>CM053789.1:898914671-899514671 GCA_028749045.1 Cupressus sempervirens
GAATACAATAATCTACATGACTTTTCTTTGATGAGACTTCTTGAATCAGAAGGAAAAACAATTGAAACAAAAATATAGATGCAATATGACACTTGTAAGAATGCATATAAATGATGTCTAGATAGAGAAGAAGAGACATAAGACTAATACAATAGATAGTACAAGTCATGACGAATCATCTGAAGCAACGAAATTGATCCTCAGACTTGAAACAACCAAAATATGCACTAGAATGAAAAACAAAACAAAAGAGTAAATAGAATGTGCATGGAGAAGAATATGGAAAAACAACTAGCATCACTAAAAAGGTCTCAGAAAGACCTTTCTAACGATATAAAGAATTATCAAATCAAAGATCAGATGCTCAAGATATGTCTCTAGGAGTTCAAAACTATACCCCTGAGTTTGATAGTAGAAAAAGCCATAAAAAAAAAATCATCAAAACTAAAAACTAATTATACCACTATAACGAGCTCAAAACCAGCTTTTTGGTAATATGTTGTTTATAGAAGATGGAGTCTATATGCTTGAGATATGAGAAAAAATGCAAAGGTAGGTCCAAACAAGGTCTAAAGGGGTGACAAAAGTGTTGATGCAATGCTGACATGGCACTGATGTCAGCACGTAACAATCCCAAATTTGACGGTCAAATGGTCGTTGAGACAAATAATGCCATAAAATGACCCCTTATGTTAGAAAAACAACATCTTCTATGCCTAGAAAACAATTCCCTCTAGATTTTGAGTTGGAGTCGGAAGAAGACATTTGCTGGCCATAAAATCACATGTAGAAAATGATTACCAAATAAGGCAATAAAATCGTCACCATAGAGATTAAAAAGTTAGTTATTCCAAACTGCTAATCATGTTAAAAAATGATCTTAGAAAGGAAAAGCTACCTTTAAAAAATGGTGCTCAAAGGGGCTTTAAGAATGTGTGGAGCCCACAAGAGCATGTGTAAACTCCACAAAAATTCCCCAGTCAAGCATGCAAAATTATGGACCCTTCCATCCAGATAGAAAGAATCAAAAAATAATTCCACCAATTGCTAAAGGAGGCCATACACTGCCAAAGGTTTTGAAAATGCATGGAGATAAAAAACTCCCAAACAGAGTACCATAGTCCATGCCTCGAAATGACAAAAAAGACATTAAATCCACCAATCATCTTGCCTTCAATAATCCACAAAAGAGTTATGAATAAAGCCCACTCAAAACATTAATTCTAAAAATCAATGAACTATAGGGTGACTTGGCATAGGCTAAGGAGTATGAGCCCATCTCCAAATCAAAGTAGTAGAAAAGTACCTCCAAATTAAGCCATTTTCAAGCATTGAACATGGAAATAGATATAGGATTGGAAACCATGCATGTCATCCATTAGACTCACAGTCCAAACTAGGTCAAAACTCAGGTTGAAGATGTTGAATTACACCACAATCAGTAGTGGGGCCACCAAAAAAGTGGTGTAAGAGCCTCAAGTGCATGACAAAAATCCAGGAAGTCAGTGATGCTCCCAAATGCATTGACAAATTTGTTGGTGTAAATAAGTATTTACTACTTACACTTACTTAAGTTTACTTAGGTTAATGCATTATTTTATTATTTATTTAGGTGAGACACTTAGGAGTTTTTGTACTCTCATGAGTTGTCATGTTGATAACATAGAAGTGTGCAACTCTATTTCAACACATGGTATCTACAACACTGGAGTTTGCATCATTCACTGAGTTGTCATGTAGACAACATAGTTATTCACACTCTAATTTAGCACATGTTGTCTACAACATTGATTTGCATGATACACCATTGTAGGCTTATCCTCACATCATCATACTTACTTCTGTGCTTAATGGAGGATAACCCATATCTGGTGGACATGTGCCTAGTTGTATGACTTATCATGTTGCTGACTACTATACATTCTAGAAGCTCTCTAAAGGCCTTTATATACAAGCACTCCTAGTATACTTTCATATGGCATATTGAATGAATATATCATCATTCTGATCATACTCTCTCTTTGGTCTATTATTGTACTTGTGTTTGAGTTCCTTGGTCTTGGGTGAATTCTGCCCTAAGGAAAATTCTTACATGGTATTAGAGCATGGGGAGATTCTCTACACATAGTCATTCGAGACCATTCATGCTTCAACACCTTGACCCGAATCTAGAGAATCTATAAAAATTGGGAGCATCTAGAGCCAAATCTAACCTCACCATTGCATCCAGAATGTTAGTTTGGTGGAGATTGACTATAAATTTGCCTATGCTAGGGAAAAGTCGACTGTAAGGCAAAATTTTCTTGCAAACTGGCACCCAAAGGCACTGACTTGCAAATTAGGTATTATCTAATCAATCTAATTATTTATTGTTCAAATATGAATTAATTTCATTCTCTGCATTATTATTTCAAATTTATATTTTTGAAATTTTTTTGGTCAGTTGGCTAGTCAGGGAAAGTATTTTTGCACAACGGGGTAGTCACATCCCAGCTCTACAATTTTGAGGGAATATTTATTAATTAATCATAGGAATTTTTTTTTAATTTGGTGGGCTAAGCCACTAGATCGGGCATCTCCCATTATCTACAATGAATCTCTATTATTCTAGCACATTAATCCAGCCTTTAACCAATTTTCCCCCAGCCACCTCCGGTGAGAGCCCAACAAAGCCATGGCATAATTTATTAAAAAGTTGTGGGCATTGCTATTTAAATAGTTCATAGACTATTATTCCCACAAATCTGGGATAAAGTTGCTGACTTCTAGCAGCTCCCAACATAAACCTCCAACCTAATGAAAGGAAATCGACACCGCTGCTCCAAAGTCCAGCATGCAAATTAAAAATCTGGCACTACAAAATAGTTTATGATGTCACAAAATAAATGTCGGCCAGTAGTCAAAAACAATATGGCCCTTGCTATTTTTTTTTTTCATTTGCATGATAATTCTAGCGCAACGCACAATCTGACCACATAGACAAATCCAAAGTGGACACGCATCTTCACACAGCTGCGTAGGACATGCAACAACATACTAGCCACCCACCTGGATAGTGAACCCTCTAATCTATGCACAACAAATGGCACAATGAACCATGCCTGTTTGTGCATACGTGGACATCCACGTCACTACGCCCATCCTAGTCAGCGTATGACAAAGTATAGTTAGCAAATTGTACTGCATAGTCACCTAACTGCATCATAATCCAAGTTAGCAGCATAGTCAACATGCCAAATCAGCATCCATATAGTCCGTACAGGTCCATTCCTCCATGTTAGATGATGGCATCATCATGACATCATGTTGATCTCATCTTTGGGCTTGGAGTCACTAATGTCATCGCATTCGAGAGCCTAAATTTGACGGTCATTTAACCATCATTCCAGGTCAATTCTGAACTACTGTGATGGTTCTATGATCATCAACTTTAACCCCATGTTTTGCTGATGCAACCACTCTCCAAATTGATTTTTTATTTTGTAGTTCAACTTTGGGAGTCCATATCTCAATCATTCAGACTCCAAATCAGGTGCCATATTTTTAAAAATTGGGTAGAATTTCCTAATCTTTTTAGTCATGCAACTTTTTTCTAGTTTTGGTGCACAAATTTCTTAGAATTTGCATTTTCTGGTGACTGGACCTACATAATCTTACATTTTACAACTTCAAACACTTCCTACAGGCACATCTGGAGTCAAAAATAGGTTCCATTTTTTTTGAAAGTGCATTATTTTTCATCTACTTTCTAAATCTGCTATCATATTATAGGGTAATGTGGACAAAAGTGTCATTTAAGAAATATGGCCTTTCTTTGCTTTGTATTGCTTCACAATTGTAGCACATTGTAAAGTTTCAAATTTGTAACTCATTAAGAAGTTCTAACAAAAAAAATTAGAAGTCCATGAAGGCCAAAATTAGCAAGTGACCATTGTAATCACACCACTTATAAAGTGCTGAAAGCATGTATTTTGAGGGGGTTTCTTATTTAGTGAAAAGTGGGGGTGTTCTTGGTGTTGTGTGTTCTTTCTTTACTACAATTTTCTTTCATTTTCTGCATCATGGGAAATTTTAAGTTTCCAAAATTAACTCCACATAACTATGCTACATGGTCCATCAAAATGTGGTATCATTTAATGCACAATGAAGTTTCTCAATATGTAGATAGTACTCTTCCTAAACCAGCAAGTAGTAATGTATCGACCAGTGATATTTCAACTTGGGTGGCAATGGATAGGAAAGCCCTAGGTGATATATATTTGGGGGTTGATGACAAGATCATTTATCAAATTAAGAAGCGTTCTACATCCAAGGAAGCTTGGGATACCCTCGAAACCCTATATGGTAAAGTGTCTAAAGAGGATGTCTTCAAAATTGAAGATGAACTTATCTCCTTAGATCCTAGGTCATTTGATTCAATATAGGATTTCATCATTAAGGTGAATAAATTAAGGACAAAGCTTACTGATTGATCTATCTTATTCATAACAAGCTGCCATTGGAGTATTCCACACTTGTTTCTTCTTTTATCACCTCAAAGACTACATTAGGGTTTTCCTATAAGAAAGTCTCCTTTGATTAATATGTTGATCTATTGGATACAGAAGAAAAGAAGTTGAAATCAATGGGGATTGTCAATTCACCTAAGTCTAATGCATTAGTGGCCAACAATGATGGTTCTCAAAATTCAGCTGGACAATCTTCAAATAAAGGAAAGGGTAAGAAAAAGAAGTGGAAGAACAAATCAAAGGATGCCGAAATGACAACACCACAATCCAATCAGCAAAGTAAGTCTTCCCTGAATTCAAACAAGAAGGGAGACAATAATGACGAGAAGAAAAAGTGTGCTTATTGCAAGGAAAATGGGTCATGAAGAACATGAGTGTTATCTTAAAAAGATTGATGAGTTGACCAACATCATTAAGAAACATAATGTTCCATTGCCTAATGCTTACAAGGAGAAAGGGTCTTCTTTAGATTCAAAGGGCAAAGGGCAAGAACTCATGGCAAATACAAATTCTTCAAAGCAATGGATTCTTGACTCTGGTGCCTCCTATCATATGGGTTCTTCAAAAGAGGATTTTTCTTTAGTGAAGCAGTCAAAGGTACTGCACATCTATGTGGGAGATGATACAAAAATGGAAGTTGAAGGGAAAGGTAACGTGAAAATAGAAAATGGAGAGTTTCAAGATGTTCTCTATGTCCCAAACCTAAGTTCTAATATCCTATCAATTTACCAAATCACTCACCTTGGAGATGGACATAGAGTTGAGTTCCTTCCTGACTTAGTATAGGTGCATAGTCTAAAAGATGACTCATTGGTTGTAGTGGGGAAACTGAATCATAACAAAAGGTTGTATTCTTTCTCTCATTTTGTGCCCAAGTCTCCTTCAAAGGCCTTGTTGTCTCAATCATATTCAACAAATAAAATTATGGCATTAGTGATTTGGTCATCTTGCCTTCTGTTATCTTTAGCAACTTTGCATGAATAGAATGGTCAAAGGTCTACCTCAAATCAAATTTTCCCACAGTGATTGTTCAATAGATTTAGTGGATATGCACCAAGAGGAAAAGTTATAAAAAGGGAATGTCTAAAGAGCACCAATTGTTCTACAGATGGTTTACATGGTATTAGCAGGACCTTTTGCAAGAACATCAGTCAACCAGGGTCGCTATATACTTACTTTTGTTGATGACTTTTCAAGATACACTTGATTCTACTTTATTCATAGCAAGAATGAAGTGTTGGATGAGTTTCTAGCCTTCAAGACTCATGTTGAGAAAAAGTTGTGGAAAGCCATCAAAGTTCTAAGAATGGACAATGGAAGCATGTGTGTGAAAAAAAGACTAAAAGACTTTTGCAAACTTGAGGAAATTAATCTACAGAATTCACCAGCATTAAATTCAATTAAGATAGATGTTTCAGCATTGAGGATCCAAACTCTTAAGTCTATGGCAAGTTGCATGATACAATTCAAGTCTCTAGATCCATCAGTTGAAGTTGAAGCAATTAGTAGTTCCACACACATTCTTAATAGGTCTCTTCATCAAGCCTTAGATGGAAAGACTCCTTTTGAGGCATGGTGCAATAGAAAACCTCTTATGACACACTTCAGAGTCTTCGATTGTCTTGCATGGGAAAACATATCTTCTAGGGGTTGCAAGACATAGTCACCTTAGCCTTGTACTTTCATTGGTTATGAAGACAGTGTAAAGGCATACAAACTATTGGATCTTGAGACACATCAGATTTTTATGGAGAAGGATGTACACTCTAAGGAAAGTTCACCAAGCTTGTTCTCTAATCCTCTCCACACATCATATTGTGTGAAAACTAATAGTGACACCAACGATAGTGCTTCAATATATTCAGACATGTGGGGTTCTATTGACAGTTGCAATGAGAGGTGACTACATCAATTCAGTCCACATGCATACATAGCCATAGTGATAGTCCATCATAACAAGGTACAACCAGTCTTCCAGGTCCAACTTCAGTGATAGATTTGGGGGACAGTATTGATGTTTTGCCTCTTCTTCTTGATGTAGCAAAACCTTCTTTAGTTCTCATGAGGGCTTCATCTGACCCTCTTGTTCATTCTCTACATCATAAATCGTTACAAGTTGAGGTGATTTTTGATACTTATGATCAGCAATTGCAAAAGGGTTCTTCATCAGTTGAGTAGATTGACAGTTCTTTGAGACAGGTTCTTCATCCAATTGAGTAGGTTTCAGAGACATCACTTACCTATGGGATTCTTTCCACACACAGTGGAAGCATCTCATTTTTACCCTTGACATTATTTCTTCCTAATAGGAGGAATATCATTTTGCAGTCTTGGATCAGCTTCTTCATTGGAGCAGTCACTGGCAGGAATTCTTCTTTGGGGGGGGGAGCCTATCTTGACTCTCTTCCTCTTCTCATTTTTCTCTTATGTATATACTGGATGTATGTCATAATGGGGGCTCTTGGTTACTCTATCCATCCATACATTGTTTCATCTCTCTTTTTGGGGGAGGGTTTTTCCAATGAGTTTTTCCCTCTTTCTCCACTTTATGAGAGATTCTCATTATGTACATGGGTACCTAATATGGTCTAGTAGTCGGGACCCATCATGCATTGCATCCTAGATTTCATAAGCTTAAGGGCATTCCCCTAAATTTCACTTAAGGGAGGGTGTTGGTGTAAATAAGTATTTACTATTTACACTTACTTAAGTTTACTTAGGTTAATGCATTATTTTATTATATTACATTATTTTATTATTTATTTAGGTGAGACACTTAGGAGTTTTTGTACTCTTATGAGTTGTCAGGTTGAGAACACAAAAGTATGCAACTCTATTTCAGTACATGTTGTCTACAACACTAATTTGCAAGATACACCATTGTAAGCTTATCCTCACATCATCACACTTACTTTTGTGCTTAATGGAGGATAATCCATATCTAGTGGGCATGTTCTTGGTTGTATGACTTATCATGTTGTTGACTTCTATGCATTCTAGAAGCTCTCCAGAGGCTTTTATATATAGGCACTCCTATTGTACTTTCATATGGCATATTGAATGAATATATCATCATTATGATCATACTCTCTCTTTGGCCTACTATTGTGCTTGTGTTTTAGTTCCTTGCTCTTGGGTAAATTCTACCCTAAGCCAAATTCTTACAAAAAATTTAGTCATGGGCACAATAATCATGCGTTATCTCCTTGCCATAAAAATGGTAGACATGTGTCTGAAGAATGGTGTGATGGCAAAGCATGAAATCACCAAGATGAACTCCAACCCATCACCAAAAATCATGCACATAATGCTAAAATTTTGTCCAAACCCAAGGTGTTGATGAGGCTTTCAATGTGGAGGTGAGCCCTCTTTAAACACAAAGGAACTTAAACTTAAGAGAACCAATCATGCAGCCAATCAAGCACAAATGAGATAGGGCATACATAAGAACGAAAGCATCTACCCAACTGATTGGGTATTAATTTATTATTTAATATTAATTTTGAATTTTGAATTTCTAAGAATTAATAATTTAAAATATTTAGCCATTCTATCTACTACATAGCCAATTCACATAAGAAAGACCCACATTTAAAGCTTTTCAAAGGGCCTGTAATGATAAAAAATCATAGGAGCAGAGAGTGTCTTCCTATGCAGCACGTGGAGGGACACTAATAATTTTGCTAAGCTACCACATAAATTGACATAAACTACATCATAATGCATGCCCCTGGTGGAGATACTAGCGTTAAATTCTAGTAGACTCCCAAAACTAGTAGTGCTAGGAGACATGGCACTGAGAGAAATCATGCCCTCCAAAAATTGTGCAATGGTCATACATCTACAAAAAAATAATTTATTTTTATTTTTTTATTTTGGTTAGAACCTTGCGATCTTGGTTCTAATCCCACATGAGCTCCATCTGTTGGAAATATTCAAGATATAACAGGTTACTGAGAGGGGAGGGGTGAATCAGTAACAATACACCTTTTAATCAATTCAACATAAACCAGTAAAGTATTCATTCACCTAATCTACAGCATGTAAGAGATAAATAAACATCCAAAACATATATACACAAATATTTTGGTGACCCAGAAACCTTCCAAAATAGAAAGTAAAACTGGGGTGGGGATGAAACCCACAAATCTTCTTTACTGCAGTAGGAAGTTAGCCGGTTAAGGCATACAATGATCACTTCTGGTGATCTGCCCTGTTAAGAGCATGAAGGATTGCTAGATCCACCTTGTTAAAGGATTTGAAACACACTTTATAAGTATGCACTCTGTTAGGAGATTTTATACAAAGACTGTTAAGTCTACCTGGTTAGAGGATTTACAAGATGATTCACCTGTTAGGATGAACCAATCAGATCTATATATGACTTGATTAGATCTTTTACAATTGATCACCTCTTGTGATTGATGAAGTCTTTGCTGCACCTTGTAGACCTTGCTAATATACTGTTCTGCTGCTATATTCGCATCACACATCCTTTCATTGTTATTTTTATTATTGTTGTTGTCTTTTTACAAAATGTAAAGCATTATTTATACCATTCCATTAATAATAGATGCAAGGTCGGCTGAACACAAGTAAACAAAATACAACTGAGTCGGCCAAATGGTAAAATAAACTCGGGTTCTTCAGACAGACATGATGACCTTCTGATACACGGCATTGTCATGCACTAGGTAGAGGTAGGGGTGCAGTTCATACTAGTCATACAACGTTTCTTGGAACTCGGTAACCACTGGTGACTCCGTAGATATAGTGTCACTCGGTAGAAACTAACTTCTTTGCTTACCGACTGAGCTCGGTTAACGTTGAGTCCTTCTTTACTCAGTTAATACTGCTTTCGTCTTCACTCGGTTAATACTACACTAGGTTAACACTGCTTCTGTCTTCACTCGGTTAATACTACACTCGGTTAACACTGCTTCCGTCTTCACTCAGTTAATACTACACTCGGTTAACACTAAGTGCATTTTCACTCGGTTAACACTAAGTGCAACTATACTCGGTTAACACTGCTTCCATCTTCACTCGGTTAACACTGTTGTCACCGACGCTTAGTTTGAACTAAGTCTTCAACACTCAGTTTGAACTGTGTCTTCGATGCTCGGTTTGGACTGTGAGAAAAGTGTTGTCACTAATGGCAAATTACTTTATGCCAACAATCTCCCCCTTTGGCATTAGTGACAAAAACAATTATGAATCAAAGTTTATGTACATAAATTGACATACAGTTCAAAAGTTTTCAAAAATGCAAATCTTATTAGATGTGTCTACATATATGTCTCCCCCATACAATATGCACAGTATTTAGAAGTCAATACATATGTCTTTGCACAGTTAGCTCTTGAAGTTCTCTCTCCCCCTTTTTGACAATAATGCCAAACAATTTACACAGAGATTCGAAAATGAGAGATAAATCCTGAATGTACCTTGAGAATAAGAGCCAAAGTCTTATCCCAATTTTCTTGCAAAATTTTGCTGGTGGAGAGTGCTATTTGAATTTCTGCAGAAAGTTCAATCATATGATCTGCAATTGAGAAGTTGTTGTCATGGATCAATGTTTTGGAATGGGCAATATGCTTCTGCATTGTATCCATGATAGAAAGAATCATATTCTGGATATCAATCAGAGTAGACCTGATTCTTGCTTCCTCTCTCAGCAATTCTGCCTATTTCTCTGACAAAAATCTTATTTTATGATGATGGGATGAACTTGCACTATGGTCAGATTGCAGCATTTGGGCACTGACCTTCATGTCCTCATCAATTTTATTCAACTTTTCTTTGATTTCTTTGGTATACTCGGTAACATCACAAAGTTTGCCAAAAAGTGAAGTTACATTATTAAAAGAATTCTCAAAATTACTCAGAATTGTAGACAATTCTACCTGTTTTAATGCAATATGCTGAGCAATGTGCTCAAGCACCTTATTGTCAAATTTCTTCTCTATCTTTTCAATCAATTTTTCTTGGCCGGAGGTATCCTCATTGAATTTATATACAGCCTCTTCCAACTGAATCAAAATGTGTTGATTAGAATCTACTTCAACACCTATAGCCTTTGTTATTATATTTTTAGCACTTTCAATAATGCTATATTCCTGGTCTCTTTCATGCCTGAGCTATTTTTTCCTAGCCTTCTGCTCTAATAGCTGACTGAGCATTCTCATTTCATCAACAGATGTTGTATCTAGATCTATTTTAGGAATGACAATGTCCTTATCCAAGTCAATTTCCTCATCCATTCTCTTGCTGGAAAACATGTATCTTTTTGCTTTTCCTGCAAAGACTTCACCTTGACCCTTGGAAATTGAGATTATAGTTGATGAGGTAGGGCTGGCTGACAAAACTAGAATAGGACTAAGTAGAGGAAGACTAAGAGATGTGCTAATAGTATCAAAAATTGATGTTACTCCCAAAATTGTTGTACAGGATGGAGTGGGAGAACTAACAGTTGCCAAAATTGGAGTAGGAGAAGTCAAAATTGTAGTACCTGTAGGTACACTTACTATACACTCTGTAGTAGAAGTTGATGTGCTTGATGATCTTACTGTTGTGACTGAGGAAGACTCGGTCAATGAAGGTGGCTGCAGCTCGGTTGATGAAGTGGTTGACACTTACATAGATGGTACCCGGAGCTGAGAGGAGACAGGTGAAGATTGATCAATTGATGAGGTCAATGAGCTCACAATCTCACTAGTAGAAGCTGTAACTATTTTAGTTGGAGAGTGTGGAAGAGATGCAATGACTTCAGCTGCAATTTTTACTGGATCTTCTTCCTCTTTGTCTTGTTCATCTTCTTCTTCCTCCATTTCTTTTTCAGCTTCTTCTTCCTCAATTTCTTTTCTAGCTTCTTCTTCAACTTCTAACATTATTGAATGGAGATCCCCTAGAATATCTTCAATATCATCATCATCATCATCATCATCATCATTGTTAATGTCCTTAATTTCAACAGTATCATCACTGGATTTGTGTAGATGATAGATGTTTTTCCACATGTTTTTTGCATCATTTACCACATGCTCAATATCTTTGATAAGTATCAAACAGGTGTGGAATCTAATCATCATGTTACCTTCGTGGTCTTTCAGTGATGTCTTCACTTCAGCATCAGTGAGACTCGGTAGGAGATTCCTCAGGGTCTGCTCATAGATGTCTTTGACAGTCTTGGTTGCAACTTCCCATCTTGATTGCAACCTCTCCAATAGTTCTTTGGAGATCTGAGAGGCTATCTGATCTGGTGAGTATTTCCATTTACCCATCTTGTTCAGTACCACTTCCTTAATCTGCATCTTTTCCTGTTCTATTCTAGTTTCAAACTTCAATGCTTTGAAGTTTGTGAAGCTAGCACCTGCTTCTAATTGCTTCAATCTTGCCTCAAATGTGAGTGGAGGCTTAACGAGTACAGGTTCCTTCTTCCCCTGTCTTGTTCTCCTGGAGAAAACTACAGAAGTTTCCCTTTTAGGTTTGGTGATGATCACCTTACCTTTCTTTTGTTGAGGCTCTTTTTCTTTTTCTGACTCGATTTTCTCTTCTTCTTCATCATCTTCTCGTTTGCCTTCTGTTATCATAAGAGAACCAACTTCTATTTTTAGTTGGGCTACCCTTCTCTTTCCTTTGCTAATGGCCTGAGGGATTTTAATTTGAAGCTCAATTCTAGCCTTAGCTTGATCATATGTTCCAAAAACTGGTTGCCTTGGGTCTACTGGTTCATTCACCAGTGCTTCTATGATGTCCCTGGTTTCATCAATATTTACCTCATAGGGAAGAGGTTTCACCCATGCTACCCGAGGCCTGACTGCCTATATTCATACCTTGTCGCAGTCTACCATGAAGCATACTTCTTCCTTGCATTCTTCAACAAGTCTGGGTGGAATTTGGAACCTATGGTTCATTCTTTCCTTAAAATCTTCAAAATAGTTATCCAAAACACTGTCAAAATTTTTGCCGAATTCTGCAATGAACTCATTTATCTGATAAAGAATTGGAATATCTTTACTCCATACTACTGACCCCTTTGATGGAAAAGACTTTTGAATATAGAAAAATAAACAAATCAAAAGTGAACCGAATTTGCAGGGATTGTTTTTGGAAGTTCTTATGCTTTCCATATTCTTATTGAATTGGGACAAAAGCAATTCCGATAAATCAAATTCTACATTCTTCTTTACTATTTTTTATGCCAAATCCACAGCTTGAACTGTAGATTTTGTGAGCAATGATGTGAATACCAAATCTCAATTCAACGTCAGCTACTGTACTGAGCTTAAGTCCCCTACCATCCCATTCTGCTTGGGTCAATCTTTGCAATTCTTCCCGACCTAGGGTTTTGGTAGTCTTGGCTTTGCTCAACATAGGGAGTCCAGTAATTTTACTAATCATTTTCTTTCTGATGGGCACTGGTTGCTCTAACCACAATTGGCCATTGTGAACCCGACTGAGTACATACCTAACCCATTTTACATGAAATTTCCTTGGCAAGTGCGAAATGTGGGTTAACACTTTTGTTTCAAGATGTTTATGTTCGGGTTTCAGGTTTCCATTTATGCTCATTTCACCTAGGGCATTATCAATTTCTAGGTTTCCAAGTTCTTGAATGGAGCATTTGAAATGAGAGCGGATATCATTAATAAGAAGTACCTTTGTAGGGATTTGAGATTGAGCACCATTAGGGTCTAGTGATTCTGCAATAGCTGGTGCCAATTTGAAGTTCAGCGCCTTCCATTTTTCTCCTTTAACCAGCATTTCTGAACTTTTCTTGGTCTTGGAGCTGCCACTTCCGGATGCCATTGCTACTCGGTAGGTGTAGAAGAATTCTGAACTGATTCTTTCTCCCTTTTGAAAAATTCGCTCAAGAATGTTTTAAGCTCGCTCTGAAATTGCAGAAGATAACTTAGCTCTTTGTTCGCAGTAGAAATTAAGATCAAATTTTTCCCCTTTTGATAACAAATTCGCCATAAATGTTTTGGTACGATGGTAGATGAAATGACAGGTTGTCATCCACTAGCTCGGTAGATATTATCAACTCGGCGATCGAATGAAAATATTGAAGTACCGACCTAACTCCGTTATGTCACGAACCGACCTCGCTCAGTTGACACAACTTGGTTAATGAAACTTTGTTGCATCCGATTGAACTCGGTAAAGTCTCTTACCGACTCAACTCGATAACTGCTACTCGGTTAATGAAGCTTTGTTACAACCGACCGAACTCGGTAAAGTGTTGAATAGACCTGGAATCAAAGTGTATCTGAAATACTGATTTGATCATTCTTCTTCCTTTGGAGCTGCTTAGGATAAATCTTGGAGGATGTAGTTCCAATATTTCTTATATGAATATTAATTGGAAATGGTGGAGTCGCCCATTTCTTGAGTGACATTTCTATCTAACTTATCTTGCTCGGTAGATTTTGGAATCCATTGTTGTTTCATTTGCTTTCGAATGTTGTCTGCTTTGATTTTCTTCTCATCTTCAATTCTTTTGATATTCATGCAATTTTTAGCTATATGACCAAGTTCTGTACATGTATAGCACCTTACAGTAGTGTCCTTCTTCCTTAGGTGATGTCTAGCACAATTTATGCTAGTATGTCCATATTCTCCACAATAGTGACATCTACACCAGGTGTGGTAGTCCCATCCGAATATAGCTTTGACAAGTTGTTCAGCTGGATTGAATGATTTGGATTTGCACTGGAATGCCTTATGACCATGCTTTTTGTATTTGTGACAATTGCCCTCAAATTTTGGTTTCTCTTTACACTCATTTGCCTTGTGACCATGTTGATTGCAGTTGAAGCATTTACCATTGAATTTTGCTTTCCCATTGCTCCAGCATTTGTTTGATATATGACCTAACTTGCCATAGTGATTACAAGTGAGTCTTTTATTCCTTTGTTCACCTTGTTTGGAGGATTCACCAGCTTCCTTGTATCCAAGACCAACTTTGCCTGTTTGTCTGTGAAGATTCTGCTCATATAATTGATTCACATCTGCTTGAGATTTCATCATCCTTTCATTGACTTGCCTTTCAGAGATTAGGTCATTTTCCAAGCTTTCATTGATTTATCTCTCAGATCTTAAGTCACTATGTAGACTTTCATTGATTTGCTTTTCAGTGTTTAAATCATTCCTTATTCTTTCATTTTGTGCTCTGAGAATCCTGATTTCTTCATTTGCATTGGCAAGTTGGTCTATAAGATCATCATGCTGATGAGATTGATTGTAGATTTCATGACTTCTATCTTCCAGTTCTTCTTGTGCTTTGTTTCTTTGATCCAAAACTTCACATAGCTTGATTGACTGTATTTCTTGTTCTCTCTTAAGCTTTCTTACCTTTTCTTGCAGAGATCCATTCTTTCCTAGAAGTTCTTTGATTGCTTTGTCAGCTTCTTCTGAATTGCTTGATGGTAACAGATCTTCAATCCTTTCTTCAACATAAAGATGGTCATTCATTTGTTTTGCAAGTTCCTTTCTTCCTTTTAGGGATTAAGAAAGATGTTCCTTTGCTTCTTTGAGTTGAACCATGGCCATTTCTAGATCTAACTTTTCATTTTCTATAACTTTCTCCAGTTTGAATATCTCCATTGACTTTGATCTTTGCTCAAGCTGTCAAGCTTTGTCCTGAGAACCAAAAAAGCTCTGATACCAATTGTTGGAAATATTCAAGATATAACAGGTTACTGAGAGGGGAGGGGTGAATCAGTAACAATACACCTTTTAATAAATTCAACATAAACCAGTAAAGTATTCATTCACCTAATCTGCAGCATGTAAGAGATAAATAAACATCCAAAACATATATACACAAATATTTTGGTGACCCAGAAACCTTCCAAAATAGAAAGTAAAACTGGGGTGGGGATAAAACCCACAAATCTTCTTTACTGCAGTAGGAAGTTAGCCGGTTAAGGCATACAATGATCACTTCTGGTGATCTGCCCTGTTAAGAGCATGAAGGATTGCTAGATCCACCTTGTTAAAGGATTTGAAACACACTTTATAAGTATGCACTTTGTTAGGAGATTTTATACAAAGACTGTTAAGTCTACCTGGTTAGAGGATTTACAAGATGATTCACTTGTTAGGATGAACCAATCAGATCTATATATGACTTGATTAGATCTTTTACAATTGATCACCTCTTGTGATTGATGAAGTCTTTGCTGCACCTTGTAGACCTTGCTAATATACTGTTCTGCTGCTATATTCGCATCACACATCCTTTCATTGTTATTTTTATTATTGTTGCTATCTTTTTACAAAATGTAAAGCATTATTTATACCATTCCAGTAATAATAGATGCAAGGTCGGCTGAACACAAGTAAACAAAATACAACTGAGTTGGCCAAATGGTAAAATAAACTTGGGTTCTTTAGACAGACATGATGACCTTCTGATACACGGCAACCACCACATTACACGGCATCGTCATGCACTAGGTAGAGGTAGGGGCGTGGTTCATACTAGTCATACAACGTTTCCTGGAACTCGGTAACCATTGGTGACTCGGCAGATATAGTGTCACTCGGCAGAAACTAACTTCTTTGCTTACCGACTAAGCTCGGTTAACGTTGAATCCTTCTTTACTCGGTTAATACTGCTTTCGTCTTCACTCAATTAATACTACACTTGGTTAACACTGCTTCCATCTTCACTAGGTTAATACTACACTCGGTTAACACTGCTTCCGTCTTCACTCGATTAACACTAAGTGCATTTTCACTTGGTTAACACTAAGTGCAACTTTACTTAGTTAACACTGCTTCCATCTTCACTCGGTTAAAACTGTTGTCACCGACGCTCGGTTTGAACTGAGTCTTCAACACTCGGTTTGAACTGTGTCTTCGATGCTCGGTTTGGACTGTGAGAAAAGTATCACTAATGGCAAATAACTTTATGCCAACACCATCTACCCATGATTTGAAAGTGTTTCCCCAAAAACAAATAATGCTCCACATTGGTCCTGTTCGTGTTTGAAAACATCGGAGGGTTTTCAATTATCCCCATGGGAATATGACATATCTAGGATAAACTAACTCCCATTCTCAACATATCATTTTAGACATAGGGCCAACTATAAGGCTTGACCCTTCTTCTACTTTAGGCTCTACTAAACCTAGGCAGGTAGACCTTCGATTCAAATGATACCGTACCAGTGCAAAAACATATCCCTGAATCTATTAAGAAGATAAGAACCCTTATATCTCCTAATAACTCATGAAATAACATCAATCTATAGTAGCTAAATGCAGATCTATGAATCTTAGAAGCTGAGTGAGGGTTAAACTGTTCTAGCTCTTCAACATAAAATTGTAAAGATGGTTTGAGTTTGATTTGATTTTATGTGGGTGGGGAAAGTGGATGAAAACCATGTATAGACAACAACTTAATGACCCCATAGCTAATCAGTGCCTGATCCATTGGGAAAATTCATGAATCTCCCTCATGTATTTTGGATATCTGATACTTATTTATATATTCAGATATATGATCTATCCATTCACCTTGTAAATAGACATCAATATTCGATCTAAATCTCATTCTTACCTGATATCCCCTTCAATAAAACTATAACCTTGTTAAATCTCCGAAGCATTTACATAATTCCTTGAATTACAAGCAACAATGAAGCAACATTTAGCCTTAAGGGACTGCACTTATGATCTAGGCTCTTTGTTCAAAGACCATAAAACATCATAGCTCAACTGAGAAAGGAGACAAGATTTAGACTGAAACTAAACACCTACTGCTCACTGTATTGATTTCTTTGAAATAATACATGAAAATGCATGAAATTAACTCACAAATCACCTAATAAACTAGACTGTATAATAACATATGCTATCATACAAGAGAGAAAATGGTGGAAATGAGAAACTAATGGGATGGGACGGGGGTATCACAGCCAAAGCAAAGCTTCATGGTCCGGAACCAGTACATCCCAGGTCTTCCATTTATAATACATCAATTCTAGGGCTAGTCCTACTAACTATCTTCATACCAAAGAAACTTTCCAAATTTTCCAACCCTTAAAATGAAAGAAAGAAAAAATGATATAGGATGAATGAATTCTCAGATCTGATCTATGCTTGACATGTGTCCACTTGGAATTCAATCCCTGGAGTTGAAAAACCTCTCTCTACCTTCTCCCATCAACTGCTAATCATATCCTTTCTGTTTTGCTTCTTCAAATGCAAAATATCTTGGCAAAAGACAAAATTCTGCTAACTGAATCTGGATATGTGCCAATTTATAAAACTTTTAGCCAAAACACCACAAATATTAAAATAATGAGATAGAAAGGTCACTGAATGTGTTTTAGATGTTTCTCTACTAAATTCTCTGGCTAGCAACTCAAAATGCTTGATGAAACACACAAATCAACTAGAGATACAAAACCTCTTGTAGCATGAACTAGTGGCGTTTTGTGCAAAAATAAACTCCAAAAATGGATAGCTCATCTTTTTCCAATTCCAACAGTATATTGGAGTCTATGTTTTGAGTACCAAAAACCCCCTAAAAGTCAATTTGAAAAATAGTCCCCCCTGCTATAAATGTCTGATCTGCACTTATTTGAATTCAAAATTTTGTAAAAGTCTAAAGTATAAACTCTACAAAAAAGGCCTTTTTTTAATTTTAAACCCTGAACCTCAACGTGCACATCTTTTTGAAAAAACAATTTTAAAATGACCATTAAAAAATATTTTGTGTTTCCCTTATGCTTTCAAATTCGTGGTCAACCCTATGCTTGATTGGTGCTATGTGTCATTTGTTGATTGGTCGACCTCTCAAACTGAGTGCCACATCATCACCTCAGTGGGGCTCGCTGCCACATGGAAAAAAATTTCTTACCCACATTTTTAAACTGGTGCACATCTTTGTATTGCGAAAATGCGCCGTTCGTTGGATCTGCCACGTGGCAACATCCTGTGCCTCTATCTACAACTAGTTGTTCGCACCACCTCATCATCAGTAGGGACCCCCTACCACTTGGTGACAACCCTCTTTCCCTCAATATTTATCTAGTGTGTAACTTATTATTGCGAGCTTGCAGGCTTTGGATGATCTCGCCACGTGGTAGCATCTCAGGCGCTGGCTCCCAAACCTGCCACATCATCAACATAGCACTTTTATTTAAAATTTTGCATGTGTCACACTGATGTCATCCATAGAAGGGCTCCACCATATGAACATGTGGCTTCCAAAAGCTTGTGTCATATAGACGTTACTCTACTCAAGTGCAATAGTATTTAAACATTTAAAAAAGTGCCCACATTATGCATATGGGATAAAGCCTTATTAAGGCATTTCCCCTGTATTTCACCTCTTTAAGCTTGGAAACTTCAAAGCTGCAGCTATTCTTGTAACTGGCACTACCCTACATGTAGCTTGGTGGTCGCCTTTGAGTCAAAAGATGCCTCCTTATTATTTGGCTGAGCAATGTTTTTGACTGTAGCTTTATAAAACTCCCTTGTTTATAATTTGCAGCTTGGTCTTCCAGCGGCTTCCATTTAAATAGTAGGTTGTTTTGATTACATTATCACCTCTGTACTGGTGTGGAAAGCTTCATAGTATGGTGCCTTTTCTTTTTAGCGTAACCTTCAAACTCTTTTCTTTGCGTAGGCTGCTTGGATTCCTCTTAGCAGTTCATGCTTTGTCTTTAGCATGACCCATGCTGCTAGAATCTTTGTATTGCTACCTTTGTTATTTGCCTTCTATCAAACTTGGAACCTTTTATTTGAGAGTATTTTTGTTTTCACCATGACACTTATTGCTACTTGGTCAGCCTTCGATTCATTGACCACAAACATCTCTTTGCTTTTGGATAATTACTATCAACAACACATAACGAATTCATTCTTTTATTATGACCAATATGAAGGTCTTTAATAATTTTATTTGCCTTCAAATTTATTGCTCCAATTGATTGCCCCTGCATGGAGTTGATCACATGTTGATGCTTCTTATTGGTCACATTTTTCTCCCTTAACAGCTTGTGCACGGAAATATCACTAAATAGGGAACAAACTCCAAATTTTATGGCAATTTCTCCTCTTAAAACATGGACATCCCTTTTCAACGTTGGTGTGCCCCGCTCTTTCAATTTGAATGGCATCTCCTGTTCTCTATTCAATGCGTGGACTCTCCCCAACTTGCACATGCTGCGTGATCAATGTTTGGGTTCCCTTTTAGGCGTGTAGAGCTCCTTTTTAATGCTATCTCTGCTTAAAACTCATGTCCTTGGCAACGTGAAGCTTCTTTTTCTCCATAGCCTTGATGACACCAACAACAACAGTCTGATGCATGTCCCTCATAGCAAAAGGACCCAATGGTGAGTATTCAGAGAATGTCTCCATAGCCATTGGATTGGTTGGAATCATCTTGAAAAATCTGGCCTCACCATTTTTAAGGAACTTTGGTTCCTTCTCAAGCTCCTTGCCAGATTGTCTGTCAACCTTGGTCATGATCTCAGAAAACTTCACAGAAATGTGGCAATCTAGCAATGGCGCATACCCATTTCCAATTTGGCCTGGATGGTTCATGATGATAACTTGAGCTATGAAATTAGTAGTCTCCTTGGTAAGGTCATTCTTGGATTCAGAGGCCACATATCCTCTCTTAAGATCCTTCACAGCAACATTGTTGACATTGAATCCCACATTATCACCAAGCAATGCCTCCAGTTGTTGAATCAATAATTAGGACTACACAATCAGCCTAGGATGTTCCAGTAATCATGTTCTTAATGAAATCATGATGGTAAGGAGCATCAATCATAGTACAGTAGTAGCTTATGGTCTCAAACTTCCACAAAGCAATATCAATGGTGATACCATGTTCACGCTCAGCCTTTGGTTTATCAAGCACCCAAGCATGCTTGAATGACCTCTTGTTCATCTCAGTAGCTTCCCCCTTTTAAACTTAACACACATGTGGATGTTTGTTTTAAATGGCCATCTACAAAGAATGATCTCTTCGAGCAATGCTCTAATTATGCTTTTAACATCCCGTAAACTCATGGAAAAGAATATGGATGGCTCAGAAGAAAAACATCTGATCAAAATACTCATTTATCATTACTAATGCAATCTTGCATACCTTTTAAAACTCAGATCACTGATATGCATATATTTCATTATCACATTAAAATCAACCCTCAAATATCACTTCACTTTTTCCTGGTGGAATTAGTTGGGCCCCAAGTAGGTCTGACTAAAAAAAGATTCATTTATGAACACCTGAAATGCCAAATTGATCTATTGATCATCTTGAACTATTTAGAATCAAGTTCAGTCAATGGACCATCAGTAAAAACTCATTTTATCACTTTCTTGCAGACTGCCAACTTTGTGTCGGGGGTCCTTTGACCAGCTTTAAAAATTGACCTGAACACCTGACCGAGCTTTAAGAACTGGCACATTGATTCTCTCTTCTGCATACTCTTAACCTGTCAAATCTCATCTCATGAAAAATTTGAGGTCAAAAGATATTCACTGTCAAAGTTGACCTCTCAGAACTACCTGCAAGCAAACATGTCAGAAAACACAAAACTGAGTTCGGAATTAGCTTTAAAAACTGGGCAAATGGGCACTTGGGAAGAAGAAAACTGGGACATTGATTCTTTGCCACAAGGACATTATGAATCTATGATTGGGCTCATAACAAATAATAGGACACAAATGACAATCAGTCAAATTGGGCTACTTAAATTTTGCAAACTGGCAACACTGACAGAAAACATTTTTTGCAAATTGAATTGACCTGGAAAAGTGTGTGAATGGATTCGTCATGACTTAAAAACTAACACACTTGGAGTATTTTTGGAGTACAACATAGGGGTATAATCCATTTGATCTCACCTATCACAAATTTCAAGTTATAATGTCACGAACAGGGCTTCTAACAAATCTGCATTTACTGACACTAGTGGAAAGTGAGAAATTGCATTTGGAATTGCATTTGAAAACTGATCAAACGGATTCGTCAAGAGCTAAAACTTGAAACATAAAAAGTCTCTGACATCTAAAATACAAAAAAAAAAGAAATTTAGCATTTTGGTCAATTGGTCAAAAGTTATAGCATGTCAAACAGGGCTTCCTAGAATTCAGAATATTTTGCAAAAGCATGAAAACAGTAAACTACCAAATTTGAGGAACTCAAAACCTAGGCAAACGAATTCAAAATGACTCAAAATCTGAAACATAGGCTCTCAAATATGGACAGTAAACACTCCCAAAGCAGCAAGTCACAAAACATTTCTTGGTGCGAGATATTCACTTGCAAACAAGGCCTCCTATCATTGTCTGACACAGGTAAAAATGCAAAATTGACACTAGCTCAAAACAGGACTTTGCCAAATGACTTGAAATCTCAATTTAACTTCATGGAACATGTAGACACACTAAATGGAAGGTGTTAGAAGCATTGAACACCTCATGGGGCTCAAAATTACAACTAGATACAATCTCATCAAAAAGCATTTATAGGGATTAATTTTCCAACGGTGCTCAAAATTTGGACTACAATTTTGAGCACCAATAGATCCACAATCCCAAAAAAAGGCCATTGATCGACATGGGTTGTCTGCCAAAAATAATGCCACTAAAGAGTGCATAGACATGAAGAGAAGTACATGGTGCCTAAGAAAGCATCGAACCCCAGGAATGTACTCACCTTCTAGGGCACTATTAGACCATAGAAAGAGGTTAGTACAACATCAATTATAGGGTTGTCAGATGTAATGCACCTCCCAAATTTTTGAAATGGTTCATGAGGTGATGGCTAAGAGAGTCTCATAGGGTATGACCCTATTTAAAAAATCACCCTCCTCCACAAAAAGATAATGTTCCCTTATTTTGATTTAAAACCAAAAAACCATGGAGAGATAAATTTGTGAAAATTATTTTTAATCAAAGAAAAAAAAATTGATTTTAAAAAATATCATCATCTTTGTTTAGTGTAAATAAGTATTTACTATTTACACTTTACTTAGGTTAATGCATTATTTTATTACATTGCATTATTTGATTATTTATTTAGGTGAGACACTTAAGAGTTTGTGTACTCTCATGAGTTGTCATGTTGACAACACTAGAATAAGCAACTCTAATTCAACACATGGTGTCTACAACATTGGAGTTTGAGTCATTAACTGAATTGTCATGTATACAACATAGTTATTTGCACTCCCATTTTAGCACATGTTGTTTACAACATAAGTTTTTGTGCTACACCTTTGTAGGCTTATCCTCTCATCATTGCACTTATTCCTGTGCTTCATGGAGGATAACACATATCAGGTGGATATGTGCCTAGTTTTATGACTTATCATGTTACTGACTTCTATGCATTCTAGAATCTTTGTAAAGGCCTCTATATGCAAAGCACTCATAGTGTAATTTGTAATCAATATTGAATGAATGTATTGTCATTCTGATCATACTCTCTTTGGTCTATTTTTATTCTTGTGTTTGAGTTCCTTGGTCATGGGTGAATTCTTCTCTAACACAAATTCTTACATGGTATCAGAGTTTGAGGACATTCTCTTCACATAGCCATTCAAGATCAATTTTTCTTCAGCACCTCGACCCGAATGTGGAGAATATGCAAAAATTGGGAGTGTGTAGAGCCAAATCAGACATCGCTATTGCATCCAAAATGTTGATTTGGTGAACATCAACTATAAATTTTCCTATGCTGGGCTAAAGTTGATCGTGTGGCAATCTTTTTTGCAAATCGGCACCTAAAGGCACCGATTTTCAACCTAGGTATGGTCTTTTATTTGATCTATTAATTTATTTCTAGATCTAAATTTTATTTATTCTTTGCATTTTAAAATTTGTGGGTATTTTTGGAAAAAAATTCGCTCAGTCAGACTAGCAGAGAATTTTTCTTTTTGCAAAACTGGGCAGTGACACCCCAACCCTGCAAGGAGAAATATTTTATTTCATTAATCAGTAGATAGAGTATTTAAATTTGTGGGCCATACCACACATATTTGGTGGCATAATCCAGCAACTACACTAGCTAGCGCAATTGGACTGGCCCGCCCAACATAGCGGCAACCTTTGTTTAAACTCTGTGGTCACATATGTTTTAAACACTCTATCGAGTATTTTACCCATGAATGTGGGATTATTGTTAAAACTCCAATGATGGAAACAAGTCTACGACACTCGTGAATATATTTTGGCCTACTCGAACCTAGCAACTAATCAACTTGCTAGCTATCGATGAAGATATCTCCAATGACACGTGGCAAAAGCTCATCTCACCATGCGGATTCTACAGAATGAGTCACCACTTGTCACATGGACCCATTTACACTCAGTGACAACCATGCATCAGGTGGCACTTCTACTCCCCTACACGTAGAAGAAATCAGCCTCACCCCAACAATGCTTTGACAACATGGCTTTGACTTGAAATCTAGTTAGCCAAAGTGCTCACGTTAACAAGATAGCTTGCGCCACATTGGACCCAAACCTGCACCAAATTAGTAGGATAGTCAGTGAACACATCATCAATCTAACTCAGTAGATCTATATGCCACCTCAACAGAGACATACAGTTTAATACAATTTCGTACATGTTGATGTCATCTTGATGTCATGCTAACATCATCATAGGGCCAGGGTACGCTGATGTCATCAAGTTCCAAAGCCTAAATTTGACATCTATGTGATCATCATCTAGTAGCAAAATAGAATTGCTGTAATGGTTGTATGACTATCAAATTTTACCCTGTCCTTTGCTGATCCAACCCCTCTCAAGATTGATTTTTGATTTTGTAGTTTGACTTTGCCAGGCCATATCTCAGTCATCTGGACTCTAAATTAGGTGTAATTTTTTTGATTTTGGGTAGAATTTCCTAAACTTTTTAGTGGTGCAACTCTTTTCTAGTTTTGGTGCATGTATTTTTTAAAATTTGCATCTTTTGGTGATTGTACTTGTCCAATCCTACACTTTGCAACTTCAAATGCTCTGCATGGGCTCATCTAGACATGAAAGTAGGTTCCATTTTTTTGAAAATACGTTATTTTTTGTCTTCTTTCCAGATCTTCAATCATATTATAGGGTTGTGTGGACAAAAGTGTCACTTTCAGAATTAGGTCCTTTTCTGCATTGTAATACTTTGATATATCTTTAGAATTGTTTTATTTATGAGATACATTGTAATGTTCCAGTTTTGAACTCCATAAGGATTTTTTAAAAAGAAAAATTAGAAGTCCACTAAGGCCAAAATTAGCAAGTGGCCATTCTAATCACTCTACACATAAAGTGCCAAATTCATCTTTTTTGGGGGGGTTTCTTGATTGTGTAAAAAGAGGGGGTGTTTTTAGTGTTGTGTTCCTCTTTTTCTATAGTTTTTCTTTTATTTTATACATCATGAGAAATTTTTAAATTAACTCCACATAACTATGCTACATGGTCCATTAAAATGTGGTGTCATTTAATGCATAAAGGAGATTCTCAATATGTAGACAATACCCTTCCTAAACCAATAGTTGATCAGGTGTCTACAAGTGAAATCACTGATTGGAAAACTATGGATAGGAAAGCCCTAGGTGATATTTGTTTGGGGGTTGATGGCAAGATCATGTATCAGACTTAGAAGTCTCATACATCCAAGGAAGCTTGGGATACCCTCCAAAACTTATATGGTAAAGTGTCTAAGGAAGATGTTTTCAAAATTGAAGATGAGCTTGTCTCCTTAGATCCAAAAGCATTTGATTCCATACAAGATTTTATCATAAAGGTGAATGAATTAAGAAAAAAACTAGATGATTGTGGGAGTCCTATTAAAGATGATAGATTAATCTATCTCATTCATAATAAGCTACAATCTGAGTACTCCACATTTGTTTCTACTTCTAACACCTCAAAGACTACATTAGGGTCTACCTATTAGAAAGTCTCTTTTGATCATTATGTTGAACTATTGGATTAAAAAAAAAAGAATTTGAAATCAATGGGGATTCTCAATTCACTTAAGTGAAAGGCATTGGTGGCCAATAATGAGGGTTCTCAAAATTCAGCTGGTCAATATTCAAATAAAGGAAAGGGCAAGAATAAGAAATGGAAGAATAAAAAATCATAGGAAGTAGAAAAGATAACACCACAATCAAATCAACAAGGCAAGTCTTTGAATTCAAATAAGAAGGGAGACAATAATAAGGACAAGAAAAAGTGTGCTTATTGCAAGAAATTGGATCATGAAGAAAATGAATGTTATCATAAAAAGATTGATGAGTTGACAACTATCATGAAGAAACATAATGTTCCATTGCCTAATGCTTACAAGGAGAAATGATCTTCTTCAGATCCAAAGGGCAAAGGCCAAGCACTCCTGGCAAATTCAAGTTCTTCAAAGGAATGGATTGTTGACTCAGGTGCTTCCTTTCATATGGGTTCTTCAAAAGGAGATTTTTCTTCATTGAAGTAGTCTAAGGTACCACACATATTTGTGGGAGATGATACAAAAATGGAAGTTGAAGGGAAAGGAAATGTGGAGATGGAAAATGGAGAATTCAAAGATGTTCTCTATGTTCCAAACCTAATTTCTAGTCTCCTCTCAATTTACCAAATCACTCACCTTAGAGATGGTCATAAAGTTGAATTCCTTCCTAACTCAATAAAGGTGCACAGTCTAAAAGATGATTCAGTGGTTGTAGTAGGGAAAGTTAATCAAGACAAAAGGTTGTATTCTTTCTCCCATTTTGTGCCCAAGTATCCTTCACAAGCCTTGTTGACTCAATCAAATTATGGCATGAACAATTTGGTCATCTTGCCTTCTGTTATCTTCAGCAACTTTTCTCAAAAAAATGGTCAAAGGTCTACCTACAATCAACTTTTCAACAAGTGAATGTTCAATAGGTTTAGTGAAAATCCATCTAGAGGAGAATTTTAACAAAGGGAAGTCTTCAAGAGCACTAGTTGTTCTTCAGTTGGTTCAGATGGTACTAGCAAGTCCTTTTGCAGTAACATTAGTCAACTAGGGTCACTACATACTTGCTTTCATTGATGACTTCTCATAGTACACTTGGGTCTACTTTCTTCATCACAAGAACAAAGTGTTGGATAAGTTTCTAGCCTTCAAGACTCATGTTGAATAGAAATCGAGGAAAGCATCAAAGTTCTAAGGATGGACAATGAAAGCATATATGTGGATAGAAGACTTAAAGGCCTTTGAAAACTTGAGGGAATTGATCTTCAGAATCCATCTGCATTTAGTCTGCACAAGTAGATGTTGCAGCACTGAGGATTCAAACTCTTAAGTCCATGGAAAGTTTCATAATACAAGCCAAGTCTCTAGATCCATCACTTAAAGTTGAAGCAATCAGTAGTGCCAATCACATACTTAACAGGTCTCCTCATCCTGCCCTAGATAAAAAGACTCCTTTTCAGGTATGGTGTGGTAGAAAACTAGTTGTAAGTCACTTCAGAGTCTTTGGTTGTCCAACATGGGCAAACATATCTTCTAGGGGATGTAAGGAACCATCACCTAGGCCTTTTACTTTCATCAGATATGAAGACAATGTGAAGGCATATAGACTTATGGATCTTGAGACACATAAGATCTTTGTGGAGAAGGATGTAGACTTTGAGGAAAGTTCACCAAGCTTATCCTATAATCCTCTCCACACTTCATACATAGTGGAAACTGATAGTGATACCAGCGATAGTACATCAATAGATTTAAACACATGGGTTTCTATCAACAATTGTAGTGAGAGGTCACAACATCAACACATTCCACATGTATATATTTCCATAGTGATAGGTCACCAATAGCAGGATACACCTTGTCTTCCAGCTCTAGCAATAGAGGATGACTACATAGTAGATATGTCAAGTTTGTTTGTGGAGTCATACATAGTAGATTTGGGGGACATAATTGATGATATACATCTTCTTTTTGATGGAGAAGATCCTTCTTCAGTTGTTGCAAGGGATCACTTTGACCCTCATATCGATTCTCTATATGATCGATCTTCACAGGTCGATGTGATTGTGGATACTTATTTATAGCAGTTGCATGAGGTCTCTTTATTAATTGAGGAGATAGAATGTTCTTTGGAATAGGTTCTACTTTCATCCTTGATAGGGATAGTTGACTAGGTTTCAAAGGCATTAGTGATCATCAGGATTCTTTCCACACATAGTAGAAACATCTCATTGGTACCTATGGTATTATTTCTAAAAAAGGGGAGGAACACTATTCAAAATTCTTGGATCAACTTCTACATTGGAGCAACTATCATTGATCAAAACTCTTCATTTGCAGGGGGGAGGGAGACTATCTTGTCTCTCTTCTTCTTCTTTCTTGTGGGGGGAACCTTTTCCTCTTTTGAGATAGTGTTCTTCTCAAATTTAGCTATTGTATATACTTGATGTACATCATAATGGGGGGGGGGGGGGGGTGCATCTAGTTTTTTCATCTCTCTTTTTGGAGGATGGTTTTTCCCATGAAGTTTTCCCTCTTTCTCTACATTATGAGAGATTTCATTTCATTATGTACATGGGCACCTAACATGGCCTAGTAGTTGGGACCCATTATGCAGTTCATTTTAGCTTTCGTAAGCTTAAGTGCATTCCCCTAAGTTGCACTTAAGGGGGCATGTTGGTGTAAATAAGTATTTACTATTTACACTTTACTTAAGTTTACTTAGGTTAATGCATTATTTTATTATTTATTTAGGTAAGACACTTAGGAGTTTGTGTACTCTCATGAGTTTTCATGTTGACAACACTAGAGTAAGCAACTATAATTCAGCACATGGTGTCTACAACATTGGAGTTTGCATCATTAACTGAGTTGTCATGTAGACAACATAGTTATTCACACTCCCATTTTAACACATGTTGTCTACAACATAAATTTGTGTGCTACACCTTTGTAGGCTTATCCTCTCATCATCAAACTTACTCTCGTGCTTAATGGAGGATAACCCATATCTGGTGGACATGTGTCTAGTTGTATGACTTATCATGTTGCTGACTTTTATGCATTCTACAAGGTTTCTAGAGGCCTTTATATACAAGCACTCCTAGTATACTTTGTAATCAATATTGAATTAATATATCATCATTCTGATCATACTCTCTTTGGTATACTATTGTGCTTGTGTTTGAGTTCCTTGGTCTTGGGTGAATTTTTTCCTAAGGAAAATTTTTATAGTCTTAATATTCGAGCTAAGGCAATACGACCTTAGACTAAATTTCTTTCCCCTCAAATTACAACAATGGCTAAACTAGATGTATTTATATAAAAATAGGGGTTTTCAAGTGCTCTTAGCTCAATGGTGATGTCTATTTGGGCTCATACTACTCCAAAAAAATAGGTCCCCACTAGATCTAATACAAAACACTTTTGAAAATTGAAACCCTATGAAAGACAAAAATACATATCTAAAAACCAAGCCAAACCTCTTACAAATAGAACAATGACATGAAGATTTGTATCTCTGATACCATGTTGAGGTTGATGAAAGATCAAACCCATAGTTCCCACAAATCACCTACATGCAAAGACATGTGACAAAAAGAGAGAAGCAAAAGTTATAGAGGCTAGAAATTCCCAAATCCATACATGAGACATTCTTGATGAGCAAAAAAGAGATTTCTATTATCAAAAATGAATTTGATTAATAATTACGAAGAGAGATTGTCCTTATAAAGGAGATCGAAACCCTAAAATGGTCTAATCTAGGTTGCATCACTATAATTAATAAAAGAATTAATTATTAGATGGCTAAAGTTTAGCTTAAGTAGACTAGAGTTAATTAGGAAATATCTAATTACTCTAATAATATCTACCTATGTTTTAGATTGTAATAATTTTTGGTTTATTGTGTGTTGTGATTTTAGGTTCAAATTAGTGCTTTGAAGAATCTTGGAATTATTTTAAATTTAATTTTAGTAAGTATTGCATGGATGGTTGTTTTTTTTTTTGTTGTACTAACCTTACCTTCCTTGCTTTTCAAACCTTTTGATAAGGATTTAATGACTTTGTATGCAAAATATTTCATTAGCATCTCTATGATTGATATCAAAAGTAGATTGTGATAGATTTTTTGGTTTATTTGAGCTAACTTTGATAATAAATATTTTTCCACAAATGAGAGTCTTTAATCAATGCTACTCTGATTTTCTCTTCTTATTACACCTACAAGTTTGCAATTATGTGGAGAGATTTCGGTAGTTGGTTGTCAAAATGTTTTTCATACATCCTTTGCGAAGAATGTGAGTTCTATGTCCAAGATTGGATTGTGATTCTCATAATATTAAACCATCAAAAAAACAACTACAAAATGTAAAAGGACACTTGGGTTATGCTCTAAATCATATTTTTAATATGATAGTTTGTCACTTCCAGTCATCAGCTTTCCTATGAACAAAGTAAAGAGTGTTGAAGCTTTAAAGTGAAAATCACTCTTGCCTCAATACAACCATGAAAAATGGCAATGGAGATAAGAAGGCTTTGTCTTAGAGACAAACTTCAATGTCACAATAAAGGAGAATGGATTTGATGCTCCTTATAAATTTGAGAAGCAAGATAGTTCATTGTAGTTTTCCCTAGAATTTTCACTAGTCGAGTAGTTTGAGATACCTTTTCTTTTCTTGTTTGATGAGTTATTGGGTCCATATGCCATGACAAGAATTAGTGGTAGAGTAACATATCTATTGGGAAACTATTTTTTGCATACCATGACTATAGGAGCCAAGAAAGCTCTTTGATTGGGTCAAATGATGCATGTAGTATGAATTACCTGGGTTATATGTTCAAATTTACACAGTCAGGCATATAGGTAATTAAGTTAAAATATGTATAAATTTGTCTATCGGTTATTCCCTTGTACCTCCTATGGCGCAAGAGCTAGTACTATTAACAAAATAAATAATACATATGTGAGAAGTTTTGGAAGAGCCTTTGAGTGTAGATCAAAGCCTATGTGGACACCAAATCAGCATGTAAGGAGGGACAACTATGTACATCATTACAATTGGGACTACAATACAAGGCAAAGCTATCACTATTGTCAAGAGTATGGACATATACCCCAGAACTGCATAAGAACACACTTCAAAGGGAACTATAAAAGATGGTTGAACCAAACTACTTGCTTTAGTTGCTTGAAAACTGGACATGTCAGTAGGAATTGTCCAACAAAGGCCAAGGCACCCAAGACTAAAGTAAATAAGGGAAAAGAAAAGGTTGATGAGGAACACATCAAAACAAACATGAAGAAGACATGGCCAAAAAAAGAGGGATCAAGTACATCCAATGGAAAGGTCACTTCACCCAAGAGATCAAGTGATCATATCTCATCCAACTAATCACAAAATGAGCCTAGGGGGCTGATACATATAAGAAAGTATCATACATTAGCCCTAAACAAAGAAGAAGCACTGCAAAGTATAAATTTGTATGAGTTAAGAAGTCAAGTGGAAGCTGAGCAAAGCCTGTAAGTGGTTGCTGAGTTATTAACAAAGTCAAAAGATGTCAAGTGAGAATAGTTGCAGAGTGAAATAGAATAGATGCCAAGTTGAAAATCTTTGAAAGCTGAGTGACAGGCAAAGGTACAAAAATGCATTAAATGCAAGGTTTTTGAACCACTTAAAGGTGAAAATGATTCATTTTGAGCCATTCAAATGAAGAATGATTACCAAGAGCATGAATGAGTGATTTTTGAGTATTCAAGCAGCGATTTGTAGCGATTCAGGATAAACCCAAGTGATTTCAATAATTTAACCAAGTATTTCCTTCAAGTGTCAAGTTGTACAGTTTGTGAAGTTTACTTTAAATGTCAAACACTAGTTTGGTTTAAAATGGCATCTAGTTCAAAGTTCACCAAAGGGAAGGAAAGCCATGAGATTCAGCTGTTTAGTAATAAGGTTAAACAACTTGAGTTTAGGCCCATACCAGAGGTAGCATACAAAAATGATCCCACAGGTGCATTTTCTATGATTCCAAAAAAATTTGTTATGGTTTGAGATGTGTGTAAGTGTTACAACTATAAGATTGGAGCCATAGGAGACCTAGAAATCTTCAATGCCTATGATAAACTCTATGATAATGGAATATTGAAGGATGAATTTTCAATTGTAGAGAAGAAGGGTTTAACCAAAGCCCTAGTTTTTCCAATTGTATTCAAAACTAAGTGGATACGCATAGTACTTAGCAGAATCCATGATGGATCATTCTAGTTAGAGCAAGGACTAGTTAAAATTACTAAGAAGATGGTTCATAGGGTCACAGGTTTTCCAACACAAAGACATTAAGAAGTGATAAGAAGGAAACAATAGAGAAAAACATAGGAGCAAAGTGGAACAATAGAGGCATGACCATAGACACCATAATTGATCCCCTTCTAGACTTTTCTATAAGGATCATATCATATAAGTTTTATCAATCCAATAGGTTGAATAGTGTACCCTGCATAGCAATGGATGTGGCATACAAGCTTGTAAAGAAAGACCGCACCTATGACCTTGCAAAGCTCATGTTGCAAAAAATAAATGAAAATCTTGGAGCAATTAGAAATTCTAAGGGAGCACAATGCAAATTTGGGTCAGCATTGGTCTACATGTTCTTTTATGTGATGAAGGAATTTCCTTCATTTGGCAAAGTCAACTGGAGTTAGAATAAAAAAATTGTTGATCATTGCACAAATGGGAGATAGCTTTGATGATCAAATGACTATCTATTTTGATGATTTCAAGAATGCAATGAAGAAAAAAATGAGGATACTAGTCTCATTGGTGAATCAACATGAGAATGACATATGCTTTCTTGTTGACATTGATTATACTTACATCCACGCAGTCCTTCAAAGAGTAAGATGGCTTAGACCATTGGGATATGAGATTGATGTTGACCAAGCTTCAGCAGCCATCACAACACTACTTGTAGAGGAGATGGATAAAACTACAAAGGCATTTGGAACCTATGACATTGTCAAATCAAGAGTTGTTATAGAACTCAAGACAACCACAATAGTCAAGAAGAAGGACAAACTAGTAAAGAAAATAAAAAAGAAATTTGGTGTTGAAGAAACAAGTGTAGTAGGAGAAGCAGAAGAAATTAGTGAAGATGAAGAAGAAGGTGATGATGAGAAAGATGAAGATGAGCTAGAACAAGGGCCACTTGAATTGACCCAAGGCCAAGGTGAAGACAAAGATGAGGATGCCGAGGAAAAAGAAGCTAAGGAAGCACCCATCAAAGGCAAGGCTATCAAAAGGAAGGTAAAGACACCTCCTGCTTCTCAGCCTACATCAAAGAAAGCTACCATGCCAACACCCAAGAAGCCAACAACCAGAGCTACAACAAAGGGCCTCCACACAAAAAGCCAAAGAGGAAGCTACAAAGAAGAAGAAGATAGCCAAGAAGGCAAAGGAAGAGCCAAGGAAAAGGAAAAGATATGTGGCTCAACCTAATACTGATGAGGAAGATCAATCTGAAAAGGTAAGTCATCCTCCTAAGTCTTCAGTTGATACATTATCTAAAAAGATTAGGAATGGAGACTTAAGTGACATGGAAAAGATTGATTTTAATAAGTTCACTAAAGAGGAAAAAATAGAATAGAAGAATCAATCTATGCAATGATGACATAGTTCAAGTATACACCTCTTGAACTAGATGGACAATTGCTAAAGAAATTGTCTAAAATTGTAGAGGATAGATGGCATTTTCATTTGAAAATGGAGAAGGAGATGAGAGAATCAACCCTCGCAAGCATACTACCTAATTTGACAAGGGAACAGATAACTAAAGTAGTCAAAAGGTATAATAAAAGGTTTACACCGAAGTATAGGGCATTTTCCATACTTTAGAATAAAATAGAAGAAGTTGTACATAGAACCACAAGATCATGGAATAATTTATATAAGAAAATTGAAGATGTCCTTGAAGAGGAATATAAAGAAGAAGCTACTACTAAGCCAGAAGAGAGAAGAAAGAGGAGAGAAGAGAAGACAGAAGTAGAGAAAAAGGTTGAAGAAGAGGAAAACAAGGAAGAAAAGGAGGAGGAAGGAAAAGATGAAGATAGGGGTACTGATGGGCAGCAAGAACAAAGTGTGCAAGACACACAACTACCACCTCCTAGTTGTCCTCACTCTACTACCACACCTGTAGAAATCATAAAGATTAAGGATGTTGTTGACACCTCAAGTCAAAACATCAATCCACTAACTGTAGAGGATCTCACTAAGATCCTTGACCAAAAAACTCTTCAAGCACAATTGTGTACAAGTCCCATATTGGTCAATTTAGATGATCTCCAAAAGTTAGTACATAAACTCAAAGAAGCCAAGGTGCCACCACAAGAACCACCTTAGAACATTCAAATTACTGGACTTTCATTTCTACCATCTCCATCACCACTAAGAATAGCCATGCAAGCTCATCAGGAGCCGAGTACAACAGCAGAGGAAGTCATAGGTACATCAATAAAGATAAAAAGTACACCCCCAGCTATAGTGGCACAAGAAGAAGATAAGGAAGAAACACAAGGTAAGCAAGTGTCTACAATACAAACTTTGGTTGAATTGCCAAAAATAGGGACTCCTACCAAACTTGTTCAGAAGCTGAGTACTAACATATTGACCATACAAGTCAGGACACCAGGCTCAAGTTCTACTAGGGTAGCTAGGACCATTCATTATGGTATCCCTGAGCTTGACGAATAAATTCAAATACCCTATTATGATTCAAGCACTTTAACTAAGGAAAAGATGAATGAGATAAAAAGTGCATTGGACAAGAGAAGGAGGCAAGAGACATTAAGGAAAGAGTTCAAATACAAGCAGGCAATGAATGAGATCAAAGATATAATCATGGATGCCTTTAGCCTACAACCTCCAGATGCAAGCAAGCCAATCCTTGAGCAACTATCTGATATAGTTGACCAAGTAAATAATGAAGACCGTGATACAAATGTAAAACTCATGGAATGGTCAAAAAAGAAGTTTCTAAGCAAGGTCAACCAAAAGATAGCTAATGGAATTATTTTGGGATAGGTTGACCTAGCCAAGAAATTGGCTAAGGTAAAGATTGTACTAGGGAACATCTTTTCCCTTTATAGCAAATTGTGTGATTTTTCCAGGTTCACACAAGAAATAAATCCTAAAATTTTGAACCTTAAGAACAAACTAAAGCTCTCCAGTATGCAACTACCCTCAAATCCTACATAGAGTGAGAAGCAATTTGCTCAAATGCTTCACACTCAAAGGTAATTAGTTGTATTATCAGCAGAAGAGGCTACTATTAAAGAAAAACTTATGTAAATTCAAGCCTCAATTACTCCTCACTTGGAGGTATTACACAAGGAGCAACTGTATACTGAAATAATCCTAAAAAAGAATCCAAATATTTCTACACATGAAGGACTTGTTGATCTAGCAGAAGAGCTTGCAATCCAACACAAGTCATTGGATATTGCATTGAATAACTAGGATGCAACTCTTAAAATACTCCTTGAGGCTAATAAAACATTTTTGGCCAAGCATGGCATTACTATTTAGAACCCTTGGACATTAGTGTCAAAAAGGGGGAGAAAATGAAGGAGACAATATTCTAAGGGGGAGATATATTAAAGGAGGAGAAATGCATATAGCAAGAAGATAAGGGGATAACAGGTCCAGAATGTAGGAATAGATTAGAAACAAGTCAAAGAACAAAGTAGATCAGGCACATTGGCACAATTATCATGACATGACAAGGCATAAACAACTTAGGGGGAGTCATAAGGTATATTGATTATTTACAATATTTTTTGAAATTTTGTATGTAAGTTAAGCAAGTGAAGAATGCACACATAAGGATTAGATCATGAATGATCAGTCAAGTGTTTTTGACACTCATGTCAAAGGGGGAGATTGTTGATCAAATAAGTAAGATTGACAAATGAGTGTCAACACACTTAACCATCTTCACTATACATGCCGAGTATACAATGGAAGCTGAGCCAAAACTCTAACACATGCCGAGTTACAGATAGTGCTGAGTGATTCAGGAATCAGTAGAAGCTGAGCAATGCAGAAAACTAACAGGTGTCAAGTAACACAAGAAGTTAATAGGTGTCGAGTAACACAAGAATTCTATAGGTGCTGAGTAACATAGTAATTCTATAGGAGCTGAGTAACACAAGAAACATAGTGGATGTCAAGCAATCCATAATAGATGTTGTTGAGCATCAGTATTACTTCATGTGCAGAGCAATGCAGGATCAGCATGCAAGTTTATGCAATCGCAAACCATGATGTGAAATGGTTATGCATTACTCATGACATGATAAAAGGATAAGATCAAATCCTCCCAAGTACTTATGAAATCTTCATGCAGCCAATCAAAAAATTGGAGACTACATGCAACTAATAGGTGAATTTCAAGGGTTTGAGCGGGAACACTTGAATCAAGGATGCATAACGAACCACTAATCTTTGTAAGGGAGTCTTGATGCCATTGAACAAGAAGAGAAGAGAGCGCAGAGAAGAGTAGAGCAGAGAGAAAGAAGAAGGAAAAGCAGAGCCTATTATTAAGGTCAAAACATTTGGTGTCAAAAATTTAGTGGAAAGGATGGCATTTACACATCTAGTTGATCAGAATAGAACAAGGAACACAATCAGTAGATCAGATCTAGCAGAGATCAGTTATAGAAGAGCAGATCAAGTGCCTGAGATCAACATTAGAGGCATTAGATCAGGTGTATTATTGTAATACTCTCTCATAATTGTATTAGGAATTTGGAAATCCTATTGAGTTAGTTGGGTTTAACAGCTCTATGTAAATCCTTTAATAGGGTGGCATTCTAAGTTGAATGTTCTTAAGTCCTCTAACAGGGCACACTCCTAACAGGGCGTAGAAATTCTTTAACAGGGTCACATTTAACAATGCGTTGTAGCCTTTAACAGGGCAAACCATTAGAACTGGTTGAAATCAATTGCTGCGATAATTTTGTGGGTATCATCCCCACCGCAGTTTTACCTTCTTATTCCTGGAGGGTTTCTGGGTCACCAAAATCTCAATTGGTATGTGGTGATGCATGTTTGCTTCTCATGATTGTTTGATGTTTATATGAATGCATGATTATTTCAGTTATATGTTATTAAGGATTTAAAACAAAAGAAAAGGCTAGTACTTCTAATTCACCCCCCCCCCAGAAGCACTCTTCCCATTAAGACATTCCAATAGTATTGACCATTTTTCTAATTTTTAATCGTATATGAAAGACTATTTTTTTTTAAGACTGTACACATTGAAGGCTAACATTACATAAAACCGTAAGTTTGACAATCATTTTTTTTATATGAAACCATCAAAATCTCTTATAAAAATAATATAATACTTTACTTATATATATAAGATAAAATATAATATATTTAAATCCCTATTAAAAATGTAACATATTTTAATATATATTTCTATTTTATTAATATTAATATATGTTTGTGTATCCTAGTAACAATTTATAATATTAAATATATGAATTTTAGAAACTTAATTTACTAATAAATGATATTATTATGTAATTGTTAATACATATTTTCTATTATTTATTACATAGTTATATTTATATATATTTTAGCACAATTCATTGTAATTATTATTATTATTAATTTATCATTTTTAAAATTTAATATATGAATTTTTTTAAAATTTGTTAGTTAATTTGATATTTATATGAGTTTATAAATTTTCTTATAAATAAAAATTTATACACACACACACACACACAGATATATATTTGTGATAAAAATGGTATAGTCATTATATTTTAAATTAATATAATTTTTTTTTGAAAAAATAGACTATTTCGAGAGGCTCCCAAGGGAAAGAAGTACGAACAAAACCCTCATTCCTTGCCCTGATTAAACAAATATATAGAGTTTTAGAAATATTATATTATTGATTTAGAAGAAATATTCATGATTTTTTAATATTTAAGACTAATTTGTACTTATTTTTAATTATTAAATTTAAAAATAGTTTCAAATAAAATAACAAAAAAATTAGAAAGTTGTTGTAACTATGAGATTTTTTTTGGAAATGAGAAGAAATAACCATGGTACTACTGGGGGAATGATCTACACGCTTAAACAGATTCAAGAACAGAAAAGAATAGTCTGGATGGAAGGCTCTTTGGGCTGGACTGCCTAGGTTGATACTTTTGAAGATGTGGTCCACTATCTACTAGGACTATCTCTCTTTATGGGGTTCTTTATAATTATTAGTTGGTTATCTCTGGTGTGAGGCTATGCCTCTTGTAATTATGTTTTGATTCTCTACGATTCCTTTTTGTAACTTTGAACTCCTTATATTTAATATTAAAGCTATGAGATTTTTCCATTTTTTTACTAATTTATACTTATTTTAATTTGTATCTATATAAAACAATTATATCATCAAAAAATTATTTCTTATCAAATAATTACTTTTACTTTTGATTATACTTTTTCATATTTAATATATTACAAATTATATTGATAAATTTATTAAATTAAAAAAATATTACATTAAAGCTATAAAATGAAAGGCTAAAATGACCCAACCATTATAAAATATTCATATGATAGGTAGGGGTGACCATCAAATTCCAAGCCTACTTTTGTAATCAATTGATCTCATCTATCATAAAATAATACATCATAAATTATATCAAAATATCAAAATAATTATTGATAGCATGAAGCAGGACAAAAGATAAAAGTAAGAGAATCCATAGTGTCAATTGGAGAATTTATTGAGGCTCTATCACTTTTTAAAAGTATGATTTAAAGTGAATAAACACTTTTAAAAAGAATAAAATGTTATCAAAATAGTATAATTTATTATATTTAAAGAAATTAGTCCTAAATCACATCTAAAAACATAATAAGGATGTAAAATCTAGGTTAAGACAAGAACAAGTAGGGTGGGATAAAATTAAACTTAAATAATATATAATCAAAATAAGCATAGACTTGAAATTTAGAGAGGGTTCTTAGTTGGATTTATTGGCTTTTACATAATGAAAATGAAAAAGCATATGATTCTCTAGAATAAATCAATCTAAGGGAAAATGGATGGATTAATTAATGTTAGATAGTAAATAGAACCATAAGGAAAATAATATTACGTAAATATAATCATAGATTCATAATAATTAATTTATGCAAATAAGGAAATTGATGAACCTTATTAGGTTGGGAGGATTTCTACAGTGACATCAATTTTGGTTGTAAATATTTGAATTAAAAAAATATTTATGGGTTGTTGACATGGATTCACAAGCATGTGTGGAAGTGAAGAGTCACAATCAATTGACAGTTACAAATACATTGTAATAGAAATCACATATTATGCAAAATTGGCAATGCCTAGAAGTGGAGGATGAGAGGATATTAGAAAAGTCAGATTCAAGAAAAATATCAGAACCACAAGTTTCTATTCAACAATAATAGTTGATGTGGTCTTAGCTAGGGCAGTAGTGGTAAGTTTTCTTCTTAAATCTTCTCCCAACAAGAATCTATTTAATTCATATCATATTCTCTTTGGAAGCTTATATTAATAAACCACTAGTTTCAAACTTGATTTTTAATGATTTTAGGTAACAAATAAAGATGCAAAGAAGACCCATGCACAAAATCGACTTAGTAAAAAACACATGGCATTGGTCGTTTTGTGAAGTTTTGGTCTTTGCAGCACTGTTACCTAGGGTTTTGGAACCCTAAGTATTTCTCTCCCACTCAACTATGTGAAAAATTATTTTTAAAAAGCTTTTAAATTAAATAATTTATTAATTATTTTACTAGATAACTTGATGGGAGTGGAGTAAATTGAAAAAGAATGTTTAATAATTATTTCTTAATAGAATTAATTATTATTGTAATGTGCATAAAGATTTGTGAAATTGAAGAGGGGGATAGGGTAAAGAGATAAAATTAAAAATTGGTTTAGTAAGAAGTTGTGGTAATTGCCAAACTTCTTTGGGAAACTATTTAATGGGGAAAAACTATAGTTAAGGGGTTCTTCTCAGGTTGGGACATGCCTATGCATTTTCCAAGAAATGGAAGACAGGGAAGGAAGAAGATGGTATTTGTTTTGCAACTTGTTTATGGTGTAAGGGAAAATAATCATATGGTTGTTTGCTTGTTTATTTGAAATAAAAAGATTTTTTTTCTTGAAATCCTATGGTTTAAATTCATTATACTCTGGTTGGAAGTGATCTTATGGTCACTCTAGTCTCATTTGAAATAATATCTTGCTCTCATTTATCAAAATTATTATGTTTCATGGAATCTTATGGTTTTATGCATCATATGTCCACTAAGTATAATATCTCCCTTTTGTTTCTTGGGAAGATTGATTAGATAGCTTGTGTGCGATATATTTGATTTCTTTTTCAAGTTATTTAAATCAAGCTTCACATTCATATCATGTTGATGAATAGAAGTTAGTATTCCTTATATGCCTTCTAGTTAAAGGCTAATATGAAAATTACTTATTATTAATCAAAAGGAGGGGTTGTACCTTCATTTCAAAATTTAGAGAGCACTTGACAAAATAATTGCAACTGACTCAAAATGTTGGTCTCAAAATTGTCATCCAGTACGGGCATTTTAGAGTTGTTAGTGAAGGATTTTCAAAGAAGACAAATCTGTTTACTAATAGATTTTTGGTGACTCTGCTAAGGAAAACAAACTAGAGTAACTTATGCAGTTGATTTGTAAATTTTTGAGGTACCTCCCCAAGGATGGAGGTTGGCAGCTCTATTGAAGTTGATTACCATAAAGTATTTCAAAGATATCCAGAAATATCTTGCAAGAAATGAAAATAATATAAATTGTAATTAAAAAAATGAAAATAATGTGGATATCTTTATTTTTATACCTCCATTTAAAGAGGATCTAATCCAAGAAGTCACAAGGGATTTGACAAAAAATGTAGCATTTCTAAAGTCTTTTTAAGGTGATATCCTCATCCAAAGAAGATCCCTCATGAAATAGCGAAAAAAAGTAGAGGAAATGTGTGAAGTTAAAGAAATTGGAGGAATGGCCAATGAACAAGAAAAGGATCTTGAAGAGCAATCAGGTGACAATCAAGAGGGAGAAAAGGATTTATGCATTTTTCAGCCCCTTGCAAATATTTTCCCCTCTCTTCCTTTGGAAGAATTGGTGTAGCAAATTACAATGAAAAAATCACATGAGCAATCAAAAAATCAAAGGACTCAAGGTATGGAAAAAGTAGTAAGACATTTCATCTATCTTTCTAAAAGATCATGCTGATTTGAAAAATGTAGAAGAAAATTGTAATTTTGTATTTATTTTTCCCCTATGCATATATCTTTCATAGATAGATGAACTTTACTTTGTCCGTGATGCTTTCCCTTCAATCAAACATGCATTCTTTTTTACAAAAATTGATTCGAAAAGGTTCATACTTTTTCTAGCTTATAATTGGTTACAATTAGCTTTCAGGGTTTTTCCCTCTCCATTGTAAATAACCGCTCCATTTTGCAATTTTGGGTTGAGTTTGTTTTCTGTTTTTTGTTGTTTCCCTTCAATAATGTTGCATCATCTTCAAACCTACCCCTTTCCTTGTGTCAATCCATATTATGAGAAATTTCAAAGAAATAAAAGCCCTCTTCATTAATTGGCAACATGATGCGCTCATCTATTTTCACTACATAAAGCTACCAACACCCAGTGTTTCCTTTCACTTGAGAAGCAAACATATTTTTCCAAGCAATTTTTCAAAAGTTGATGCCCATGAGCTTTGGACTTTTCTACATTTTTATTTAAAGGTGTTGGAGCTTTTGAAAATATTTAAGGTTGGAGGTCCTAGTCATAAAGTTATATTAATTTTTTTATGACTATTCTTTAGTCCTTTGCTACTTCATCAAACTTGAAAATTCACTGAGTCAAGGTTCAAATTCAGAGTTCAATTTTGAATCTCATCATGTAGGTTCATATCTTAGTTCAAAGTTGAAAGATTCAAATGCATAGTTCAATCTTTGGATTCAAGTTTGAAGTTCAAATTCTAATATGCAAATCCAAGTACACTCAAGTTTGTGAATGTTAGTTGTGGTAGAAGATTAATTAGAAGTTCATATGCATATTTAATATAGAATCATGGTTATGGCATCCCCTTCTAATTAACAAGATAAATGAATCTTCTCAAATGGAGGTGATTGGCTATCTCACAATTAGCTCACTCTCATTATATTCTTTATAATAAAAAGGCCTATGTGATTGTGAGGACATGAATTTGAAATCGTGTCTTAGTTTCCATTGCAAGTTCATGCAATATGTATCACCCAAAAGGAACTTGTATTATGAGTTTGGCTCTTGAGAAAAAAATGGATAGTGGTGTGGCTATAGGCTCTTATATCACACTCAATAGCCCCAATGCTTCAAATGAAGTTAGAAAACACCAATTATGATGGACTCCCAATATCCATGATCGCTTTGTTGATAATGTTGCACAACTTGGTTTACCAGATAAGGAACACTGAAAGGATTTCTTAGTGAAAGGATTTAAAAAATAGAGAAATAAATGTAGATGCAATACAAAATACACAACACCAAATTTTTCCTAGTTCACCACAATAGTGGCTACGTCCAAACTACAGAGTATTAGATTAATGTATATAAAAGATATTACAAATGAATAGGAGCAACATATAAATAGGCTCCTATAATATTACATATGAAAGGTCTCATAAAACCAAGAGACACACTTATTGGAGGGAAAGATAATGTGACTATTGGCCTTCACCATATTAACAAACTCCCACCTGAAGGACAACCAATGTTGCAATTGATCACCCAATACCCTGCTCAAAGAATAATTTATCTTTTCTTCACAAGCCCAAGAGAAGTTCTAGCACATTCGAACTTCTCTTTGGCGATAACCTTCGTGAATATATTAGCCGAATTGATCTTAGTGTCAATCTTGAAAACTTTTAGCTTATCCTCTTCGACTGCATGATGAACAAAGTGAGCACGTGTGTCAATGTGCTTGCAGTGACGTTGTGATGACTAATTATGTGCCATGAAGATTGGGTTGCACCTGTCAAAACACATTATATTCACTTTGATGAGCTTTCAAGTCACCAAGAAACCGTTGAAGCCAGATCATTTCCCTTGCACCTTCAGAAAGAGCTAAGTATTTAGCCTCAGTTGAAGAAAGAGCAATGCAACTTTGTAATTGTGAAGCCTAACTTATCATAGCTCCAGAAAACATGAAGATATAACCAGTGGTAGATCTTCATTTATCCAAGTCTCTAAAAAGATCAGAATTAGTGTAACCTTGTAGCTGAACTTTGTTTCCTCCAAAACATAAGATGTAATCTGAAGTGCCTTTTAGATACCTTAGTATCCATTTGACAACTTCCCAATGACCTTTTTCGAGATTGCTCATGAAGCTACTCACAACTCCCACCGCATGAACAATGTCAGGCTGAGTACAAACCATAGCATACATAATGCTACCAATTGCTGATTTGTAAGAAATTTTCTCCATGAATTCTTTTTCTTCTTGTGTTTCTGGACATAATTCAAAACTTAATCAGAAATGACCAGCAAAAGGAATAGGAGTTACTTTTGCATCAGCCATGCCAAATCTTTCAACAACTTTGTCAATGTATTGTTTTTGAGACAAAGTGATTTCCCTCTTTTTCCTATCCCTTGTGATCATCATGCCAAGAATCTTTTTGGCTACCCCTAAGTCTTTCATTGCAAATTTGCTTGCCAATTTCTCCTTCAACTCATTAACTATTATTTTATTTGTGCTAGCTACTAACATGTCATTGACATAAAGAAGAAGGATGAAAAACTCACCACTCGAAAGTTTCTTGAAGTAGACATATGGGTCTGATTCACATCTTGTGACATTATGTTCATCCATGAAGCGATCAAATTTTACATACCACTCTCTTGGGGCTTGTTTGAGGCCATACAAGCTCCAATTTAATCTACAATAAAGATGTTCATGTCCCTTCTTTATGAACCCTTTAGGCTATTCCATGTATAGTTCCTCTTCTACATCACCATGTAGGAATACAGTTTTCACATCAAGTTTTTCTAACTCAAGATCCCAAGCTCCTGCTAATCCCAAAAAAGTTTAGATAGTTGTCATTTTGACAACAGGTGAGAAGATTCCATTGAAATCTATCCTTTTTTCTTGATCAAATCCCTTTACCACCAATCTGGCTTTGAAGCATTTGTTGCCTTCTGCTTCCTCTTTCACACAATATACCCACTTGTTCCTGAGTGATCTTCAATTTGGCAGGAGAAAGACCAAATCCCAAGTTCAATTCTCGAGTGAAGAATCCATTTCTTCATGCATCGCAATTTTCCATTTTTCATTGTTTACATCTTTGATGTAGATTTATAAGTGGTCAATTTAGAGAATTTGGAAATCAAAGTGAAGGCTTTGACTCTTCAGCAAATAACAACTCATAATCTGAAATTTTAATCAGCATTCTACTTTCTCTATTGGATCTTCTTAAATGAGTTTCAACATTCTCTGTTTGAGCTTGAATTAATTCGAATGGGGAACCAGAGATAGAGGTTTACTATTATGGCTAGATTGTACAGTTCCCTGCCACTCTATTTTAGCACACTCATGAATCTAAAGTGATATGCTTGTATTGCCCTGTGAATTCTACCTAGCATATTTTTCGGCTAACATTAGGCCCATTAAGGGATTTTTGTGAGCCTGCAGTGAAAGACCATCTATTTCCAATTCACGGTGTGAGGTAAAAGAACCTCCCATTCTATTGAGGGTATAGTCTTGATGGTTAGTGTGCGTGGATGGAGGACCATCTGTGGAGATGAATCACATATCTTGTGTCCTGTGGGATTTCACAATGTCGTGGGGCTAGTAACATTTGTTAGCCACTGGTTCAAAGACTTAGCATTGACTGTTTGCAATCCACAATGGTGATTATACACGTTATCAAGGGGAGTTCGCATGTTCACTGTAATTGACCTATGGATTAACTGCAAATTATGAAATAACTCTAACAACTTGCACATTAACATTCTATAGATTAGCTTCTACAATGTGCAGATTATTTTATGCAACCTATGGTTTCAAAGGATTTACTTCAAAATGTGTATGGAATGCACCATGCAATCTGTGTTCCAATGTTCCTTGCCAATTAACTTGCCTGAGCCCAAAGCAGGTTTTACAGACAACAAAGTCTTCATAGCTAGTGTTATTCACTATTGGCTATGAATTTTTGTGGGTGTACTATTGATTGAGTGATTGTGTCCCTTGGCTTCTCTCAAAAATAGAGTTTTCTCAGCTATGGTGGGTGGAATGCTCAGTCCCACGTGTGTCCTCGAGTGATTTTCCATCATGGCTTATTCCTTTACAACTACCTTGGCTTCTACCTTAGCATTGAATGTGTTCTATTTCACTAGAACGGACCTAAGGTTCTGAAGAGATAGGTCAAGCATTTGATTTATTTATATTGGTAAACTGTTTTATGTTTACACTTTCATTGTCATAATTTCTCAAGTTGAAGAGGGAATCTTTTGCCTCAGTATGCCATGTATCCTCTAAGGAAGAGACAGAGGCAGGGGCAAGAACTAATGTAGGAAAGAAATTATTTGTGGGATACAACAACTGCATATTATCATGCTAAGAATTTGATCCATTGTTCATCATATCAAGTAGAGGGACGTATTCTATGGTAGGAATCTCATTCTTGGAATGAGGAAATACTTTCTCATTAAAAACTACATCTCTGCTTCTAATAATTTTCTTATTAGCTAGACTCCATAGTCTAAAGCCAAATTGATCCTATTCATATCCAACAAACATCCAAGGCTTGAATTTAGGATTCATCTTGCTTCTTTTTTCTTTGGGCACATGTACAAAAGCCTAAGAACTGAATACTCTAAGATGAGAGTATGAAACTCTTATGCCTTGCCATTCCTCTTTTGGAATTCCAAAGTTCAACCTTGAAGTAGGACTTTATTTAATTAGATATACAGTTTTATTACATGCCTTAGCCCATAATTATTTTCCCAAATCTGCATTTGAAAGCATACAGTGATCTTTCTCCATTATAGTTCGGTTGAGTCTTTCCACTACCCCATTTTCTTGAGGGTTGTATGGGACAACTTTCACCTTACGAATACCATTATTTGTACAATAATTGCCAAACTCCAACGAACAAAACTCACCTCCATTATCCATTTTCAAGCATTTAATCTTGTGACCTCTTTGGTTTTCAACAAGAGATTTGAAAACTTTGAACTTAGAAAAAACTTCAGATTTACTAGCAATCATACATATCCATACTTTCCTAGTACAATTATCAAGGAATGTAACAAAAAACTTTGCACCTACTAAGGAACTTACCTCGACGGGACTGAAGACATCGAGTGTACAAGTTCCAATGGTTTTTTCTTTAGATCATGTCCATCTTTCAAGAAGCTGACCCACTTTTGCTTTCCATAAAGGAAATGTTCACAAAACTCCAAGTTTGCTGATTGGAGACCTGGTAGTTGATCTCTTTTGAGCATTACCTCAATGCCCTTTTTGGTCATGTGGCCTAATCTTCGATGCCAAAGTGTTGCATCACTACCCATGATTGTCATAACAGCCCCTATTTCAGTAGGCTTTTCAAGAAGGTAAAGATTACCAACTTTGTTTCCCTTGGGAATGATTCTCGAAACCTTGGTGACTTTCCAAGTATCTGGATGTAAGGATGGATAATATCCTTGTGCAAAAAGCTAACTGATAGAAATTAGATTTCGCCTTAATTTGGGAACATGATGAACATCTTTTAACAACCATTGTCCTATGTCTTCCAAGTGGAACAAAATGTCACCTTTGCCAACTATTTCACAAGATCTATTGTCTCCAACAAATACCTCACCAAATTGTCCTTCATGGTAATTTGTGAAACAATCCATACATCAAGTGGCATGGAAGGAGGCTCTGGAATCTATCACCCAAGAATCTAATTTTGAGTCACTTGTAGAAAGAATTAAAACGGTTTCATCTTTCTCATAGGCTATATTTGCTTCAATGTTTCTCACTTTTTCAATTATACTTTCTTGTAAGCCCAACAATTTCTCTTTGTGTGGCTGGGCTTACCACATAACCAACATTCTCCATTCCTACCTCTTGATCTTGAACGATTGGGCAATCTAGATTTCCTTTGATTGCAATGGTTATTACCTCTATGATGGCTTCTTCCACTTTGCTTGGTGCTGACCAATGTGAGAGCATCACCGGATGAGGAGTCTTTGTTACTTCTTCTCATGTCTTCACTTAGTAAGGTGGAAACAACTTCATCGTAGGCCAACTTTGACTTTGTGGAGTTTGAAGTGCTTACAGTTGTAACTACAAAATCCCAACTGTCAGGTAAAGACCATAACAAGATGATGGCTTTGGCTTCATTATCTTGAGTCATACCAACTGAGGTTGCTTGACATAGTAGAGTGTTCAAATCATTTATATGATTTGATATCGTAGTCCCTTCCTTCATTTTCAGTTTACAGATCTTCTTCATAATGAAGATTTTGTTTACCGCCGACGTCATTTGATACATATTTTGAAGTTTGTCCCAAACTTCTTTTGTTGTCTTCTCGTTTGAGACATTGAACAAGACATTTTTGGATAGCGAGAAAAGAAAAGCTGTCATCGCCTTCTCATCCATCTTTTGCCAATCTTTATTCGACATTGTAGCTGGTTTCGTAGACTTTCATTCGATTGCGACTGATAAGTCTTGCTTAACCGGCAAAGAGTGCATCTGCACTTTCCATAGGCTGTAATTTTTGCCTGTGAATTTCTCTATTTTCATATCCTCCATCTTTCCAGATCTGATACCAATTGAAAGGATTTTAAAAACAAAGAAATAAAAGTAGATGCAATACAAAATATGCAACACCAAATTTATCCTAGTTCACCACAATAGTGGCTACGTCCAGAATGCACAATATTAGATTAATGTATAAGAAATATATTACAAATGAACAGGAGCAGCATATAAATAGACTCCAATAATATTACATATGAAAGGTCTCATGAAACCAAGAGACACACTTATTAGAGGGAAAGATAATGTCACCGTTAGCCTTCACCATATTAACACTTAGAGTGATAGAGTGATGTTGCACATATCCTTTCCAATTTGGATGGTGGATCAGGCATACCAATTATCGAGGCACTGCGAATGAAAATGGAGATGCAGAAATGCCATCACAAGTAGCTTGAGGGGTAAAAGCACTCGCAGTTACGTATCAGAGCAATAGAAAATCAAATTCCCATATTTCTCATCACGGTGCAGATAAGGATATCCCGACTGCCTTAGAAGTCTGTAGATGTTTCTTTTTTATCACCATTATAATCGAAGAACTTTTCCGTCATTGGAGGCAAAAAAAAAATTGCCAGACTTTTTGTACTGCGGGTGCACTGATTTTTTCCATCAACTTAATTCGCCTTGCTACCTTCAATTTTCCCAGTTCTTGTCTCTACATTTGGCAAACATATCTTCTGATCAGAAGCGCTCAAACTACTCTTGGTAAAAGAGTGGTTGCACTTGCCCCTGTCTGACCTCCATTTTCTCTGATTGAGTTCAAATACTGTCGAATTAGCATTACTGTCTGGATTAAGTATTTTCTTTTACACTCAAATTCATGGCTGCATCTATCTGGACTGCACCATACCCGGTTGGATTCAAATTCAAATCAGGCAACCCATGAATGGTCTCTTGTAAAGTGGACACCACTATTTGGCTTAATACATTTTCTTTTATACCCAAATTCATATCTGGAGAGATTCCAGAATTTGGAGCTGTCTCGTTTGCTCTGTTCAAGCAAGTCGCTTCAGACATCTATAACAAAGACGGGATCAATTGTTTCTCCACCACAATTGTCTGAATCAAATGGGCTCGAAGAATCAAAGCCTTGTCAGTTGATACCTTTGATCGTTGATGGAGCTGCATCAGTTGAATATAATCAAGTTTCTGCTGGCGATGCTGCTTATTCCCTTTCGAGAAACATGAAACAGTGAAACCATCTGTCTTCTTATTCTGAGGAAGTTGTGGGCCCTAGGAAGGAGTGTAATAAGCTTGTTCATACCAGTTGTATTGCTTGGAAGTTCATTATCTTTGGTCAATATGAGAGAATCTGACATTCAAGTTCTTCAGTCTGTCATCTGTAATCTATCACAATGTTCCTTTCTACATCAACAGATGGTGCTGCATTGGAGCCTGAGGAACCAGTGATCAGGCTCATAGTTGCAAAATGAATTTGGCCATAGAATCAATACTAGTTGATAGAGATTTTCCATGGGTTAGGAGGTATTAATGGTCTCCTTGAATCAAATTTTGACCTACTTGTCACACAGATATTCACGCAGCCACATTATTTTATGGATTGAATTGCATAGAGGATATGAGGTTCACAAATACAATAAAGTCTGAAATATCCGGATATGCCTCTCTTATAAATCACTGAACTGAAGGTAAGTGGACTTCGAAATTCTTTCGTTAAAAGATCACAGATGTTGGGAGCAGCCCGAACTGTCATCAGTAACTTGAGGTGATCACAAAAGAACGGGGATCTGAAGGCAGAAGAGGGATTTTTCCATTCATTTTTACAGTGTAAGATTTCAATTAGTGCAACATGCATCGAATAGTAGAACTGGCCAGAGATACTGATAAGAATTTCTATTAATATATTTAGTGAAAGGGTACAGGTTCAGATTTACATTGATTAATGACTCTATGATCCAACGATCAAGGTCTTGGATGACAGAAGATGAAGATTGTAGAGTTTTCTAATTCTGGCACAAAATGTAGTCAAGAGTTATCTAGAGTTTTGGAACCTTCTAAGGCTGGGGTCTCATGGGCACCCGCTTGCTTAAAAATAGAGCGGGTGACGCTGAGCTTTTTTAGGAACATTTAAAGGGGAGTGGTCTCATGAGCATGACATTTAAATTTGCTTTAAAAAATATTATAAAGGAAAAGTTTTAATTAATATTTTATTAATTATTTTTCTTTATATAATATTTAATTCTTAAAAAGTTAAATATTTATATATTCAAATGTAAAATAATTAAATGTCAAATTGATTTAAAAATAACGTTAATCTTTCACATAATTAATTCTATAATTCTACAAGAATCAATTATTGTTATTATGTGAAAAGAAATAAACTAGATGACTTGATGGGAGTGTAGTAAATTGAAAAAGAATGTAAAATAATTAATTCTTAATAGAATTAACTATTATTGTAATGTGCATAAAGATTTGTGAAATCGAAGTGGGGAATAGGGTGAAGGGTTAAAATTAAATATTGGTTTGGTAAGAAGTTGTGGTAGTTGCCAAACTTCTTTGAGAAAAACTATTGTTAAGGGTTCTTTTCAGGTTGGGACATGCTTGTGCATTTTTCAAGAAAGGGAAAGCATTTTTAGTTTTAAAAATTTGTAATAGGGAAGGGAAGGAAGGAAATGGTATTTTTTTTACAACTTGTTTATGGTGTAAGGGCAAATAATCATATGGTTGTTTGCTTGTTTATTTGAAATAAAGAGAAATCTATCTTGAAATCCTATGGTTTGAATTCATTTTTCTGTGGTTGGAAGTGATCTTATGGTCGTTATGGCATTTGAAATAATATCTTGCTCGCATTTATCAAGATTATTGTGTGTCATGGAATCTTATGGTTTTATGCATCATATGTGCAATGAGTATCAAATCTCCCTTTTGTTTCTATGTAAACGGGAAGATTGATTAGATAGCCTATGTGCTATATATTTGATTTCCTTTTCAAGTTATTTAAATCAAGCTTCACATTCATATCATGTTGATGAATGGATGTTAGTATTCGCTATGTGCCTTTTGGTTAAAGGCTAATCTGAAAATTACTTATTATAAATCAAAAGTAGGGAGTTGTACCTTCATTTCAAAATTCAGAGAGCACTTGACAAAACAATTACTAGCGACTCAAATTGTTGGTTTCAGAATTGTCCTAAGTTAGTACGAGCATTTTAGAGTTGTTTGTGATGGATTTTCAAAGAAGACAAATTTGTTTACTAACAATCACTATGACACTTTAACCAAAAAAAAATAGTACAAATTGTCACCCTTCCAATGTGGGCTTTTGAAAAAATATTAATTCAAAATCAAAATTATAGATAATTTTAATATTTAATGTTGGAGAAAATCTACCCAAAATTGAAATAAAAACTAAATAGTGTTGAGAAAAGTAGAAAAAAAAGTGATGTTTCTACTACATACATTATAATATACATAATGAAAATATAAAAAATAAGCCTATCAGAAAACACCTTTACAACACAACTGAATTACCTTATCATATTTGTTTATATTATTTTAAGTTAATTATAGACATGACTTAAATTATAATTTAATCAATTGAATATTAAATTTTATGATTTATATGTTTATATAAATATTTAATTATTTTTAAATACTTAATTTAAAGTTAAATTAAAGTTGATTAATGTAATTTAACTTTTAAAATTCACTTAAACAATGAAGTTAAGACTAACAATACCCTTTTGAAATTAGATAAAATTTCAAAAATTAGACAAAAAGCTAGATATCACATCACACTTTAGAAATAAGTTTGAAATATATAAATTTGGGCTAATTCTAGAAATGAAGTCAAACTTTACAAGCTAAGCCAAACCTTTAAAGGTAAAATTAAAAGAAGGTTTAAAAGTAAAGTCAAACTTTCAAAGTTAAGACAAATATTTGAAACAATGTTTGTGTTCACAAATAAAACCAAGATTTATATGTAAATTCAAAATATTAACACATAGTTGAATTTGAAAAAGATTTTTTTTGTGTGTGTCCATGTCTGGGAGAGAGAAAGAGAGGTCATTATAGGAGGGGACATGTTTGAGAGATTGAGATAAAGGGATGAGAGTGAGCCATGAATTGGATGCTAAGAGATGGTGAAACACATGAGGGTGGAGACGTGTGAGAGAGAGTGATATAAGGGGATTTAGGGCTAGAAACATGAGGTTGACATGGAGAGCTATTATGAGAGATATAGAGGCATGCACACGCACATGAGAGAGAGAGAGAGAGAGAGAGAGAGGGATATAAATGGGGAAGAGATGGTGAGAGGAGAGAGTGAAGGATAGTAATTAGCATGAGAGAGATGTGAGAGAGAGAAAGAGGGAGAATAGGGAGAGGGCTAGAGACATGAGCTAGAGATAGATGGTAATTAGGGGGAAGAGATAGTGAGATAGGGAGGAATATGGGAGAAAGGGACAAGGGGGAAGGGGGATGTGGTGATTATTCATTTATGAATTTTGTATCTTATAGAAATTATTTCTCTCAATTTTGATTGGTTCATTTCATTTGGTGTTATAGAACCCATTTTCTCAAATAGTTCCTTCATTATTGCTTTTATTTCTCCAAAAAATAGAAACATTAGTTTAGATTTTTATTTGCTATATTTAAACTAGTCTAAAATAATATTTTAGTGCATGTTTTGGACTATATTACCACATATTCCTACTATATTTTTTACTTTCTGCAGTAAAGTAGATGGAATATAGACTAGGGGATCCATTTTAGAATTAAACAATAACCACATCAAATCAAAAGAATCAATTATATTAACCATGACCATTTGTAGCATTTAAAGCTATTGATTGTTTAAATGTTGAGAAAAAGGCAACAACATGTGCCTTTATCTTATTGACTATTTAGAATCAATTATATTAATGAAGTTCATTTCTAGCTTTTAAATCTATTGATTGTTTAAATTTTGAGAAAAGACAACAATGTGAGCCTTTATCTTCTTCTTTTTTGATGAATAGTCATTTTCTATTAATAAATAATATACTAAGATTACAATTCACAAAAAAGGGTCTGGGGATACAAGATCACCCCGCGAGAGTTCACATGGCTGAAGCCGGAATCAACAACTATTCAATAAATTAAAAAACATATAAAAAGAAACTCTCAGGCGGAAAAATCAGTGCTAGCTAAGAGGGGTGGTTCATCCCGATCATGAAATCCCCAATCATTAATGGGATTGGTAGGTGGGTTGGGAACATTCCAACCATTAGCAGCATCATTAGGGGCCTGGTCAACATCCTTGGTATCAGGCCGCAGAGGTGAGATGGCCAATTTTAGGCAAAAGGGCCACTTTCCAGAAACCACACACTAAGGACCACGAGGAGGAGCCATGAGCCGGAGGACCAGCCTATGCCACCACAGGGAGGGGAAACCGAGCAAAAATGCCAACCCCATTGCTACCATGGGAAGCTTGTGAACGCAACATGTGTGAGTAGCGACCCGAAGAACTACACCCCCGGTGGTAGCCTCTGAACGGCGTGGTATCAACCAAGGCATCTGGAGGTACTTTGGCAACTATACAAGGGGTGGGTGAACCCACAATAATGGGTTCCACTTTAGTGGGATGAACAAAATTGGAAAAAATTAGAAAATGTCAAAATTCTATGTGTAACATGTTTGCACGAACATTATTTAAACGTTCGAGTGAACATACCAATTGTACATGTTCGAACGAACATATTAACAAATATAATGCCATGTTCAGGCAAACAATTGTAATTAATATATTCTCCCGAACATATGTTGTGCCCATTTTTGACGGTTAAAACCACTTTTCTAACCCTTTTTGCTCATTTTTACAGTGGTCACTATTCAGTCTACAGGTTGGAGTGAACGCATGATTTGTACTGCCTTTGTCAGCGTCATCCTATCACTTTCCTTCTAATTCTCATCTTCAGGTATGTCAAAATATTATTAATTTAATATTTTTAACGTTTTTAAAGCACTTTTTAATGTTTTCAAAGTAGATTTTAATGTTTTCAAAGCATATTTGAATGTTATTTACGCTTTTTTATGTTTTGAAAGCATATCTAAATGTTAATTTAACATTTTTATTGTTTATTTATATTAATTTAGAAAACAAGAAAATATTATATAAAAAACATTAAAAAACAATTTTAGAAAACATTAGGAAAAATAGTAGAAAATTTATAATAATATAAAATTTAGAAAAAATATTAGAAATTTTATAATAATATAAATTTAGAAAAAAAAAAAAAAGAAAGAAAATTTATAATTTAATATAAATTTTAGAAAATAAATTTAGAAAAAACATTACAAAAACGTTAGAAAATTTATAATAATATAAATTTTAGAAAAAAAATTTAGAAAAAAATTTTAAAAATGTTAGAAAATTTATAATAATATAAATTTTAGAAAAAAAAAATTTTAAAAATTAGAAAAAACATTATAAAATTTATAATAATATAAAATTTAGAAAAAAAAAAGAAAAAACATTAGAAAATTTATAATTTAATATAAAATTTAGAGAACAAATTTAGAAAAATATTACAAAAAAATTAGAAAATTTATAATTTAATATAAAATTTAGAGAACAAATTTAGAAAAACATTACAAAAAAAAAAAAAAAAATTATAATTTAATATAAATTTTAGAAAAAAAAAATTTAAAAAAATTAGAAAAACATTATAAAATTTATAATAATATAAAATTCAGAAAAAATTTTTGGAAAATATTAGAAAAAATATTAGAAAAACATTTTAAAAATTAGAAAAATTATAATAATATAATGTATAATTGAAAAACAAATTTAGAAAAATATTAGAAAATATATTTAAAAAATAATAATTTAGAATTTTATATTAGAAAACTACGAGAAAATAAATTAGGATTTAAACATTACAAAATATTAGAAAAAACATTAGAAAATATTTTTAAAAACATTAGTCTTGAAAATTAGAAAACATTCGAAAAATGTTAAAAATTATATTTTTTAAAGAATTTAGAAAAATATTTTCAATAGTCATATAAATTTATTAATGTTAATGTATGTATGTTATTGATTTTTAATACATCTTAATATTTTATGTTTACGTATATATGTTTTATCCATGTATCTGTATATGTTATTCATCTGAATGCTTTATATTCATGTTTATGTGTATGTTATTCATCTTTATGCACCGTAATCTAAACTGTACATAATTTTAACTATATTTAATGGCATACATCTTAAGGGGAGATCCTAAATTATATATAGGTTCATGTAGATTAAAATATACATATTTCATTTCATAGATATATATGTATATATGTTAATGTTAAATGTAGACATGTATATTTTTTATATTCATGTTTATGTATATATGTCAAATTCATCTTAATGTCTTAATCTTAGAAGTTTAATTAAATGATGTATCTTAAGGGTATAGATCCTAAATTATACATGTAAGAATATAGATTAGAATGTATAATTTTTTATTTTGAACATAGATGTACATGTATATTTGTTCATGGTTAAAAGTAGATGTATGTACATGTTTTTAATAAATTCACATTTTTATATGTATAATGTGTGTGTGTGTGTGTGTGTGTGTGTGTGTGTGTGTGTGTGTGTGTGTGTGTGTGTGTGTGTGTGTGTGTGTGTGTGTGTGTGTACTAATGATCTTAATTTGTCTTATAACTAAGTGCAATTAACTATATTTAATGACACATCTTATGGGGATATCCTAAATCATGTATGTGTAAGAATGTAGATTAAAATGTATATTTTATTTCATAAATGTACATGTAAATATGTTCATGTGTTAGATTTAGACGTGCATACATGTATGTTTTCAATATTCCTGTTTAAATGTGTAATTATTTTTAATGTCTTAATAATCTAAGTATTTAATTAACTGTATAATTCAATGACATGTCTTAAGGGGAGATCCTAAATTATACATATATAAGAATGTAGTTTAATTAGCATATAGGTATGAATATAACATACATGCACATACATAAGAACATATAACTTAGAACATGTATGATGTAAAGAATACATGTATATTTGAACATGTAATGATCTTATATATAACTTAAATTTTAACTCTTAAACCTTAATGCTAAACAATAGTCCTAAATACTAAACCTGGTCATAATCCTAACTGCAAAACCCCAAATTTCATAAATTATAACCCCTAATCTTAGATGCTCAACCATAACTCCTAAATTTCAATTTGAACTGTAGACTTAAATGATAAACCCCAACATTAAATAGTATTTAATCATAATACTTGATCCTAACTTTAATTATAACTATTAAAACTGTGTTAAAACCACAATCCAAAATCTGATCCCTAATACAAATCCTAACCCTCTAACCATACTGAACTAAAAATGATATAAACCCATACCCTAACCCTCTTTAAACCATACTTCTAACAATGATGTTAACCCATTTAACCTAGATCTAACCCTTTAACCATAATCATAAACCATAAATGTTAAACCATGACCCTAAATACTAAACCCTAATCTTTGTACACTAAGATCCTAAAATGATAGATTTAAATGCCAAATTGTAATTCTAAAAGAATACTTAGATTTTAATGTCTTAATCTAAGTATACAATTAATATATAATATAATTCAATGAAATTTCTTAAGGGGAGATCCTAAATTATACATATACAAGAATGTAGATTAATTTGCATTTCTAGGTATGAATATATAACATACATGTACATGTTGGAAATGATTGAAAAGATCATGAATGAAAAGTAATGGAACTAGTAAAGAATGTTCTCAATCATTGTTTTGTCATTGATGTCAAACTTGTTACTTGCAAGAATGACAATTGCTTTAGTGATCCAAATACTATCAATTGGTTAATTGACAAGGAGGAGGCAATCAATAAGATGTAACTAGAACACCTAGAGAAAGGTTGAAGTTATGATGTTATAATGAAGTATAAGGATCAGCTAAGCCATTGATGAAATAGTGTATTGATGTCAGACAATAAGACACAGAGAATGGGCAAACTAAAACACATCAAAGATGTAAGGTATAGCTAAGTCATTTGTAAAGCCTAACTAAGTTCATTAGAGAGAGCCGAGCAAGCTAGTTAGTGCCGAATAGATTCTCAGTTGAAGTCGAGTGAAGATGAAGTGCCGAGTGAAGATCAAGTGCCGAGTAAAGATCAGGTGTCGAGCATGATACAAGTGTCAAGTAACACAAAAGAAGCTGAGCATCAGTAAATCAATAATGTCAAGTTACTGCATTATTTATAAAGTCAAAGATTTGCTAGATTTGAGCCGACATGGTAGTTATCTAGAATTTTGTGAATCAGATAGAAGATAAGAATGATGAGCTAGAGGCACAAAACACTATGTAAAATGTTTTTGGTGAATACAACTAGATTCTAGACGAAGTTTCTAGATAAGAGAAAGATATGGGACAGATACATTGTATCCTACCTAATCTATTGAAACCCTAAAGTTGGAGAGGGACAATCAAGTAGGAAAGGCATTTCAGATTTCTATTTAAGGAGGCATAAGGTCACGAAGCAAGAGAGAGATGGTCACGCATGAAAAAATGAAGTACTGAAGAAGGTACTAAGGAGAAAGAGAGCATAGATACTCTGTTTCGATAGATGACCACAGATATGATTGCATTGGTATGATGAGCAAGAAAACTCAAGGAGACAAAGCTTGAGATGACAAGCTATCAGAGCTGAAGTGATTAAAGCCAAGCAAAGGATTGAACTGAAGTGTGATTTGTAATCTACAAGATATGTTGTAAGTTGTATCAGATCAAAAGCCATTATTGTTACTCTCTAGCAATTGTAACAGTTAGTATAAATCCTATGGACTTAGGTTAGTTTAATAGCCATGTTGTAAATCCTTTAACAGGGTGACCTTCCAAGTGAATGTTCCAAAGTCCATTGACCAGGCCCATTCCTAATAGTATGGTGAAATCCTCTAACAAGGTCACATTTAACAGTGTGTTGTAAGCCTTTAATAGGGTAGACTTTTAACAGGGCATCACTTTAGAAGAGTGAGAATTGAGTAGCATGTTACTGGTGGTTTTTCCCAAATTGGGTTTCCACGTAAATCACTGTGTCATGTGTTGATCTTGCATGTTTTATTCCTGCATGTTCATTTGCTATAACTCGCTAAGATGGTTGATTTAAGCTTGGATGGATGAATAGTTTAATGGGCTCACTATAATTGGTGAAAAAGTATTATTAGGGCATTTATACCTTGAATAACTGATTCCCCCCCCCCCCCCCCGCCCTCTCAATTATTCTAAAGAATTCTAATAGTACATCCAAACCCTAACCCTAACCTTGATCTTAAAATTTAATTTCTAAACCCAAGATTATAAATGATACTAAATATCCCTAAATCATAATCTTGAACCAAATCATAAACTTCATATGCTAAGTTCCCTTATCCTAAATTCTTAACCATGGACCTTAATATTAACCCCTAAATTTAATGCTATTTAATAATATGTAAGTTCATATAAACCCTAACAATGTCATAAGGTCTTAAATCTTACCCTAAAATTGAGCCTAATTATAACCTTTACACTAAAACCCTATTTCAAAACCTAATTGAGGTCTAACTTACATAAAATTAAAACAAGTTGACCGTAATCCTTAATTGTTAAAAATTACATTTGAGATACATGCACATACATTTAAACACATGTATGTTACATGAAGTATGACCCTTGTTTTAAATGATATATATATGTAACCCAACTTGAAACCTAAACTTTGAAATATTATCTTTTAAGAGTAATATAAATAATTTATTACCCTTTAATTGAATTCTCTAATAATATACCCCTCAAAGTATAATAAAACCCTATAACAATAAATTAACTCTAACCATAACCAAACCCCAAAACTTTAAAGTTATCTTCAACCCTAACTATAAATCAAAGACTTTTATTTAAAAAATTGAGTGTGTGCACATGTGCATTTTTTATTTCATAAATCTAAATTATAATTTACAACATCTTTAATCAAATGATATACTATTTTCACTTGTTTGAAAATAACACATTAAAAAACATTATTATATATATATTAATGTTGAGTTATTTCTATTTAACTTGGAAAATATAGAAAATCTAGCTAATTAATTTGTAAAACACATTTTTAATTAATAATAAGTAAATATATTATTGAACTTTCTTATTATATATGATTGAAACTTGTTTATTTTGAATATTAGGGTTTAGTATTTAGGGTCATGGTTTAATTTATGAGTTATGATTATGATTAGGGTTAGATAGGTTACATCCTTAAATCCTAAATTATAAGCCCTTATACTAAAGTAAAAGTTTGTATAAGGATTAGGGTTTAGTATTTAGGGTCATGGTTTAACAAATTTATGGTCATTGTTAGAAGTATGGTTTAAAGAGGGTTAGGGTATGGGTTTATATCATTGTTAGTTCAATATGGTTAGAGGGTTAGGATTTGTATTAGGGATAAGATTTTGGATATTTTAACATGCAGTTTTAATATTTATAATTAAAGTTAGGATCAAGTATTATGATTAAATACTAGATTTAATGTTGGGGTTTATCATTTAGGTCTACTGTTCAAATTGAAATTTAGGAGCTATGGTTGAGTATCTAAGATTAGGTGTTATAATTTATGAAATTTAGGGTTTTGCAATTAGGATAATATGACCAGGTTTAGTATTTAAGATTATTATTCAGCATTAAGGTTTAAGAGTTAAAATTTTAGTTTTATATATATATATATATATATATATATATATATATATAAGATCTTTACATGTTCAAATATATGATGTATATTCTTTATGTCTGTATAAATTATAATCAAGTTATGTTAAAGATTATAATTAACTTAAATTATTAATTAAGCATTGTAACATGTATTCTAAGTTAGGTCATACACGTTCTAAGTTATATGTTCTTATGTATGTACATGTGTATGCTATATTCTTACCTATATGCAAATTAATCTAGGTCCATGTGTTATAGATTATCTAGGTCTAGATGTGTGATGTATGTTCAATTACATACATGTGTATAATTTTTAATTTTAAAAATTAAAAAATTATGTGTACAGTACGCAGTTTAGCGAGCCTCATACATTTCTAAAAATATGGCTTCACACGATCAGCTTGATGTGGCTCTTGGTGCGACACCTGATGTAGTTCCTACTGCAGCATAGGTCAATGCGGTTCCTGTTGCAGCACTTGATTCAGTTCTTGATTTAGCTCCTCATGCAACTCATCATGTTGCTCATGGTGGGGCTCATGGTGTACCTTGATGTAGGGCTCATTGTGCAGCTCATGTTCTAGCTCCTGGTGTGGCTCCAAGTGGTGTAGGTCCTGTCGTGGCTCTTAGTGTGGCTCCTATTCCAAGTTAGGCTGCACCTGCAAATCTTGTTGGAGGTCTTGCTGCACCACCTCCACGCATCAATATTGATGCTTTATTTGCATTTTTAGAGTAGGAGGTTGCAAGATTACAACACTCTATATTGACCTCTGATGATGGTCTTTATAGAGACATATGTACTACGATATGTAGGAGTTTATAGGATTTGACAACTAGGTTTAGAGCTCACCATTCATTTACTCTTGCCATATTAGCTTCCATATCTAGGGAGCTTAGGGCTAAGCTTTTAGGAGATGCATCTTTTGATGACATCAAGAGGGTAGCCCCCAAAGATGTCATCTAGAGAGAGCTCTTTCTAGCATATGAGGGAGCACAAGGTAGGGTGAGAGGCTACAGAGTCACACAGTGTAGAGACCCTATTATTTCTAGCATGATCTATCCATGATTTTTAGCTGCACATGGTCATTATCCTAATAACAACCAGATACCCCTTTATTTTGCACAGTAGTTATATGCTAAGTTCCATATAGGGCTCAACGTCAACTACTTGGATATTCCTAATTATTGTGGACAAGGGCATGGTTGGATCGCAGATCATGGCCAGTACCATAGTGCACATCATCTGCCACTTGCAGATGTTAGATATTTTGTTGGATAGAGGCTGCCTCTTGTGACTCCTGCACATGCGCCTATTGCAGATAGAGTCGTCATTACTTCCCAGAGGGGAGCAATTAACACTATCGAGCACATTGCATCTGTAGTGGCTAGTATCACATCAGATTCTATTGGTTGTTATCTTCATAGTCAACGTCCTCGTCCACCTGGTCGACCATCTCTAGGGGCATATAGTAGCACTTCATGCGCCTCCTCTAATGATGCATATAGAGTTGTTGGGCTACCATTGCCAGGCGATATTCGTGGTCTTTTAGGATAGCAGACACATATGGATATGGCACTATATTTTTTGGAGGATATGTTGCATATTATTAGCTATATTTTTGATACACAAGGGATTTTGGTACACTTAGTGATGGATGTTGTTAGACAACATCAGAGCCCCGACATAGTTCCATAGATATAGGCTACCACACCAGTGACAAATGATACACCTGTGAGTTGCTCACATCATTCGGCACTAGGCTCACGACACTCTACAGATGACTCGGGCATACAAGTTGGAGATGTCCAAATCATAGCTGAGGGTCTTGATGAGTTTGGTGAGCAATTGCGAGGCCTGTTTGAGATTGATACTAGTTTGACCCAGGGTATTTCATCGTACATGGACCTATTGTTCCAACCTGGCAAGACTGCTTCTACACCATTACCTAGCCAGTTACATGGTCCACTTCACTCAGATTTACTAGCAGTTGGACATGGTGTTGAGGATGGTTCATTAGGTGTCGGAGTTTCAGGCTCAAGTGCATCGGTAGATGATAAGATGGAGTCTTCTGATCATCCTCCACCTCCAGAGACCTAAGTACAATTAAAATTTATTTTTAATTTTAAATATATATGAAATTAAAAAATATGTTCATTTATTAAAAAATTCAGTTTAGATATATATCTAGAATATTTAATTTGATCTTTAACTCATAATAAATCATGCAGGCATAGGTCACTAAACACATGGTTACACATACTATTGGTTTAGGGCATCATGTACGTGAGAGAGATGATTCTATTGAGGCACCCTACAGTGTTCAGGTACTTGATTTTTAAATAGTTTGTTTAAAGTTATTTAAATGTTTTGAAAACTAGATATATATCTATATATATATGCAAGTTTGTATTTAATTTGAATGTACATGTACATGTGTATGTATATCTATGCTTTAAAGATAGAACTCTAACATGTATGTACATAGATGTATATATATTTGCAGGGCTCAGTTGATGCACCTCGGCGAGAGGATATATAGGAGACTTGATCAGAGGGTTGTTCTATTTGTATGTGTCTTGAGGGGTCCTTCTAGTAGTAGATTAGATTTATATATATATTTTGATGCATTTAGATAGTGCAGACAGTTTACATGTACACATATGTGTATTTTAGTACCTTGATAACATACATGTACTTTCACTATTTATTTGATTATTGAGTACTTCAGTAGTCAGATACCATCACATGTACGCATATATGACTTTATATTTTGGTACGTACATGTATTTATTTGAGATTTACAGTTTGCATTTCAGTTACATAGAGATATATTAGATATATAGATGTTTATTCTTGAGACGTGTATATGTGTACATATTTGTATTTTTTTGTGTTATAGCTATAGAACATGATCTTGAGACATGTGCACATGTATAACTAATTTAAACTTTAAGAGTACACATGACCGTAGATGTAATAAAGTAACATTAAAAATATATAGTTTTTTAATAAACTAACCTAAATGATAACTATGAACTTATAATCTTACAATTAATTTAAATTATTAAATTATATAGTTTTTTAATAAACTAATGATTATTAAGAACTTATGATCATACAATTAAAAACACATTTAATTCAAGATGAAATTCAATAGTTTGAAAAGAAGTTGATATTTAAGAATTGTAAGATATTGAATTATTTTTGATATATATCTATAGATAATGATTGTGTAAGTTTGAACTAACTTAAAGCCTATTTATATCAAGTTGTTAAATTATTAAATTCATCCATGTGGTACAATTAATTTAAATTATTAAATTATATAGCTTTTTAATAAACTAATGATAATTAAGAATTATGATCGTACAATTAATTTAAACACATTTAATTCAAGATGAAATTCAATAGTTTGAAAAGAAGTTGATATTTAAGAATTGTAACATATTAAATTATTTTTGATGTGTATATCTATAGATAATGAAATTGTGTAAGTTTGAACTAACTTCTAGCCTATTTATATCAAGTTGTTAAATTCTTAAATTCATCCATAGTACAATTAATATTATAGTTTTTTAATAAACTAATGATAACTAAGACTATGATAGTACAATTAAAAACACATTTCATCAAAGTTGATATTCAGATTATTATAAAATAAATCTCAAAGGTTTAATCAACCATGATGCACACTTATAACATGTAATATATTTTCATGATCTTTACTATCTAGTCTCCACTTGCGACATACATGCTTAAGTTTGACTGGATGTAGAGAAAGCCTAGTAGCAATGACCAGGTGGTTATATTTTAAAACCTTGTTGTCAGGTTGATAATCAACAAAGTGTATTCCATGTTGAACTATTTTGTCTTGCTTCAAATATGTTCCCTCTGTCACAATAGAACCTGTACCACAAATTTAAGTATTTTAAAATTTGACAGATATAAAGTTACCTAGATATATATATTTATTTAAATATGTATGTGCATGTACATGTATATGTATAATTTACCTATGGGGAACAACATTCTATAACTTTCTTTAGGGTCATATAACTTTGTCCTCTCTGCAGTACATCGCAATAAATAATAACTGACACCTTCATGATTTCTAGGCTCAGCAATCACTGCAAAGACATCTCCTACATAACAAGTATACATGAATGTATGTGTACAATATATATAAGACTGTTGAAATTGATAATTAAATAACAAGTTGAAATTAATTTTTATGATACTCACCCATTTTTATCAATCCAGAGATATGATTATAATTAATTAGAAATCAATGGAATATCATCAAAATTTTCATCATCTTTATCAAATGTATCGGTAACATCAAGTGGTACCAAAATCCATACACCTGTATATCCATGTGTCTAATTGATGCATTCTTCATAGTCTTCATCAATGCTACTATCACAAAAACATGAGTATTCTCTTGTCTTCAATGTCCAATTGCAATTATCTGTACTCATGATTGAATGTAAGGAATGTGTCTTTTCTATCCTCTTGCAACCATGCATGTTTCTTCTATTAACACTTGAAAGTTCATTAAATTGAAAATATAGAAAAATTAAATTTAAACTTCAACGAATTAAAAATAAAACTTAACAATAAAATTTTATAACTTAATTGCATAAAAGTTAAACAGACGTACACATCCATACTTGTTATCTCGCAGAAGACTCTATTTAGTACCTGTCAACTCGTCATTGATGATGTCCCAACCTCATCTAATGCAAAATGAGTCTTACACCATTCAACAACATCATGTGCATCATTTACACGAACTCCCTAATAATTCATTTGATACTTTCACAAAGCACGTTTGATGCAAGCTCCAGCACCATCATGTTCACCTTTTCCATGGCCACTCTCAAAGAAATTCCATATTTGTTTTATATTCTTATTGTGATGATATCCATACAATGCATAAAATGGTCTAGATGATTTAAACTGTGTGGCACATCCATCAAACTAAACATTATGTTTATCAACATTTATGTTTCTTTCTTTCAAATAAGAAAAGAACATATTGAAGCAATGTTCTACATAGTGAATGTCATGTTCTTTATCATCATTTATATAAAAATGATATTCCTTTATAATTACTCGTTCTTGAACTGTACTCTGAACACCATCCAAATCTAACTGTGCATGTCTATAAAAAACATGTACCATAATAGTGACTTGCTTATTAAAGTAATAATCTGATTGAATTTCTTTCTGATGAACAAATGAATAGTTCTTTGCAAAATCAACAATTGATACAATTGTTCCAAGTGGGAAATTATCTCTCAAAGTTTGAAACTGTTGTGCTTGCCACTTTGCAAAAAATGCGTGATGAATATAAGGTTGAATCAATTTCTTGAATCTGTCCATAAATGTTAGAACAAGCAACTCCTCTTCAACATATTCCAACCTTTTTGTTTCTTTCCCCAACTTTGTTTCATTCTTGACATACTTGTAACTTTTGCAATTCAATATTTTTGTTACATCAACATTTTTCAGTTTTCAAAGGAAATAGAGCCAATTCACCACATGTTTCACATAATCCTTTGATGCAATTTATTTGACCAGTTGGATCATCTATGTTGTCACACAAAATGGATGATATAAACTCACTTCTCCCTCTAAGAGGAGTAGCATGAAAACCATATGTGTCTTCTACAAACTTTCAAAATATCTGATAGTGCAGATCAAACTCAATATGATGACGACAACAACACATTTCAAACACTTTGTTTGACCTCACAAAGTATGGCTTCAATTTTTCAAACAATGTTTGCCCAACTTTTACATTAGGATGTTCACTACAAAATGACACATATAACTCATGCTATGTTGTGTCCAACCAATGTTTTGTATGATGTTCATATTGACCAAGTGCAATCCTATGCCTTATAACATCTCTACTATTTGATGGAGGATGAGTGTTATCAATCCAAAATGATATGACTAATTTTTTTAATAACTCTTCAATCCTATCAGAATGAGGTGCTCTACACATGATTGCCTAGTTGCCCTCCATAGCAATGTCATCCACAATTAATCTTCTCTTAACATATTGTCTCATTGTTTTCTTACTAAAACCCATTTCAGATGAAATTGAAGATATTTGTCTATTTTGGGTCATATTCTTACTTAGAATAGACATCAACATCACTTTTCTCTCCACAGACTTATCTTTAGTTCGAGAGTGCTTTCCTATGTTTTTCAAACCTTGTTTAACATTTTCAATCAAATTAGTTTGCATGCTAGAAAATTTTCTCTTCTTTGATGTTATGTCTACACCTAACAATTTCAATGCCTCTTGCAACTTCTTTTGTGTAAGAAAAAGTGAAATCAATTGACCTTGTTCAAGTGTTTTAGTGTTATCAAATTGAGTCATAATTTCTCTTATCTTCTTATTCATTGACCTTTTCTTAGACAAACTTAATGGTTGAACACTAGCTACAAGTTTTCTCAATTTATCCACATCCATTTTAAGTAAATGATCTAAATTCTTATGAGAAATACCATTCTTATAGAGTGTCCAATATTTAAGAGTTCATCCATACTAGTTCCTACTCCTGATCACGACCCTTCTTTGACTTTTGTTACTAGAATTTCTACAGGGACTGATCTTGAGCCTTCTCCAACATCTATTATTTGAGATTCTGCAAGGAAAGATTCTAAACCTTCTCTAACTTCTATTATTTGAACCTCTATAGGGAGTGATCTTGAACCTTCTTCAACATTCATTGTTTGAGATTCCGTAGGGAGTGTTCCTGACCTCTCTCCCATATGCACTACTTCTACTTCTATTGAGTCTTCTTAAACATTTCCTTCACCTTATTTAATTTGATGATAACGTACCGTAGTCTTCTGAATATTTCTTTGTTTTGCTTCATCAGATCTCTTCCTTGCATATTTGCTTTTCCTTCCTTTCTTGTTTCCCATTATAAAATAAATAAAATAAAATATATCCTTTACCTCAAGATAAATTTCATGCAATAACTAGATAAAAAAATCATTGCACGGATTTGTCTGTTGCTTTCAATATTTTTAAACAGTATATCAGAAGCTAACACCAGCTCTCTTTTTTTTCATGTTTGAGCGAACATAAAAAAGGCACATGTTTGGACAAACATGTCTTGTTAACTTTCTAGCTATCAGGAAAGTTTAGTGCGCATATTCAAATGAACATGCATTCGAATGAACAACTAATATGTTCATGTGAATGCCATGTTCGCTCGAACACCAAAAATTAGGAAATTTTAAACCCTTTTTTCATATTTTATTTATTTTTTGTTCTTTTGACACCCATAATTGTAGGAGAATGATCTCTTACTGTAAAATAAAAAATATCAAAATGTGCTGCTTTGGAGCAAGCTTTCTAATGACTATAATTGTAATACATATTTTAGTCATTAAGACTTTCAAATATGAGTTTAACTCATTATAGGTTCATTACCGATTGAACATCAACCGACTTCGACACCTCAAGAAAATTAGTAAGTTAGGTCAAATTTTTTTTGAAAATTATGTAACTAGCTTATTGAGATACCTTTCTATTAAAAAAAAAAGGTTTATGATAAATTGACTTCAAATTATCTGTGTCAAATAGAACGTATGTCTAAATTATGATTCGTGTCACTTCAAAACTTCATAAACTATACAATATTCAACCAAAATGAATCAAACCAAATGCATCCTCTAGATATTGATGTTACAAATCTAACGCCAAAAGAATTACTTCATTATCATTTCTAGAAAAAAAAGTTGTGTGTCAAACGAATTGTCACTCTTTAAAAATATTGAATTTTACCATGTACCACTTTTTGGAGGAGATGAAAAAATTGACATAAATAATCTTTTTTTTTTCAGATTAAAAATTATGGTTACAGAGTAGGAATAGAGTACTCAAAATCACTATTTTATGTCATCTTGAAATTATTTATAGTTTTGGAGATATAGTCACTTGAACGTGACGTTTGTTGCAAAAAATTGATTTTAGTGTCAAAATTGGTCAAAAAGTGGAAACCATTATTGTGGGATCACCTGGCCTGTGTTGCCCCAGTGATTGAGAAGCTCTTGAAGATGAGCCACCTCTAGAGCCACCTTGTTGGCTTGCACTTGGATATGCATCATTACATTATTACATATGCACACTTTAGTGTACATAGAAATATTTATATTAAGAAAATTGTGAGTGAAAAGAACAACATTTCTATGTTTCCATAGAGTGAACAAATCTCCATCCTGAAAGTATGCCAAATCTGGGTAAATTTTCTAGGGATTTTGGGGGAATCACCCAAAATAACCATATGCCAAGAAAAGGGTTTAGGTCAAAACAACTTTAAAAAATCATGAATCGAGTGTTAATAATTTTGAGCACGTCTATAGAACTGGAAAATATGCAAGAAAGACTTTGGTTGGCCACAAAAATGGACATTGAGGATCTAAAACCCCAATATGCTTAAGCCAAGGCCCAAGGGGAAGACCTTGAAAAGCCAGAAACCAAGAAAAATTAGCAATCTTGGGTTTTGTGTGAATTTTTTTCTTTTTAATAGAGGGTTCAAACTTGTGAGGTAGCCTAGCGAGGCACGAGGCCCGCAAGCTACCAACCAGCAAAGGCCACCACTTGAAGCTCTAAGAGCCTGATATGGGCCCACACATTCCTAAAACCTCTTTGGCTTAGATTCAAGGACTAAGGGGCATCTAGGCCATCAAAATCACCTGGGGCATGATCCCAACCTCATCCCTTATGGTGTCAATGACATGTACAATTTTAATATGAAGTATAAAAAGATTTTTAACAATTCAAACTTGTGCATCTCATTAAAAATGATCTGAGTTGTAATATCAATTTCTCAATATTCTATTTTAATGTTGTTGGAGATCTTATTGTGAATAAAATCTTCAAGAATTATAATCAATATTAATAATTTAAAAAATATTGAACTCTTACACTAGAAGTTCTAGAATCTATTATAGTTTTTAATTTAACATAACCAATCAAATCAACATAAATAATAAATTATGATTTTATAAATAATATTATATTAAAAAACTAATTAAAATCTTCACACACACTATGTATGTATGTATGTATGTATGTATCTATGTATCTATGTATCTATGTACACATATAATTAATTATGGTTACTCTTAAAACTATTTTTTTTAAAAATCATAATCATTACCAATGTATTATTCAAAATATTCAAACTTTCAACTTATCTTGATAATACAAATGAAAACAACTAAATATTTATTATTTTATTTTTTAAAATTAATTTTTTATTTTAATTGATAAATTGTATTAATATAAACAATAAACTATAATTAATATTATATACAAATATAAGCTAGAAAATCAAAATCTCCCAAATAAAATTATATATAGAGATTTAATTTTAAAAAATGAAAAACTTATCATCGTTGTAAAAATTGTTTAAAATAAAAAAAAACTAAAATGATTCTAATTTCAACTAAAATAAACTAATTCAAGTTTCATAATAAAACTAAAATGAACTAAGTTATTGCACTAAAATCTTTAGTATTTAACAAAATATCAACAAATATCAAAATCTTTAGTATTTAACAAAATATTAACAAATACAAATTGTTAAAGAATAAAAAACTGCAAATAATGACTAGCAATTACTTAACATGGTATAAACATAATAAAGTAACATGGTATAAACATAATAGATATTCGCTTCAAGAACAAGATTGACAAAGGGAGCTTTAGCCAAGTATTAGAGGTACACACCAATACTCTTATATTCGTAATGCTATCCAAACTCAAAACCCTTGCTCAAATGTAATGACAAAGTGAATTGTTAGTCCCTATCTTAAAGGTGGCGACTATAGTTTTCGATTGCTCTTTTTCTATTAATCTCTGCTTTGATAACTGTGCACACTCTCTTATTTCTTTCTTAAGCTATGGTCTTCACAAAACTAGCTATTAAATAGAATTACTTATTTTGAATCTCTATTTTCTGATTGGTTATATGCACTTTTTTGGTAGTCTTTTTATTTTCTAATGAGGAAAATAATAATTTTAGGACATTCTTCCATGTGTTGTGCGCATGCAACAGCTGACATTATTTCCTACAAGTAGATTTTAAAAATGTGCTCCATAGAACTTGACGTCTAAGGCCAAGACTAACTTTCTCGTGAGCTTTTTTTAGCATTAGTTCTTGGCTCGTAATCTATGCAAAGTGTAAAACATATACTTAGCTCTATATATTAATGTTTATTAAATTAAATTTGAGCTACAATTTCTGATTTTCCTATCAGTTCATCTTATATCTGGGATATTTTTCATTTTTCAAAAAAAATTGGATGTCAATTTTGTCACATGCAGTGGCAATGGTGACAAATAGTGGTGGTAGTTTGCAGGGATAGTAGAGGTGTCATTTTTGGAAGGTGTGATATGGTGACCTACATATAAGCTTGGTCATTCTACATGTCGTGTATTTAAAATAAATAATTCATTCCATCTCAACAAATATGTTATTCATTTTTCCTCTTACATGGTATTTTCTACAAGCTTCATTTTTTTCAACCCTCTTCACTCTTATTTTGTTGGCTCCTATCAGGTATGGGATCTACTTGCTTGCATTCATGTTTAATTTTCTCTACCTCCAAAAAGACATACATGCCAAGGACGTTGCTGGCTTTTTTCCTATTCATTTGGTACCATGTATTCAGTCTCTTTCTTCTTGTTATTTTCCCTTAACTAATTTTTCTACCCTAATTTTGGGGTCTCCCTATGTCACAAACTGTGTGGTAGTACATTTTTCTTGGAGGATAACTATCCCCTTGAACAATTGGTGTTATTTTTCTTTTCCTATAATTTTTTTTGGAGATGTATTTATTTATTATTACAAAAAGAAAATGGAGAAAATCTTCCAGTAAAGAGCTATAGAAAGGTTTAAATTAGAACTTTTGTTGATGATTTTGTTCACTGAGTTGATACAAGTTTCAAACCTAGCTCATGGAATAAAAACCAATTATTATCAGACAAGTCCCACTTGCAAAAATGTTGCACTTCATTTGGACATTCTAGAGAGCATTTTGCATACCCTATGTCTATGCTTCCAAATTTTGAATGCATGACTTAAAAATAAAGGGTTTTGAATCTATCCTCCATGTTTTATACTTTTTCTAGTTTGGAAAATCTCTTTGTTTTAGTAGGGACCTGCTGCACATGTTTTCATTTTCCCCTCAAGCTTGTCTTTACAATGCAACTTGTTGAAATATCCATAACTTTTTTGTAACTCATGGTTAAATGTATGATAGCGGGATTAATATAACAAGAAGAGTTTCCTATCAATCAAGGAGGTAAAAACATATATTTTAACCCCAATTATTATGTAGCCAATGAATATAATTTTTATTAAAATATTTTTTATATATCTTTAGATTACAAATTTCAACATAGACAACTCGAAAGATTTTCCCTCGATAGTAAATTTGAAAAACTCTAAATCATACTAACATTATAAAACACATGCCATTAACCAAAACAATTCTACATTCCCTGGAAAATATAATTTAGTGAAATAAAATCTAACGTATAATAAAATATTGGGATACTTCTCAATATTAGTGGAAGAATATTCTTTGCTACTTACAAACTTAGTTTTCCTACTAAGTCTAATGGTGTCATCTTTGTAGTGACTTCTAAAATAGGATTTGAGGTAATGCTTTAACTATTATAGCAGCAAAATCACCTAAATGTACTCTCACTTGCTATGGCACATCTACTATTCATTGCTAACACTATTGTTCACAATACTTCCTAAATGTACTCTCACATGTGCTTTCCAATTGTATCAACATCTATAGAAGTATCAGTTTGAGGGCTTCACTATTCTGTAAATTATAATTTACCAAAATTCATAAAGTCTCAAAAAGGAAATCTTAAGTCAATCTATCAGCAACTAGAATGCTTCAATACTCATGAAAATAAAGTTACAATATAAAACATAATAAACTAGCTGAGCTATTTAGTGAATTTTGTATTCAAGGCAAAAAAAGATCTCTAAAAAACTTTAGGGACTGTGCCTTCTAGGTTTTCATGGTATCTTCCTTCTACATAGTTTATGATCTCTAATTAATTAGACAACAAGATATTCAACTTTAAAAGTATCCTACCCAAGATGTTTAGTCATATTTAGTTGAGTATTCTCATTGGAATTCAGCATCAACATGGCTGTAGTTTCTACAATTTGGTAGGGTGTGTAGTATCACCTTGTCACTCTCTAATGTTTAATGTTTGTCATGTTCTTAGTCAAGATACTTTAGTTCATGGGGATTCACAATTTTTGCTTTTTACTTTATGTCAGTCTAAGTTGTTGACATTGCAATTAGAAGGAAGTTTACTGGGTATTACAATTTATAAAGTTACCAACAATGTATGCAAGAACTTTTCTTTTCTTATTATTAAAATAATGAGAGAAAAAAATATGTTGGACATAGTTTTCATAAATTTAAAAGGGTGTTTTGAAACCAATTGGGTATGTTTTAAATTGTCTTATCCAATCCCAATCCATGGTTTATATGAATTGAGAGTTCTTGAGGTGTCTAGAGCAGTTGAATTTTTTTGACAATTGAACTACATGATAACAATAGTGAAGAATGGTTTGATATCTAGGAAAGAGGAAAACTTCTAGCAAACTCTATTTCATAGGTTGAATCACATTTCTCCAAGCATATATGTCTAAGATTTATATATATATTTTCCTTCTTAAACATTCTTTTATTGAAATCGAGTTGTTGTGAAGGATAGTTGTAATTCATTTTGAATTGAAAGGGTTTTCTCTTTATTTCAAAGAAAATTTTATTATTATCTCTCGTTGTTCTATAAATGCATAGTTAACATTCTTTTATATGCTTGTTTTTGTTTTTCATATATTATCATCTTTTTATATAAAAATCATTATGTTTTTACTTTATTTAATTCAAAGAACTTCATTCTTTAACTATATCTTACTTCTCCCTCACTTTGGACCAATCACATAACCAACTACTCAGATGGAATTTTAGGTCTTCTTGTCATAGGATACACTCAGGTGCCTAATGAATACCAGCTTCATGTTCTAAGTAGCAAGAGCATATCTGAACTATGTTTATATTATATTATTTATTATACTATCAAATTCTCTAATCCTAGTATAGAATAGTGCACTGTCAAATTATAAGATCATGATAGTTGATCTCTATTTTGTTCTTTTTGCCACATATGAGTGGAATTTACTGTGTCAAAAATGGTACAACTACTACATCACCATACCCAATTTGTATTTGACATATGCAAATTTGATGGTGGGCAAGTAATGTAATGTTGAGAACATTCTTTCACAATATTATATTGTTCAAAACACTATAGTTAAACTATAGTTGGCATAGTGTATTGGTAGAATAGCTAGACTCAATGTATGGCTCGTATATTTTATACAACTAATCTCTTATTGAGAATAATATTGTGAAAGAATTAAAGTCAATATAACTAATATCTATTTAATGGCAATTCACACAATTAAAGCGCACTTAATCTATGTATGGTTTTCACCAACTATAATGGATTTTGAGGAACATTTACTGTCAGAATTACAATTGATCACTTTGGTAATATAGTTTTTTCATTCTTTATATATTGTTAAGGTTGTGGAAATCTTGCCATTGATGTAGCAACTATTTTCTACTTGGCTTGTCTAAGCTGTTAACTTTATAGTAGATAATTTTAATTTGACATTAATTGTTATTTATATGCATGCAACATATGTTGTTACTATTAATGTAGGAAACTCATGATAGTTGAGCATTAATATGGATATGCCACCATCGAGAGAATTAGTTTATCTTTATTGTACCTATATAGAATACATTTATAAGTTTATCTTGAATTTTTTTTTAAAACTATTTAGATAGAGATGTTAAAAATGTCCACATTCTTATTCTATGCTGCATGTATGACTTAAAATCATGATATTATGAAGAAAAGGTAAAAGGTCTATGAAAAATAATTGTCAAGCTACTTATACTTCGTGTACCCTAATTGTTTTTGTATGTGATACAATAGGAGTAGTATAGATACTGCTAGTATGACCTGACCTAACTAGTATAGTGAATTTGGCATGACTAAGGTCAATATTTTGTACTCTGATCTCCATACGTGATCCAGCAAAGTGTCAACTAGTGTTTTTGTCTTATGTTATTGCATAAAATTTATGCGTCTTGATGCTGATTTGGCTTTTGTGAATTGTGGCATTCCATAGGTAGGGAGTCAAGTTGCTCACGCAACTCTTGTTTGAAATATTGATAGGGAAGGCTGCCAATGACAAAACAATTATTGTGAAATTTATCTTTCATTCTTTACATAAGATTGTGCTACTATTTGTACAATAATAAGATTCTTCCCACATTTTTAGTTCATGTTTTTATAATACAAACTTCTTTGCTAACTTAAACTTCATTTAAAACATTTTCAACTATCAATGAGCTAAAGTATTTTTTAAAATTTTGATGGAGTTAAATGTACCATAATAAATTTACTATTATTAATTATTTTGGGATGAATGAACAATATTTTAAAAAATATCAAATTCCAATCATGTTATCAACTAAGTTCTTTGTATGATAATACTTGAATTAAAGTAGAAATTAAAATTTTATAATATTTATTTGTTCATGATATAGAATTTATTTGAATTCAAGTTTAAAAGAAATTAGAAACTTATTTTTACTTTAACAATATATTTCTAATTAATAAACTATAATGGCAAGTATTTGCCACTAGCAATAATTGTTTTTTCATTATAAAAATTATATGGAGATTTTTATTTTTACTTGAAACAAAAGAAAAGGTATCAAATTTATTATTTAAAATTTAATTTCTAATTACTATGAAGACTATATCAAAAAATAGATGCCACAATGTGGCACTTGTTAATAATGCATTCTTCTAACTTCTCCATTTGCATGAACACAACAATAGTTGCATTTCCCACCATGATCTACACTTGACAAATTGTATGAACACATGAATAGTTTTACTTCCCTACATGATCTACAAATTTTGACTGATTTTAGCATGTAAATGTATTTATGAAGCTTTTCAATGACTTTAGATGGGCCAATTACCATCACAAGAACACGATTTCCCTTTTTAACAAGCATGCCAATGACACCTTGTTTCTCGTACTCTGTATTAATTCCCTAAGGGTAGATATACTTGTTTAATGATAAAAGCCACCATCTTCCTTCATATTTATCAATAGTTATTCCAATGCATTTCACTTCTCTTGCAATGATCTGCTATCTCTATTATAAAGATTTGTCTTATTAGTAGATACAAATGACATTATTACGTAGGTATTGTACCATGAAGTTTGTTGATCAATTTATTGGTACATGGTAGGTGGGTAAAAGCAAGAAGATGAATCCACTTTTCATGGAACTTTTACACTTAGTCAATTTGGTGAAAATGGATTTTCACAAAGGTGGTCCCACTTCCAAAAAATGATGTGATATTATAGGTTGAGATCCCGAGCCTAAATTTAAATGGGATCCCACCATCTATGTGTCCCTAAACTATATTTTTAGAAAATGGGTCCTTGCTATAATGTCACTTCATTTCTAAATGGGGTGATGGTTATAGCAGGGCCTCATTTTTAAAACTTTTTCTAAGGTGGGATGAATGTATTTATTAATGTTAGCATTTTTTTAATTTTTACTAAAATAAATTTGATGTTAAATTTTTGAATTTTACTGTAGAATTGTTATAAAAAAAGGGTTCTTTCATATATTTTTATTCTAGAAATGAGATCAAATATTTTTTTATGTATTTAGTTTTTTCGTTTGATTTTACTATAGAAATGTTTTAAAATAGTTTTTTTCATAAAAATGCAAATATTGCGTGTATGTACACATAATGAAATAATTTTATAAAAAAATTAACAACGTTAAATAGAAAATGTGGAATCATAACCCTAGCTAAATAAATAAGTCAAAATCAAAACCCTAAACAAATAACTCATATGATAGAAACTCTATAAATGAATAATTTTGATTATAGAAACTACAAACCAATAAATGACAATACTTTTATAGAATAGAAACTTAACACCTAGAAATAAATTCCTTTATATATTTCAATTTCATATATATAATAAATAAATAACATTGGGAACATAAGACAAATTTAATCAACCATTAGATCTTAAGATTAAAAAATAATATCCTAAAGGGTCTATATAGTTGAAAGTAGGTATGTGTCCTAAAACTTTGTTAAGATCTATCAAGTATTTGAGGCCTTGTATGACCTATTATGTATCCTAGGACCCATGTTAGTACTCCTTATTCAATAACTATTACCCCTTAGAACCCATTAAGGTATCCACCCCTTACTACCACTTTAGGACCCACAATAATATAGGACAGTTGCTTAACACCCATTAAATATATCCTATAACTATTAATATTTTTTGAGTATGCATTAGTACCCTCCAATACACATCAAGATATATTAGTACCACTTAGGGTCCCTTATCACACATTGGGACCACTTATTACCTGTAATATACCATAAGCAGTCATAGGGGATCCTAGGACTCATTAACTTTGGTCCTATGAACCTTAGGACCCTTTATTAATATTAATACCCTTGAGGAGACATCATGTTATACAAGAACATCCTGAATGTAAGGACGATCTTGCATCATCCAAAAATATTATATGGTTTGTAAATAAGAGTTGTCTTAATGTAGATTTTTTTTTTAAACTTGTTATTTTGGTAAGTTGGTTGTTGGAGCTTATAATGTTATGATTTCTTCCCTTGAGTCTCACTTTGGATAGAGCAACCTATTAATAAAATTTCATTGCAAGACTAAGTCTATTTTTGAGCTAATGAAAAAAGTATCATCAGGAGGGTACAAATTTTTTGAACTAGATGCATTAGATGATCCTAAAAGGGGGTCAAACCTTGAATAATTAGAGCCTGCACAAGTAATGTAATGTAGAGAACTATGTACCATTTCTAAAATGGGGTTCTGATAGCCCATCAGTTCAACTAGTGATGAGCTATGGTCTTCAAAAGTTGTATTATTTAAAATAGAAAAAAAAAAAGTTCCTTCAAAAATTTATTTGATTTCCAAAATTTTTTTGGGGTTTATTCTAATGTAATAAAATATAAATAATAGTAGCATCGAGATGGTCGACCTCAATGTTTAGGGGTAAAATTTCTAAAATATTTGTGGGTGGTTAAAAAAGTAAACCTTAATTAAATTTCAACCAAGGTGGCCACCTCATGATTAGATTTGCACCAAACTATATATCAATAGACTCAAGAATGAGGACCTTGGTGAAAAGGAAGAAAATGTCAAAACTTACTTAAATTTTGTTTCTCTCAGAGCTTTTGTCCTTGATAAATTGGATAAACTAGTAAGAAGATTTGATAAAAGAGTTTGAGTTCCCTACTGCAAGAAGGGAATTAACTTTTTGAAGGAAGAAACTAGATTATTAGTCAGGAAGCCTATTGGTGTTGAAAATGGATCGAAGAGGAACACTTACTTTGTGAATTTTGGGAGCTCCATAGATGCAGGGTAACTTCTTTTTGGATTCCAAACTTTTCTTGGATTCATCATGAAACAATGAGCTAGCCACCACAACTGTGACCCTTTTGAGAATTTTGGTACATGGGTTACAAGCTAGGGTTTTATAACAATGAGCATCAAAGAGGACATCATGCATTTTTGAGATATAGTCTTGATTTTTCATAATGATGATAGCGAGACCTTTGTCCACTTTGAAAATGACCAAGTCTTTGTTGCTCAATAGATTGTTGAAGGCCCAAAGTTCCACTTTGGGAACATTGTGTAGTGACTCTCGTGATTTCATTCTATTGCACTGCTTATTTTAATTTGAAACATACTTTGATATGTTCCTATATATTTGCATTGAGATTCTTTGGTCACTTCACATTATTTTGATTGTTAGTATCATAGCTGAGAGCTGATAGATGTTATATGGTTCACTTTCATCATATCTACATCATGATGCTAGTGACATGACATGATGCGTTATGATGATATATGGTTATTTTATATTCAGAAATGGGTTCTATTTATGATCATATGATGGACATTGTTAGATTCATTATTGATATGAATGTGTTATAGATATTTTTCTTGTTCTTCCAATGAACTTTTGTGATGATTTCAATGGATTTTTTAAATGAATTTAATGAAATTCCTTATTATGTGATCCCACACAGTTGTTGCTTTGACTACACACACACACACACACACACACACTTGATGTTGTTTTTTTACGATATAGGACTTATATTCCCACCAATAGCACATGGTGTTAGCCCCAATAATAGAACTATAATGTATGTGAAATAGTTAGATCAATTGTTATGTTGTCGTTGATGTCAAGCCTAAAAAGGAAATATATTATGCTAATTTAGTAAGGTTCCAAATCATCTGAAGGATGTAGAGATCATTGATGATAAGGTTGGTAAAGATAATGATGATTGAGTGATGAAGAATCAATGGGCACTTGATTAGTTAGACTTTGGAAAGATAATATTGATTTGATTTTTTTAGATGATTTGATTAAATATTGGGATGGTACAAAAGCAAGTTACTTTGGTTGGAAAGGAAGAAAATAAGTTATGAAGTGGAAAGACAAAGAAATAGTGAGTTGCACCAAGCTAGACAATGAGGTTGGTAAATGAAGGACTAATACCCATCGAGTAATCACGGTAGTAACTAAGCATATGTTAAGTAAGTGAAGAATGAATAATATTGACTGATTGAATGCAATATTAACTAGGCAAGGGAAAGATGAGCAATTTTTGGAATAATCATTAAAGGCTGTCATTTGGTGAAAATATGGATTGATAGAGAAGTTTCTAAGATAGGGATGAAGTAAATGAGAAAATTTAATAAAGGAGTCAAACCAGTTATGATTTGATGTTGGAGATTCAATTATTAGAAGAGAAGTTAAAAGATCAAGGAAGAACCATGTTGACTGAGTGTCTAGATTCAATGTATCTAAGTTGGAAGATGATCAAATGTTTATGATTAAGCAATAAAACATTTTAGAATCTTATTAAGAGATAGTTTTTTGTCTATTTAAAAGATGAATGAGATGTTTACAGATGCTAATCAAATTCATTTGTCAAGGTGAAGATAGAAGAGGATACTGAGTTGAACTATATTGTAAGATCAAACAAGTGAAGTGCAAATTTGATGTATGTGAGTGGATTAGCAAAAGAGGAATAAACTAGGACAAAGGATGAGAAAAATGGAGATATGAAACATTAAAGGCAGTTGCATTATTTATTAGATCATTTCATTGTTACTCTCTAACAACTATAGAAAAAAATCTCTTAACCGAGTGGACTTAATAGTTTTATTTGTAAATTATTTTTAAGGTGGCATTCCATTGATTGTTTGTAAGTTCTTTAGAGTAGGTCACTCAATTGCATAGCGATAAAGTCTAGATGATCTTTGGTGTAAATCCTCTAGCAAGGTCACATTAACAATGTGCATTTAATCATTAATAGGGTTTCCTCCTCACCAAGCTCACGTCATAAGAGTGAAAATTTTGGGTTACCGGTCCCAAGTGTTTTTTCCCTTAACATGGTTTCCACATTTAAAATCATTGTGTCACAATGTGTGGATGATTATGTTAAATGTTACTTCATTCTTATTTGATGTTTACTATTTTCTACTACAATTTGGTACATGAAGTATATATTTAACAATTAATTACTTTGATACTTAGCATAAGCTTACAATTTAATGTAAAGATTGAAATGGATAATATTTTGTGGTTTGAATCTAGTTTTTAGGCTTGTTTATTGGAAGTTTAGGTTGTTAAGTTTTGGAAAAATGGTAAAGAGGACATAAGGATAATTGATTCACACCCCCTCCCTCTTAGTTACCTAACACATGGAGTTAGTGATCAGATCATTCATGCCTAAGACAATGTCATCCATGTATGGGAAACATATTTGTTACAATAAAAATAATAAATCCTTCAGTAATTTGGCAAATTTGGAATCATTATGCATTTTGCGTTTAGACTTGTGAGCGTGTCTATGCATTTAGGTTTCCATAGTGGTCATAACAAATGTTACTTTCATGTGATTTAATAGTTTAAGGGAAATTTTATTTTTATTTAATTAATTTTTAATTAATAGCTAATTTGTTGTAGTTGAATTCCAAGCAATTGGAATTGCCCAAAATTTATTTGGAAATAGGGGCCAATTAGTTATTGAATTATTTTAATAACCTAATTGATAAGTCACTTTGGAAAGGTGCTTATATTGACAAATTAGAACTTAGAAGTTCATTATTCACTTGCCATTTCATGTTTTAAAGAGGAAATTGCTAAAACTCTCTAGTGGCAAAATCTTTTTTTGCTTGTCATAGGAGATTGGCTTGTTGGATTGTTGCGAGGTTGGTCTGACTGGATTCGTAGCAAGGAAATTTCTATTTGTCAAGTGTTTCATCGACTTCAGTGGTCACTTCATTTTTTGGTTGCATTTCTTGTTTTGTCCTTTTGGTTGTGAGGTAAGGCTTTCTCATTTTTATTGGTTTACTTCATTTTAGCTTATGTTTCTTGTCACTAAATGTTTAGAGGGTGAGAACTAGTGTTCCCCTCCATTTTCATGCTTCAATTTGACCTAGTTGGATGGGTACAAACATATTATGCTACTAAAAATTTTGCAATCTTGTAGCTTTGATTTTATTTAAGATTTTGGTGTTTGATCCCATTTGAGAAGTGGTTTTCTAATATTTTAGACTTCGACGACTTTGAATTTTGTGCAATTTGTTTTTATGTCAACACACTTTGCATATCAACCAGATTTTACAAGTGTTTCTTGGCATATGTTTTGGTTTTAGATTTGGAATATTTTCCAGGCTTCCAATCCAACCTTGGTTTTCCTTTGTGTGCATTGGGATTGGTGTTGAATTTGTACTCCTGAAAATATGTGTGGTTAAGTGTATTTTGTACTTGATGTTTTATTGGTTTTTGTCATCCAACCCTTATTTGGCTCTTTGGTTTCTCCCACATGAGCACGTTTATGTGCATATGATAGGATCTTGCGAGACTCAAACTCCTAGGTTAGTAGAAGTATTTTCCATTTGGAACTAGCTTGGGAATTTGTATTGCATATGAGCATTCATCATGTGATGAGCATGGCTATGTAGGGTATAAGTGTGGAGTGACTTCTCTCGGTACCCTGACATGAAAGTGACTGACAAGGTAGCATCAAGAGGTTCTAACAAGTGAAAATTAAATTAATAAAAATGGGTTAATAAAATGTAATATAAGAATTATGATCTACCCATCTAGGCGGTAGTCAAGTATCTAGAGGGAACATGGTGCAAGGGTGGTGTGTTTGGGCAGTAGTTAGTCTACTATGAAAGTTGGTGTGAGGGCACAACATGTGGCCTCCTTTACTAATTGAGACATGATATGTGTGTGGAATCCCATGGGATTTGAGTCATATCACATATAGCTCGAGCTTTCTTATCCCAAGCAACTTACATTCCACTAGAGTCCCTACATAGTTATCTTGTAAAGTGTTTGACTAGTGACCTGTTGTATTATATTATTCTCATGATCATGTGGTGGTCTTTATACTATACTTGGTGTGAATGTTAGCCTTGGATGAATGTACTTTGTGTATGTTTCCAGGTCACTAGCTTCATCAACATGGTAGGAGTGAGTCTATGAGTACCACATGGTTAGTAGTTGTAGCTATCTATACCACTATTGGGGACTACTGTATAGAGATGGTCTACTTCCAATTCAGGATTGAAGTTTGATGCTTCACTTGGATTCTTTATATTTTTGGTGTATGTTTCCTTTTGATTTATGTTATTTCTTTGATATCATGTTTAGAAGATGTGTCTTATGGTTATGTTTCTTTCATGTTGTGATTTTATATACATTTATTAGATGAGTAGATGTACTCTCTTTTCTTATGCATTTACTTTATCATGATGATGTTGTACTTGTTGTATATATCCTAGATATCATCCATAAATTATTATTTTAGGTCCTTTAGATTCATTTCTATTCTCTTGAGTGATCGCTCCTCAATTTTTGTGGATTCGATACTCCCCAATGTGGAGGTTTTACTTTGTTTCATGTCAGTATTATGCAACTTTATGATGCTTCCCTCTTGATGCCCATTGGGGGAGAAAATTCTCATACAATGATGCAATATGTTGCATGACAGATACATTTCATTGTATGTCCATGCAATAGTTTATATGAGGATACAAAGACTTGTACAAGTTTGGCCTTAAATCATTTGGTCCATGAGGTTTTCTCATATGGGAGCCAATCTTGCTCGTACAAGACTCGAAGATCTTTTGTTGTACGACAAATAGTGGATGTCTACATTCACTCCTTGAGAATTGGAATTGTGGCCTCAGACACCCTTTTGGGTCCTACATTTTTCTAGATCATAATAGATTGGATTGGGCATGTAATTACCTTTGGGGCTTCCATCATGATAGTCAGAATTCATTTGTATGTTTAATCACCTAGGAACATGTACTTTGGCCTTAAAACAAATGTCATAATAAATCTTAGATTGTAATTGGAATGAATATTGTTTGCTTAATTTGTGAAGTTGGAAAAATGAACATGTCGGTTAGTAGTGATGTTTTGGAGATCTTTAGTAGTTTTGGTATTGTCTTCCTTCACAATCTTGATGTGATTGCATGCATGTTGCAGTAGGCATTACACATTGTATCTAGGCCTATGTGCAATGTTCTCAAAGCAGAACTTTGAGCTTTCAACAATTCGTTGAGAAAATCTACCCATAAATTTGTTAAATTACAAATTAAGGTTTATAATTACATTAATTGGGTGTGGCTTATGTGTGGATGAAGAAAAGATAGGATATTATAACTTTTCTAGCATATTATTTTACTTTTTATTTTGGGAATTTTTGTGAGTTTTGGGAGTTACTTCTATGGACCCATTGCGTAGATTATGTTTCCTTTACCAATTATAGGAATTTTATAGATATATTGTGAGAATTTGTTCACTTGTGAGGCGCATAGGAGAAAAATAAATTTATCCACTTTTCGATTCATTTTCTTTATTTTTTTTAGTTACAATAAATTTATGTTTATGTGCTAAAAAATATAATAATGATATATTTGGAATGTAGCGAAAACCCTTGGAAGCAGTAAGTGTGAATTTTTTTTGTGAAACGACTTCAAGACAATATCAAATGCAGTGAAATTTTTGTATTGGAAGTTACTTTTGAGAATTTGGAAGGAGTGAACATTTTGAATAATTATTAGGATTGAAAGTTGCACTCTAGAATAATGGTTGAAGACTTGCAAACATCACATCTCATGAAAAAAAATGTAGCTTAAGAAAAACTTGATGGTTGTGTCTTCAATAACAAAAGCCAACTTTCATATCAATGGTAGTCGAATTGAACAAATTCCTTAGTTACATCAAATGAAAAGGAATTAAATTAGAATTTCCATTGCAACTGACAAATTAGGATAATTATTGAGCAAATATCAGACAAATAAATTGTTAAAAAGTCAAACAAAAGTCTAATAAAAAATCTTTGGTTTTATTGTGATGGCAAAGGATGCAAAGAACCATGTAACTCTCAAGTGTCTTTATTAGTGCAAAAATATGAATGGAAAGGGAAAAAATAGTACTTCCAACAAAAGAAAAAGGAATAGAATAAAGAAAGCCTCAATTGTGATCGCTCTCACTATAGGAAACACAAAGGGAATGGATCATTGTCACCAAAAGAAAGAACTATGGAACAAACAAAATTTATACTAGGGTATAATACCCAATTCATTTGAATATCAAGACACCTACCAAGACATATATATCACCACATAGGAGGGATTTTCCCAATCAAAATTTGAATCCAAGTCAATCAACGAATCTTAAAGGGTCTAGGGTTGATAGATCTCAAGAAAAATCTCCAAATGATAAGCGAGCATTTGGAGGGGCCAATGATTATTTAAGAGTTGATGAAAACAACTATAATAAAAAGGATAACATCTTAATCATCGGTAATAATTACACTGAGATTTGTTGGATGGAGTGCCAAAATTTGGGGCTTTTCACATTTTGGAATGTACTAGATTCAAGTGACCTTAATCCAACAAAATGGTTGGAAGAATTTTGTAGGGAACTGGTAAGTATCTCTACTATGTCCAAGCATTTGGTATATCTTCAATGTAAAATTAAATCTATTAGTCATGAATTTCTTTTAGAATATCTATGTTTTTATAAAGGCCTCAATGTTAAATTTTTTAAATGGGAGCCAAATTTTAATGAGTCTTTAGTAAACAAAATAGATCTCCAACCTAGATATACATCAAATCTTTATTAGCAAAACTAGTTCATTTCCAAATCTTAAAACGTGTAGGTTTTGCCATAGGTGAACTCATAGACATTGAATCAAATTATTTAATTCCAATGAAATCAATTTTTTAATTAATTCGAAAGTAGGGAAAAAAGACTTTAAGACTTTTAAAATTATCACAAACTAATCAATTACAATATAAAATTTGAAAAATATGAGGGATATATCCAAGAAATCATTGTGATGGAATCTAATAGGACAAAATCCCAAGGTTGTCTTTCAATCAATCTACAAAAGGAATAAGCCTCAAAAAAGAAAACCTTTATTCGACAACTTTGATCACCAAAACATACCAGCAATAGAGAAGGCATAAAAGAATAATTTAAGTATGCAAAGAATGAGTCTTGCTAATGTAATATACAACTCAACAATGGACATAGAAGATTGGGAAATAGTGGTAGAAGATATTGAGAAAATAGACACTAACAAATGTAACACCCCACCAAGGAACCCAAAATAAATTAACCTAAAGTTTCACTAAGTTTCCCAAACTTTTTTCTTATTTTTGAAAGATTTTAATAACAATAGATAACATAGTAGAAGCAATAATTCACATGCATGCATAAGCAATACATTAACAGTTACATCTCCTAAGGGTTTCATGATGTTGAGTCACATATATAAGTTTTATTAATACTAAATGTGATACATTACAAATACACATCATAGATAAACCACAAGTACAAATCAAATTAAATAATATACATTGACATAAGATGTCACTTGGCATAATCATAATGCACAATCATCCATTGTACAAGTCACTGGGTATGAAAAGCTCAAAGAATATACATCATGAATAAATACCTCATCTCAAAAGAACTATGACAATCAAGTACAAGACTACAGAATATAACCATCCAACAAAAACACAAAATTAGAATGAAAGGAACAATTGCACAAGTACATCCAGTTATTAGATCTCAATGGTATAAGAAAAATTACCACTTGACTTCATGGAACCTAAATGGCTCATCCCACCATGCTAAGGAGATAATCTCGAGTTCCAAATGGATATCAATCCACAATTCATAACCAACATCTAGGTCAAGGAAATCTTGATAGAAAACAATGTCAAAGGTACCAATGCTAGATACAATCATTCAATTGTATGTTGTCTTTGATGTTAAACAAAGTCAAATATATACCAAGAACTTAGCGTATGTCAAGCCCACTCGGGAGTCAAAGGAAGTTGTAGTGTATGATGAGCGTTGCATCATTATTCAAGTTCAGAATGAGTGCTAACCAAGCTCACTCAGCTACCAAAGGGAGTTTATAGGAAGACAGTGTTTATCAAGTTCACTCGAAAACCAAAGAAAAGTTGGCATGGAACTATAGTTAACCAAGCTCACTCATTTACCAAACAAAGTTTGAAGGAAAATCATTTCTGAGCTAGTGTTGACTGAGTTGGGTTGGCTAATGAAGAATTTTCCTATATCAATTTTGTTCATTAGTTCTAGCTGACTCATAGGATGAGTTTCATTTATTTGAAATTATATTCAAGATGACTTCACAAAGTAAAACATATAAGTATAAGGTGAATTTGAGGATTGAATTGTAAGTAACGAAGAGAAGAAGAAGCATGAGATTGAGAAGATAAATCAAGGAAGCAAATTAGGAGTTGACTGAGCTGCAAAGAACATTCTAATCAAGAAGGATCAAGTATTCAAGCTAGAACAAAGATCTGAAATCAACAAATACAATTTGCATCAGCAATCAGGTCATATCATTATTACTTGCTAATAATTGTAGCGATGAATCAAATCTCTTAATAGTGTTATCTTAACAACTATTTGCCAAAACCTCTAACAAGGTGGCATTTCTAGATTGAAGTGTCTAAAGACCTCTAACAAAACCACTCCTAATAGGGTGAACTAAATCCTTTATCAGGGTCACAATAGTGTATTTTGTAACCTTTAATAGGGTTGGCTCCTAAAAAGGCTCACTTTAGAAGAGTGAAATATAGCAACTAGTTGCAATTGATGGTTTTTATCAAATTGGGTTTCCACATTAAATCTCGGTGTCTATTGTGTTCATGTTATTCGCTTTATGATTATGCAACTAAGTTAGTTAAGGTTATTCACACTTAATATCATAAGATCTTCATGTTCAGTGTTAACAAAGTAACAGTGCATATATTTAGTATAAACCAAGTGTTTACCAAGTGACAGTAATTATTAGTGTTTGTCAAGTATTCTTGTGCTAACTAAGTTACAACAATATTTTAGTTTTAGTAGATTTTGGTTTGTTTTGTACTGACATCTTCAGGGATTTGGGATTTTTTTTTGTCGTAACTAATTCACCCCTCCCCTCTTAGTTACTCCTCTTACATTTCCAACAATTGGTATCAGAGGTTTTGGTGCTTGCAAATAAGGTTTCAAGGACCTAAGATAAAGATCAAATATGTCTTACAAAAGGGAGATTCCTAAGTTGAATAGAGATAACTTTGATAATTATGTTCCTAACTCCAGTAACCTTTAGTTTACATTCCAAGCAAAGCAATCACTCAAGAAGAAAGTTACAAAGTCTAAAAGCAAGAAGTTTGACAATGAAGATGAAGATGGTTTTGATGATGATCTTGAAGTCATTGAAGCATTTCTTGCAAGAAGATTTCCCAAAGGCAAAGGAAAGTACAAAGGTAAAATTTCTTTGATCTTCTTTTCTTGTGAAGAAGTTGGTCACATTACTATAAGGTGTCCAAACATAGAAGGCAAAAAAGAAAATAAGCATGACAAGTGCAAGGGCAAGAAGAATTTCAAAAGCTACAAAGACTACAAGGAAAAAGGTAAGAAATCTTTTTAAATGGCTAAAGATTCTAATAGTATTGAAGAAGATGAAATGGTTTACATTGTTGTTAAAGATGAATCAGATGATGAGAATGATAAAATGACCCTTATCTCACATGTTAGTAAGAATGATACATGGATTATTGATAGTGGTTGTTCTCACCACATGACTGGTGATAAATCTAAATTTTAGCACTTGGAATACTGTGATGGTGGGAGTATCAAATTTGGAAATGATGAACCTTGTTATGTGAAGGGAAAAAGATGTATTACACTAACCAATGATATCAGATGTGACAATGCTCATTGGGTTGAAGGATTGAAACATAATCTGCTTAGTGTGGCACAATTAAATAACATTGGATTCAAGGTAGAGTTTATGAATAGAAAAGCTAAGTTTTTGGATGGAGATGGAAATCTAGTTGGGACTGGTATGTAATGTTCCCAATTTTAGTGTAATAATTTAATTTAATTAATTAATTAACTAGTCCCATAATTTAAATAATATAATAAAAGGACCTTTAATTAGTTACTTTAATTAATTAATATGGGGCTCAAGTTAATATTTGTATTTTTTGTTCTGATTGATTTAATATATCTGGAACCTTCTCTCTTTTTTTAACTTCTATTGGTAAGTGTTGTTATCGACTTCTCTGTACACCCTCAGAAAGGTTTTTTCCAATGAGTATTTAAGCATGGCTTGTAGGTAATCATAGGTATGCAATTTGGATTATTTCTTTTATTTGTGAATTTTCATTGGGATTCTCTATTGTTCACCATTTCAGAAGTGAAAGATCTTTACTACTTGGCTTGTCTGATTTTGGTGGGATTCAACCCTCACCCTATTTTGTTGCATGTAATACTTTACTCAGATTTGGAAAATTGGAGCACCAGCTTGTGGCAAATATTAATTAAAGGTTATGTGTGTTTAATCTCCATTCTTGTTTGGTGTTATCTAATAAATTTGGATCTATTAGTTTATGCATTGCATGGTTGAGCATTTCCCATCTGTCCACCATCTGTTGACTTCCTCCCTCCTACCATACAGATGATGACTTTACCTTCACTCCACCTCATCCCTGGATAGACTCCCTTTGTAAATCTCCTAGCACAACTATACAACCCAAAAAACCATTGTACAAGCCTCTAGCAACCAACATATGACCTTCTAGAAGCTACCATACGACCCACCCCAAACAGTCTGTACATCACTATTCACTCCATTTAGATATACCATAGGGCCATCAGGTAATTGGATATCAAGCACATGGGACCAATGAGTAATTGGCTACCAAGAAGACGGGACTAATAGGTAACTAGCTATCAGGTACACGGGACCATTAGGTAACTGGCTATTAGGCACACAAGACCAATGGGTGACTGGCTATCTGACACACAAGACCAATGCCTCACTAGCTATCTGGCACATAGGACCAATGGGTAACTAGTTATCAGGCACATGGGACCAACATGTAACTAGCTATCAGGCACATGAGACCAATGGATAACTAGCTATCAGGTGCATGGGACCAACGGGTAACTAGCTATCAAGTGCAGGGGACCAACTAGTAACTAGCTATCAAGCACATAGGATGCATGGGTAACTGCTATCAAGCATAGAGGATAAACAAAATAGTATAGTCAAGCATTCTATAATTGGCTACTAGGCACACAGATCAAATGAAACATTACAGTGGTATTAGAGCAGGTGATTTTACTAGCCTGTTGAGAGAACTAAGAGTTTAGTCTTGGATCACCCAATGATGCCATATGGTCTCCTATCGATTAGAAGGCACATCTTTTGGTCGAGTTGTTGGAATTACAAGTAGGAAAGGTAAAATTTTGAGGGAGGGGGTGAATCAGTAGTTAAAACATGATCCCATAAAACTTTTCACCACTCATCCATCTCATGCATTCAATAGATAAAACTGAAATAACATATAAAGCACATAGATATAAATCATGTAAAGATATAAGAAATTACATATTTGACACCAAATATGATTACCCAGAAACCCTCCAAAGAGAAAGCAAAACTAGGGTGGAGATGACACCCACAATTCTTCACTACTATAGCAATAAAGTGTAGCCAATTAAGGTTACAATGGTTTGACGATGAATCATGATTTTCCTTGTGAAAGGCCTACGCTTTTAAAGTCTTACAAGGACTGTTAAGTCCCACCTTGTTAGAGGATTTCAATACCTTATTAGAAGTGTGCCTAGTTAGAGAAGTTCTAGATATTCACTTGGAATGCCACCTTGTTAAAGGATTTACAATAGTCTATTAGGACTACTCCACCTAGGACATTTAACTAAAATCACCTGTTAGGATCTTTCAGCATAGATCTTGTGATTGGCTCTAGCTACCTGATTAAGGATCAAATCCGTACAATTTTTTTCTTGATCCTTCCTGATCTAATGTGACAATGTTGTATCCCTCTGTTCTTTGTTCTCCTCCAATTGATTCTACAATTCATTATCTATAACTTCTAAGTCTCCATGATTGCTCTATTTTTGCATACATTCTTCTCTATTCTTCTCTTTTAATTCCTTACACACTCATATGAAGTTTAGGGTTTCGTCCTCCTTAAGAAGACTAGAAGACTTAAGGTTAGGTATGAATCTATGGCTGAGATTCATTCTTTTTGTCACTTAATCCTTCCTATTTTCTAATTGGCTACATATAATTGCATAGGGAATCCACATACAGATTCATCCGTATCTTCAAAAGATCGTATTCTATTCTTTGGTCGATTGAAAAATGGTTTACATTGTTTGTGCAATCACAAACAAGTATGTCCAATTTGTGTTACTCGACACTTGAAGTTATTGATGCTCGACACATACTATAATTTTGATTCTGACTTGGCACCTGAACTTTTCAGCATCTACTATTTACTTGGCACTAGAATCACTTGGCATGGTCTATCTACTCAGCACTTGAGTGATTCAGCACTCATTGAAACTTGGCATGGTCTTGTATTTATATATTATACTCAACATGTATTACTAGTTTGGCATGAACTTAGTAAATGACTTATGTGTATTGACACTCAATTGTCAAAACCAATTTAAGATCAACAATCTCCCCCTTTGACATGAGTGTAAAAAACACTTAACTGTACACAATTATCTAATCTTCTAGAGTATAATATATTCACTGCTTGGCTTATATACAAAACTTTAAAATTGCAAAATTTTATAATAGACTATATATCCAAAATTTGTTCTCCTTTCTGAGTAGATTTTTCTCTTGCCGATACTCTTTGACTTCAAATGTGCTGATACTCTTTATCTGATATTATCTATTTCTGTTCTTTCTTTGTTTATTCTATTTTCTCCCCCTTTCATTATTCTTTTTATTCTCCCCTTTTCTTCTTATTTTCAAAATTTTTCCCTTCTTTCTTATTTTATCTCCCCCTTGCTTATTTATCTCCCTCTTTTTGGTACTTATGTCAAAGGCTTTATACACTTATGGTGTATTTTTCCAAAAAAGATTTATGCACTTCCATGATTATTTTCAGAGCAGCATCCCAATTGTCACATGCAACATCCACTGACTTTATTTGGATTGCTATCTCTGCTACAAGGTGAACTAGTCCATCTAATGTAGAAAGACTAGGATCTTTCTTAAAAAAAGTTTCTACATATCCTAGTTCTTTATGGAATATCTCCATATGGGGGGTAAGGGGGGCTTGGATATTAGTCAACTTGGCTCTTACATTAGCCTCTTCTATTGTTAACATAGCTAGTTGACTTTATGATTGAAACAATAAGTGAAAATGCTTCTCACTTTGAGCTAGGTTTTGAGGTAGTTGCATACCTGAGACTTTTAAATTTCTCTCTAGACTTAGAATTCTATAGCTTGTTTCTTGAGTGAAGAGTGTGGGATCACATAGTTTGGTGTACAATGAGAATATGTTCTTAGTACCTTCTTCACTTTCTCAATTTTTGTAGCCAATTCAACTTGCATCAGTTCTATGTCACTAGATATCTTTTCATTTCCTTTCCCTTGAAATTTCCTTTTAGACCATTCCAAAAGTTTGGTATTAGTGTCTTGGTCTTCATTGTTCACTTGTTCCACAATTTTTGATAATTTTTCCAATAGTGGCTTTGATTCATCAGGTGTTGGCAAGCTGAATGCATCTAAGAAGATGTCTTTTTCTTTCTTGTAATGCTTGCCTCTATCTATACTCCTTTCTAAGTATTTCTTGATTTTTCTTCTTTTCCAAGGCTCATTGCATTATGCCTATCTGTTCAAATGTTCTGGTTCCATAATCATACTTAGGTATCACTATTTCTTCATCTAGAGTTACATCTCCATAGTGAAGTACCTTGGCAACCTTGGAGGAACTTGAGCTTGGTGCTAAGATCTATAGTGGTACAGCTTCAGTCTTGGCTTCTAAAGGACTTTTGTAGGAGTGCTAGATGTTGGTAATGTTACCAATGCTTGAATGGACTCTTGTTCCTTCTCTTTTGGTATGTCCTTACTTTCTTCAAATTTTCTATGATCAATTAATATGATTTGACTTGCACCTTGTGTTTGTGCATCAGGTTGATCATTTGTTGTTTCTTTCTCTTCTATTGCAGTTTGTTGTTGTTCAACCAAATCAACTTTAATAGTTGTGTCAACCTTTGTGGATGTGTCTACTAATGTTTGTATTAAAGGTTGAGCACTAGTAGTTGAAGGGATGGTAGAAGGTTTTTTTTGTGTGTTCTCCCTTGTAATGTCAACTACTTCCTTTTAAAGTTCATCAACATTGACCAGTACTGGATTTTCACAAATCTAGCTTGTAGTGTGGATTGGTCAAGAATCTTCTTTAGGTCTTCTACAGTCAAAGGATTGATATTCTAAGTAGAGACATTAGAGATATCCTTAACAGTTATAGTTTCTGTAGTCATGCTTGTGTCATGTGGAGGGCTCATATTAAGGCATTTGTGTGTCTTGCACACTCTATTCTTCCTACGAATTTTCAGTTGTAGCCATGTCATCTTTTTCATTTTGTGTCTCCTCCACAATAGTATTATCTTTTTCATTTTCTTCCTCCTTGTTTTAATCTTCATCTCCATTTTTTTTTCCTTTAAATGGATCTTCTTCTCCTTCTTTAACAGTTGTCAACCCATAGATCAATTTCCACATTTAAGTGGAATTCTCGACAACATCTTTAATATTGTTTTGAAGGATGCTAAATGCCTTGTATTTTGGTGCAAATTGTCCACCATATTTCTTATTTGCTTTGATAATTTTTCCTTTTGTCAATTATGGCATCACTTGGGCTAGTGTGGAATCTTTGATTTGTTTCTCCAAGTTTAAACAATAATGCCACATATTTTCAACAATAGTATACAAATCCTTAGGCATTGTATTATCTAATTCAAGTGGAGTGTTCTTGAATTTAGACATCATTGCATATATTGATTCCTCAATCAAGTTTTGTTCTTCTCTACCAAGTTTCCCAAAATCAATATTTTTCAAACCTATCAAATCTGCATTATTCTTAACATTCTCATAGATATTTTCAAGATCAAATTTTGGTGTGTGACTCACCACTCTAAACTGGTTTGTATCTTTAGATTCTATCCTTTCATCATCAGTCTCTGGCTATGCAATGTATTTTCTTCATTGTTTCTTCTATATTGGGCCCTTTTATTTGGTGGCCTTTGTCTTTTCTTTGGCTTTCTCTTTGGCCTTTTCTATAGTGGCCCTTGTGCTTGCACTGGTTGTTGGTGCTATTGGCTTTGCTAGGCTAGGCTTAGCAATCTTCTTTGCCTTTGTATTTTCCATAGGTTGTGCCTTGGCCTTTCTTTTCTTAGGTTCTATTTGAATTGGTGATTCTTTGGTTTGTTCTTCCTTGACACCTTCCTATTCAATGTCCTCACTAATGCCTTGGGTCAAAGCAAGAGGTTTTTGGGCTTATTCTCATTCTTCCTCTTCATCCTCTTCATCCTCTTCTTCTTCTTCCTCTTCAACTGTACTTTCTCCAAATTTGGCCTTTAATTTTATCACCAATTTATCTTTTTCTTCATTGTGGAGGTTGTCTTTAACTTCATTTCAGCTTTGGATTTCATAACATCATAATTACCAAATATGTTGGCACTTTTATCAATCTCCTCTGCTAGGAGTGTAGTGATGGTAGCGAAGGCTTCATCAACATTGATCTCATATCCTAAGGGTCTTAATCATCTTACCTTAGGTACAATAGCCTGTATGTATGTTTAATATGTTAGGATTAAATCACAAATAGAAATAATAGTTACATGAAAATATAAACAATAACAGAAAAATAATAGATCACACAAAAAAGAACACAAGACACCAAAATTTAATGTGGTTCACCCAATTCCTAGGATAAGTCCACCAAATAGCAAGTCCAATATTATTATGATCTAGTGATTACAACCTAATTACAATCTATAATCCCTTATAGTTCAATATCGCCACAAGAACCAATTTTGCATCACCACAATAAAACAATCCCTAACCCTATGCCCTTTTAGACAAGTATTTTTATGCCACTGTAGGGTTACAACATGTCGGCCATATGTCAGCCATGCGTCGGCCACGTCCCAAAAATTTATGAAGTATGTACAGTAATTCCCTGATCAGTCACCACAAACTAACATAATCAATATCTACAAGAAAATATATTTCATTGCAGTATAATTCAACTAAAAAGATAGGTATCCTCATTCTATGTTTCATAGACTTCTTGAAGTCTTCAAAATAGCTTGTCATAATTGTTTCACAGTTCTCACCCATCTGCTCAATATATTCATTGTTTTGTACAACCACTAATCTGTTGGTCTTCTAACCTATTTTACAAAAAGATGGGAATTCATTCTATAAATAGAAAAATATGTACACAAGTATTGATCCAAATTTACATTGTGCACATTTTATCTTCCTAACTACTCCAAGATTTCCCATTATTTGTTGTAATTGAAGCTCTACAAGATCATAAGTATTATCTTTCTTGATAATTTTACAGCCAACATCAATTACAATGCAAGGTACACTATTTAACCTACTTGATTGATAAGACTTATGAGAAATAACCCTAAGTGCAAAGTCAAGTAGTGGGTTTGTGATGGTATCTATTGTAATTATGTGCTTATTCCATTTTGCACCTATGTTCTTCTAAATTACCTCTTTTGAGTCACTTCGTAGGGTCTTTGGTTGATCTAAGGTTGGAAAACTAGTCACCCTATGAACAATTCTTTTTGTAATCTTGATTGGTCCTCCTTCCAACCATAGACATCTATCGTGTATCCTGCTTAACACTATCTTGATCCATTCCATTTTGAATGGAAGTCTAGGGCATGGATAAAACCCTTTCTCTCAACAATCTTAAATTCTTCCTTCAAAACATCATTTTCACACAACTTATTATAAGGTTACTTTATTTCCATATCACCTATACCTCCTACTTTGCAATTGTAACATTTTCTTATGCCTTGGACCATTATAACCTTAGGTGGAATCATGTATAACACACCTGATTGGTCTTATTTATAAAAAAATGTCTAGGATGGCTTTAAAATTTGGTTGTTTGACCTCATTATTGACTAATTGGACATCAAAAGCTTTTTTCTCCTTCACATTCTTTGAACTAGAAGCCATTTCGTCAAACTAGGGTTTAACAAATTTGAAACTACATAACTCAACTTATGAAGAATACCTCAAAAAATTGATAAACTAGTGCTTAATTGTCACTAGGATCGTTGTAAACCCTTCAAACTAGATTTTGAATTACCTCTTCACTTTGCTTGCTCTCGCTTGAATTTGGAATGAAGAATAATGAATGAAAATTGACCTTATACCCTCCAAAAATTCACATTTAATGCTTGGTGCTTGTACAACTGTAAACTCAACATCAACACAATTTATGTTCCACTTAGCATCTATAGAAATTTCCCTCACTTGGTAGCTACTACAGACTTGGTTCTAACTGTCTTTAACTAGCAACTCAACACTCACTAGTATTTTACTCAGCATTCATTGATATCTTTCCATGCTCCACAAAAACATGAAAACTTGAAGATTTAACCTTGAACTTTTCACAACATCTTGCATCTTTATTCATGCTAATGTAATCTTTTCAATACTATTTTATTTTTGGAACTAATTTATGATATAGTACTTTAAGTATCAATCCCTCATACCTCTTATTTGCTCAATTTGATGAGGTGTGACCACTTGACCCTTTAGGTGAAGTGATCCCTTCTCCATTTGATGTACTACCACCATCTTTTCTTCTTCCATGTCTTGTTCATCTCATTCCTAATGTGTTCTACATCTACCTTGCCTTTACCTTTATCAAATTCACAACTTGGTGCCTTGGACCTAGTTGGACAATGTTTACTGATGTGACAAGCTTTCAAACAACTTAAACATGTAGTATGACTCAACCACCTCTTGTAATTACCACTGAAGTGAGTCCTAATGTAGTTTTTAGGTACATGTCCATATTCCTGACAATAGTGATAGCTATATTTTGTATTGTAATCCCAATTATAAGAGTTTTCATAGCTTATTACCTTTACTAGCTTGTTTGATGTCCACATGGTCTTGAATCTATATTTAAATTCTCTATGTCCATACTTTTGATAGTTGTAGCAATATCCTTCAAATTTTGGTGTATGTATGGTTCGGGTTCTGCATTCATGTTTCTGATGACCTTTCTTGTTGCACTTATGACAATCAGTCATGTTCTTAGGCTTAGCATTCTGATTTTTATTCTTTCTCCTGCACACATTAGTAGTATGTCCTTTCTTACCACAACTATGACAAGTAGGTTTAGAGTTCTTACCTTTATTATTCCTTTCCTCGGAAACTTTGGATGATTCTCCTTCTTTGGTGCTTGTGTGGCCTAATCTCGATACATCATTGTTGAATCTAGGGGATTTTAGCAATTATTCAATGTACTTGATGGCTTTATTTGGCTTGTTGAAACTTTCAGCAATTTCTCTTTCTCTCTTTAGATCATTTTGCAGTTGTTCATTATCCAACATTAATGTAGTAATCTCAATATCCTTGACATTCAACTCATGATGAGAATTCATTATTTGACTTAAGGTATCTGATTGCATGTTTGAGATCCTAAATAGCTCTGTTGACTTTTCTTCCAATCTATTTGCCAAAATTGTTTTGTCTTCTTCAATAATGGCCTTGTCTTTTATAGCTTTCTTCTTTTGTTCAGTCACTTCACACAATAATATAGCTTGTGATTCTTGCTCCAACTTGAGATTTCTGATTTCTTCAGCTTGTGCTCTATTCTTTTCCATTAGATCTGCAATTGCTAATTCAAATTCACTAGAGTTACCATCTACAAATAGCTTTATAGTGTTGATCTCTTTGTATTGTGTGTCATTTTCTGCTATAGAAATCTCATTCCTTCTCTTCAAGGAACTCTTCAAAGCATATCTAGCTTCATTTAGTTGATGTGGTATGAGATGTATTTTAATCTGTTGGTTCTTAATGGTCTTTCCCAACTTGTAGACTTCCATTTCAAGATCTTTCCTCTAAGCTGCAAAGCTTCTTCTTTTGAGAACTAGGCTTTGATACCAATTTTTGGAATTACAAGTAGGAAAGATAAACTTCTGAGATGGCAGGGGGGGGGGGGGGGGTGGGGGTGAATCAGTAGTTAAAACATGAGCTCATAAAAAATTTCACCACTCATCCATCTCATGCATTCAATAGATAAAGTGAAATAGCATGTAAAGCACATACATCTAAATCATGTAAACATATAAGCAATCACACATTTGACACCAGATATGATAGCCAATTAAGGTTACAATGGTTTGACCATGAATCATGATCTACCTTGTGAAAGGCTTGCCCTGTTAAAGGCTTATAAGGATTGTTAAGTCCCACCTTGTTAGAGGATTTCAACAGCCTATTAGAAGTGTGCCTAGTTAGAGGACTTCTAGACATTCACTTGGAATGCCACCTTGTTAAAGGATTTACAATAGTCTGTTAGGACTATTCCACCTAGGAGATTTAACTAAAATCACCTGTTGGGATGTTTTAGCATAGATCTTGTGATTCATTCTGGCTACTTGATTAAAGATCAAATCCATACAATGTTCTTCTTGATCCTTCCTGATCTAATGTGACAATGTTCTATCCTTCTATTCTTTGTTCTCCTCCAACTGATTCTACAATTCACTCTCTATAACTTCTAAGTCTCCATGAATGCTCTTTTTTTGCATGCAAACTTCTCTATTCTTCTCCTTCAATTCCTTACACTCTCATATGAAGTTTAGGGTTTCATCCTCTTTAAGAAGACTAGAAGACTTAGGGTTAGGTATGAATCTATGGTTGAGATTCATCCTTTTTGCTACTTAATCCTTCCTATTTTCTGATTGGTTGTATGTAATTACATAGGAAATCTACATACAAATTCATCCTTATCTTTAAAAGATCATATTTTATCCTTTGGTTGGCTAAAAAATGGTTTACATAGTTGTTAGTGCAATCACAAACAAGTATGTCCAATCTGTGTTACTTGGCACTTGAAGTTAATGATGCTCGATACATACTATAATTTTGATTTTGTCTTAGCACCTGAATTGATTGGCATCTACTATTTACTTGGCAATTGAATTGCTCAGCATGGTCTATCTACTCGACACATGAGTGACTTGGCACTCATTACAACTCGACATGGTCTTGTATTTATATATTATACTCAACACATATTACTAGTTTGGCATGAACTTAGTAAATGACTTAAGTGTGTTGACACTCAATTCTCAAAACAATCTAAGATCAACATGAGTACTCCAAGAACACTTTTGCATACAAACTAATAGATGATGACATTCAGGATGACATATACAAGGTAGTCAATAACATCATCAACTACAAAGACAAAATCTATTGGGTACCTGAGATGAAGATGAAGAAATGGATTGCACAAATATTGTTAAACCAACCCCCAATGATCATCTTGATGAAAATTTGGGTTTTGTCAGTGGCCCTACAAATGGGAGGGTTCTATCAATGGTGTTGAACTTTTTGGAGATGCTATGGATGATTCCTTATAGGAGCAACCACAGTTGGTTGAATATGGAGTTTACCCTTCAGTTGTGCCTAAGTCATGCATGACTACAATTTTTCCATGTGAAGTGCTTCCTCATAAAAATAATAGGATCTACATGTGTTGTGAAGTTCTTGAGGAGATCAATGATTAAATGAAGATTATGGATATGGACATCAATGTTTTTAATGCTTGGGATCCTTGTGGTTTTGGATATAGCAATGTTTATATCAGAGTGGTGTAACGGAGCCCAAATGGTAATCTACTCATCTCAATTGAACTTGTGATCCTAAAGAAGCATGGAGTTTTTAGCAGATATACCATTATGTATCTGTGCATGGTTTGGGATCCTAGAGCTTGTGTATTGCTTAAGGACAAGTAATCTTTAGAAAGTGAGTATTTGTAATGTTCCAAGTTTTAATGTAATTATTTAATTTAATTAATTAATTAACTGGTCCTAGAATTTAAATAATATAATAAAAAGACCTTTAATTAATTACTTTAATTAATTAATATGGGACCCAAGTTAATATTTGTATTTGTGGTTTTGATTGATTTAATATATCTCAGGCCTATTTTTTATTTTAGTTTTCATTGGTAAGTGTTGTCATCAACTATCTTTGTACACCCTTGTAAATGTTTTCCCCAATGGGTATTAAAGCATGGCTTGTAGGTAGTCATAGGTATGCAATTTGGATTATTTCTTTTATACTACAAATTCTCATTGGGATTCTATGTTGTTTTCCATTTTTGAAGTGAAAGATCTTCCCTACTTGGCTTGTCCAATTTTAGTGGGATTCAAACCTCACCCTATTATATTACATATAATAATTCACTCTGATCTAGCAAATCAGAGCACCATCTTATGGAAAATATTAATTGAAGGTTATGTGTGTTTAATCTCCATTCTTGTTTGGTGTTATCTAATACATTTGGATCTATTAGTTTATGTATTACATGACTAAGCATTTCCCATCCATCCACCATTTGTTAGCTTCCTCCCTCCTACCATACAGATGATGACTCTACCTTCACTCCACCTCATCGTTGCATAGATTCCCTCTATAGATATCCCAACACAACTGTACGACCCAAAAAACTACCGTACAAGCCTCTAGTAACCATTGTATAGCCTCCCAGAAGCTACCGTATGGCCCACCCTAAGCACTCTATACATCATTGTTCACTCCATTCAGCTATACCATAGGGCCATCATGTAACTAGCTATCAGGCACATGGGAGCAATGGGTAACTGGCTATTAGGCACACGAGACTGACAAGTGATTGGCTATTAGGCACACTAGACCATGAGACCAATGGGTAACTACCTATCAAGCATAGGATCAATGAGTAACTAGCTATCAAGCACATGGGATGCATGGGTAATAGCTATCAGGCACACATGACAAATGGAACATTACAATCAAGTGTTTTGTAATTAGCTATTAGGCACATGGATCGAACAAAACACTACATGGTAATCAAACAAGAGGTAATCTATTCTACCTAGATCTAATTGTAAATTCATGTTTTATAGCTCAAGTAGAAGAAAGTTGGTTATGGCATAAAAGGTTATGTCATGTGAATTTTGATAACTTGGTCAACATAAGAAAGAATAAAAGGGTTAGAGGCATTCCAAGCCTAAAGAAACATGATATGGGCAAGTGCAAGAATTGTCAAATTGGTAAGATGTGAAAGACAAGTTTTAAAAGAAAAAAATATCATTCTAAAGAAGTCTTAGAGCTAGTTCATATAGACCTTTGTGGACCTATTGGCATACAAAGTTGCATTGGAGATAAGTACTTAATTTTGTTTGTTGATGATTATTCTAGGATGATGACAAGTATGTATTTAAAGGATAAATTAGAAGATTTTCAAAAGTTTAAATAGTATCTAGCTAGAGTTGAGAAGGGAACAAGAAAGAAACTAAAATGTTTAAGATTAGATAGAGGACATGAATTAATCTCACATGAATTCAATGAATTTTTCAATGAAAGAGGAATCAAAAGACATGTATCTGCACCTAGTACACCTTAGCAGAATGACATTGCTAAGAGAAGGAATAGATCAATCATGGATTATGCAAGGACACTAATGATAGAGAAGAATGTAACTATCAAATACCAGAAGGAAGAAATCAACACTACATTTCATACCTTGAATCGAGTTCAATTGAAGAATGACTCAAATCAAACACCTTTTGAATTATGGTATTACTAGAAAGCTAATGTGTGTTATTTCAAAGTATTTGGAAGAAAATGTTATATTCTAAAAGAGCCAAGAAAAGGAAAATTTTATGTGAAAAGTGATGAAGGTGTATTCTTGGGATACTTCAATAAGAGTAAAGCATACAAATGTTTGAATCTATCTACTCATAGAGTTATAGAAAGTGTGCATGTAAAGATTGATGAGTTTGTAGAAGAGTCTGAAGAACAAATCAAGAAAGAACATGAAGACTACATAAACTTTCTTTACTATGAGCCTAATATTGTACCTGAATTTCAAGAAAATGGCAGTCAACAATCTTCACCACCCAAGTCCTTGAAATCCAAAGTTCAACCCGAGTCACAAACAGAAGGACCCAAGTTGCAGTCAAAAGGACCCAAGTTTCAGCTAGTGCAAACTGAGTCATCTGATGGACCCAAGTCATAGATAGTGGGACCCAAGCATGTTTCATTAGATCATGGTGAACCTAGTGAATTCAAAAAGAAGGAGCCCAAACTTGTTGGATATGTCAAAAGGTAACATGCACCCGAGAAAATCATTGGAGATTAGTTAGATGGTACAATGACAAGGAAAGAATTAAAAGGTACATGTTTTCTTACTATATTTGAGCCTAGAACTCTCAAAGATGCATTAGAAAATGAAAGTTGGATAGAGGTAATGAATGAAGAGATTGATCAGATAGAAAGTAATAAAACTTGGACTCTTGTTCCTAGACCCAAGGATAAGAATGTAATTGGCACAAAATGGGTATCCAAAAATAAGTTGAATGAGAATGGAGAAGTTTCAAGAAACAAGGAAAGATTAGTTTGCAAGGGTTATGCTCAAGAGGAAGATATTGACTATGGAGAAAAAATTTCTCTTGTCGCTAGACTAGAAGGTGTTAGAACACTCCTTGCATATGCAACACACAAAAGATTCAAGATATATTAGATGGATGTGAAATCAGCATTCTTGAATGGAATTTTAGAAGAGGAAGTCTACATATAGCAACTAGAAGGTTTTATTGACCCTAGCAAAAGGGACATGGTTTGCAGACTACACAAATCTTTGTATGGTCTCAAACAAGCCCCCAGAGCATGGTACGGAAGTTTACATAATTATCTCATAAAGTTTGATTTTCAAAGAGCTAATGAGAACATCAGCCTATAGATCAAAGAAGGACCAAATAAGAAGATTGTGTTCATGGAAATATTTGTGGATGATACATTATTTACTAAAAATGATGATTTATGCAAATCTCTTTCTATGGAAATGAGTAAGGAGTTTGAAATGTTAATGTTTGGAGAGATCAAATTCTTTGTTGGCTTAGAAATTCAATAGATGAAGGATGGTGTCTATATTACTCAATCAAAATACATCAAAGAGATATTCAAGAAATTTGGAATGGAGGATTCTAGACCAGTTGAAACACCTATGTCTATTGGACATAAGCTTTCCAAAGATGATGATTCCAAAGAGGTAGATCAGACTACATACAAATCAACGATTGGAAAACTTCCCTATGTGGTGCACAAAAGGCCTGATATATATAGCATTAGTGGTTGTTATGGTGGCTAGATTCTCTTATAATCCTAAAGAAAATCATATGATCAAAATCAAAAGAATCATGAAGTATCTAAAAGGTACTGAAGATTATGGTTTGTAGTATAAGAAAGGAGGAAACTTTGATTTGAAGGCATTCACTAATGATGATTGGGAAGGAAGTGTTGATAATAGGAAGAGTACTAATGGTGGAGCTCTTTTTCTCGGAAAGAGGCTAGTATCTTGGACAATAAAAAAGCTAAACTTTATCTCTCAATCTACAAAAGAAGAAAAATATGTTGTTGTAGCAGTCAATTGTTCCAACATTGTGTGGTTCAAGCAACTATTGTCAGGTATGAAAGAGGAGATCAAGGACCTAGTTGTTAGCTTATGTGATAACACCAGAACAATCAATGTTCATATCCAAGAATCTAGTGATGCATACCAAGACCAAGCACATTGCACTAAAATATCATTTCTTGAGAGAATTGGTGCAAGACAAGGAAGTGAGGTTGGAATATGTGAATACAAAAGAATAGATTGTAGACATATTGACCAAGTTGCCTAGGATGCATTTTTATATCTAAGAGGTAAGCTAGGCGTCATTCCCCTATTTGAAGCTCCTAATCAGATCTTAGTGATGCATCAACCAAGCATGTTGAAGACCAGACAAGTTGATACAGTATTGTCAAAGAAGATTGCATATGAATATGTACATCAAGGTACATCAAAACTACATTGATTGTTGTCTTTGGCATAAGATGTCAAAGAGGGAGAGTTTGTTCTCATATATAAGAGATTTCTTTTGTGAATGTTTGAGATGTCAAAGAGGGAGAATGAACTTGAGTTTATATCAAAGAGGGAGTGTTTTCTATTATTGCAATTAGAGATTGATGACAGAGGGAGTTCACACTAATGGAGGGAGTTCTCATGGATGAGAATTGGAATGAAACTAAGGATATTATCATTAGATTTTTCTCTAAAATTTCTATGTATCATGACATGTTGTCTTGCCATCAATGCCAAAGAGAGGGATTGTTGGCTACAATCATTCATTTGTATGTTGTCTTTGATGTTACACAAATGTCAAGTATATATCGAAAAATTAGTGTATGTCAAGCTCACTCGGGAGTCAAAAGAAGTTTCAATGTATGATGAGTGTCTCGTTGTTAACCGAGTTTAGAGTGACTGTTAACCGAGCTTACTCGGCTACAAAAGGGAGTTTGTAGGAAGATAGTTTCTACCAAGTGCACTCAATAGCCAAAGAAATTTTGGCACGGAACTGGTGTTAACTAAGATCACTCAGTTACCAAATTAAGTTTGAAGGAAAAAAATTTATGAGTTAGTGTTGACTGAGTTGGATCGGCTAATGAAGAATTTTCCTATATCAGTTTTGTTGGTTAGTTCTAGCTGACTAATGGGATGAATTTCATTTATTTGAAATTTTATTCAAGCTAACTTGATAAGGGAAAAAATATAAGGTCAAGTTGAGGATATAATTGTAAGTAAGGAAGATAAGAAGAAGCATGGGATTGAAAAGATAAATCAAGCAAGCAAATTAGGAGTTGACCAAGATGCAAAGAACATTCTTATCAAGAAGTATCTAGAATTCAAGCTAGAAAAAAGATCTAAAATCAACAAATAGATTTTGCATCAACAATCAAGTAATATCATTGTTACTCTTTAATAATTACAAAAATGAATCAAATCTCTCAACAGAGTTAGCTTAACAACTATTTGCCAAATCCTCTAACAAGGTGGCATTTGTAGATTGAAGTGTGTAAAGACCTCTAACAAGGCTATTCCTAACAAGGTGAACTAAATCCTTTAATAGGGTCACACCTGACAATGTGTTTTGTAACCTTTAATAGGGTTGGCTCCTAATAGGGCTCACTTCATTAAAGTGAAAAATAGTAACTAGTTACAATTGGTGATTGTTCTCAAATTAGGTTTCCACATTAAATCTTGGTGTCTCTTGTGTTCACGTTATTTACTTTATAATTCTACAACTAAGTTCTTTAAGGTTAATCAAACTTAATATCATAAGATTTTCATGTTTAGTGTTAATAAAGTAACAGTGCATATATTCAGTATAAACTAAGTGTTTATCAAGTGACAGTAATTCTTAATGTTTGTCGAGTGTTCCTATGCTAACCGAGTTATAACAGTATTTCAATTTTAGTAGAGTTTGGTTTTTTTTTTATTGACATCTTAAAGGATATGGGATTTTTTTTTTGTGGTAACTGATTCACCCCTCACTTCTTAGTTCCTTCTCTTACATTTCCAACAGCCAAAACACAAGTAACATCTAAACCCAGAGGCAACAAAGATACATAGGAAATCTACTATCTAAGTGGGCAAGTGACATTGTATGAGCCAACTCTAAGGTTACCTTGGTAGCCCCTAGTGTCTTTATGCAACATTAGTATCTTTTTGTACAGGAAACGCATACAAACGAGGCAAGGTCACAACCAAGCATCATCTCTACTCTCATCCTATCATGTACTAGCACTTAAAGCATGAGTGAGGAAAACACTAACTCTTATTAATTCATTTTAAACCCATTTAATGAAATTTTATTACTTATTAAAATAACCTACAATGGATTACCAATGCAACCTCTTTAGGGCTCTGACTTCCATTTCAACACACTTCCCAACATACACACAAATCACCTACTCTAAGCTCATGAAAAGTACAACTCATGAAATCATAATTTTCACCACAGTCCTTTAGAAGGATCTAAAAAGTGCCTAAAGACAAATCATAATATTCACCTCAGTCCTATGCAATCAACTAGAAAGCACCTATAGATAAATCACAATAATCACCTCATCTCTATATAACTAACTAGAAAGCATCAAAAGATAACTACTCAAAACTCAAACGTTACACCAGGATAATCACACCATTAACCTTTGGTCTACACAAGCAATTGGAAAGCACTAACAAGAAATTGATCACAAATCATCATAGAAATATGTGAATACATCACTATGGTTGGGTATAAAAGATTGTATACACAACATCATCACATAACAAAATCCCCCAAGCCTCTGATAAACATCCTGACTGGTCAACGTATTAAGTCAAACCTGAACCCCAACACTAGTAAACTATAAATGACATCAAGTATATAATAAATGTAGTTTTCATAATTCATCAAGTTTTGGAAACATAAAAGTTCAACTTTCACTATTGGGTTTCTAGTTTTCATTTTTTTAAAGTAATCATATTTGATAAAGGTTTCATATGTTATATTGTTTAATCACATGTCTCAAGTTTGTACCCAAAATTAACTATACTTTTCAAATAGATACATATTTAAATTTAGTCCAATGATCACCTTTATGGGATAAATATCTTTATTTTATCAATATACCCTTAAAAGTCCATTTACTGATATTTTACAAGTTCCTTCTCTATAGATAAATGATCATTTAATTAAATCAAATATTCATTATTGGATTAAAACTATAATAAATTTTCAAATATCCTAATATATGTGCATCTTAATAATAACCAATAAAAAATTCTTTAATTTAAAAGTTATAAAAAATCTAATAATTATTATAAAATTATTAATAATAATATAAAATTACTAAAAAATAATATTTAATAATAATAATAAATTATTAAATTTTATAATAAACACATTTCATAATTATTATAATTTAGAACATATAAAATAATAATTTAAAAAACTAAAATTAAAAAACTAAGTTTTAAAGCTCTCAGGCTGAAGTACTGTCACATTAGCAGTACTTACTACTATGGTAGTAGGTTTGCCACATGCAATCCCTTTAAAAGGAAGTTGTCGACGATGAAGAAAATAGGAGGGGAGGTGGGGACGGTGGCCAACTTCCCATATTATTTATTAAATTATTTTTTTAATATATAACAAAACCAAAATCAAAGCCCCCCCTTCCAAGAATAATTTCATTTTCTATATTTATAAAATTATAGTTATCACAATAATATCCATTATTGTGGTAGGCATGAGCCTACAACACAATGGTAAATTGTGAGCCTCTTATTTGGGAGGTTTTGGGTTCGAGTCTACTCGAGCTTAATAAATACTAAGAATAATTAATCACAACACATGATAACAATAATTAATCTTGGCTTCGAACTCTTATCAATAAAAAAAAAACCATTACTGTAGTAACTTTTTTTAAAATATTTTTTCTTGATAATTTTTCCAATATAGATTTGATAGAGCAACGAAATAGAAACAATCAAATTTGTAAATGTAATTTTTGATATTCTTTTCCAAACCCTCATCCTGATTTTAACAATCCAATTATGAATCACCAAATTTCTCAAACAAGGGTTTCAAATCTTAAATTCATTAAAAATGTTTTCTAAGAAGTAAATTTGAATAGAAGGGTTTCAACCCGAATTAAATTATGAAAATAGATCCATAAAAACACGAACAAGATGGAGAGATTTCAAGGAGAAAATTACTATGCAAAACTCAATAAAATCCTACCTTGATCTAATGCTAACTAGTCAGATGCTCATAGCTTGAAAGAAATCCCCATCTTCTTGAAAAAAATCCTCTTTCTCAAAATTTTCTCCTTCAAACCTGTGTGTGGAGAAATGAGCTCTGATTTCTTAATAAATGGCCTTCTCTCTTTAGGGTTTCAATTTTGCAATCATGCAAACCCTTTTACTTTATTATTTTATTTTATTTTAATTTATTGTGCAAACTTTTTGCATTTTAATTAAAATAATGTTTATTAAATTTATTCCTTCTATCTTTTATTAAATCACAAGATGTCTTTAATAATATATTTATTAATTTAACTAATAATATTATTTAGAGTTTATTATTAAAATAGAAATCCTAAATAAATTATTATTAAATTAAATAAATATAATTACACCAAAATTAGAACTTTAATTAAATTTTTAAAATTTAATTCTTTTATTTAATTAATTTCTTAATTAATTAAATATAATTAAATATTGATTTTTCTTTATAAAAATGTTGTTAAATTAAATCTTTTAATACTCTTAAATGATTTAATTATAACTGAAAATCACAACATACCCACAATCTAAATCTGAAAACTCATAATAAAGACAAAGTACTAAATCAAACTCAAGGGTCAAAATCATGAATTCACATCACTCGACGAATTCAAGAGGGTAAATAACTTAGATACTTGTCCTAATTTTTGGGACAATTGGCTAGGGTTAGGATTTGGACTCAGTATCTCCCCTCTTTTACAATTGAGATATTGTGATAGGGCACACTCATCCTAGTAATTCAAGGAAGTCGATGCTTGGTACCTACAATCTACATAAAAGTTGAGCATGTACATATAAATCTAAACTAAACAGGCAATGGTGGGGAGTGGTGTATCATGTAGATCCCAATTAGCAGATGACTATGACTCCCTCCCTCAACCACATCAAAAATGTCAAACATAAAGTAAACCATACATGTACATCATACACATGCAAGTATGGGGTAAGTATCCATAGAAATTGGATATAAATTATCCATCTAACTATCATCATGAGATAACTAAAAATCACTATATGAACATGCATGTATTATCATTGAAAGAGTAATCCTAAATGCATGAAATAATTGAGTATCAAGTAGCTCATACATATATCAACTAAATATGAAATAACATCTAAATCTAATTGGGTAACCAAGTACCACAATCATAAAACATAACCACAAAATTAACCTAAAAGACATGAAAAGTAACTAGGGGTAGGCATTACATCCACCCCCCTAGACTTACACTTACTCTTGGAAGCCTAAAAGAAAGAAAAAAATCTAGCACTCATTGTACGGGTTCCATTGGAACCTTTCCCCTTGTAGGAGGATAAGACTTCACTTAAAATACCCTCTAAGATCTACACATGTCTCCAATCGTGGGTTCTAAAGTTGTAGGTTTCATATCTGAGAATTATGATTTCCATTCAGGACAATGGGATGACTTATGCCCATGTTGTCCACATGAAAAACATTCTCCATCAAAACTCCTTTGCACTCTAGGTGTACTAGATTGCTAAAAACTACACCTACTAACAAAAGAATGAGTACTATGTGCTCGCTAGTCATATTCATTGTGCATATTGTGCTAAAGTATTGAGAATCCCTAGAGTGTGAACCACCACCACCACTTCATGTTGGAGGATCAAATCCTTCCTCCTACTACTATTGATTTCCTCTAGGAGAAGGAGACTTCCTACTACTATTTTTTCCCTGATTACCTTTGGACCTTGATCCTGTAGGTGCTCCCACAAAACCATCATGTCTCAAAGTGACATTTTTCTCTACAAGGATAGTCTTATGTACCACATCCTTGAGGGTTTTAGGTTGGAAAACCTTTACAACTGCAATGAGATGGTTGTTCATACCTCAAATGAAGCATTGAACTATAACTGGTCCCAACATAGGGCATGAGCTCATAAAATTTTCATTCATACTCTACCATGGTCATAGTATTCTATCTCAGATCACAAAACCCATTGACCCTCTACTGGTGCCATTCCCGTGGTAGGAAGTGATTGTGAAAGTTTTCAATAAATAACTCTCATGTAACAATGTTCATATTCACACCCAGTTTCTTCTCTTCAATGTTCCACCATGTAGCCTCAAAGAGTTCTAGGTGGGTGATAACATACCTTGCTTTGACATTAAAATCAAAGTTCTACATTGTAAAATATCTATCTAAAGCAATTAACCACTGCTCTACCACATACCCTATACTAACCCTAGTGAAAGGTTTGATCTTGGACCTCTATAGGTCCTTCATCTAAGTGGCCTTAGATGACCTCTGTTTATCACCATGGAGGTTTCCCTGAGGACTCCTAGATCTTTGCCTCTCCTTATTCCCAACATGATGTGATCCCTCTTGATCACCATCCCTTGGAGAAGGTAGGCACTCTAAGATCCTCCTCATCATCTGCTTCAAATTAGTCCCCTCTGAGTAGGCATGCTCTTCTTTATAGCTCTCTTCCCTATTTTCCTCCTAAATATGACTCTCTCCATGAGTTGGAAGAGGAATATCATGTCTACCTCTCCCATGACCTCTACCTCTACCTACAGTATGATCCCTAGTAGCAGATCTAGTCTCAGACACCATCCTCCTACAACAACTAGCAAGATCATCAAAAATGCTCACAAAGTCGACAAAGGTATACCACCTTATAGCATAATCATAAGAAAACATGTTTGCAAACAAACTCAAGAGTTATCCAAGTTTTAGTCTTTTTCTTTTTTACAAGAAATCGAGTCTGAAGTTCAAAGTGTTCAAGTTGAAATAGATACATAAACTATTAAAGTTTCATTTTAGTTTAACTAGTTGTTATCTAGCATCATTCCAATATACTAAGATCTCCCATTATAGAAACCTAGCTTTGATACCATATTTAACCGTTAGCATGAATGTTGATGATACTACATTTGGGGAGTATCATAAGCATCAGAGAGTATTGACATGTTGCATTCATGACTGTGTTTGTCATTGATGTCAACAAGCATGGTTTCTATAAAGACTGGCTGAGTAGCAGAAAAAGATCTTGATGGTATAGGTAATGGTTTAATTGTCTAGTGATATGCAGTTATGGACATGTTCAACATTGTGTCCTGATGGTATGATCAAGTGTGCAAAGTTTGAGTCAAAGATGTATGGAAGATATACTTGATTTAAAGAGAGTGGTTTAGAGACAAAGTAATGGGAAAGCAATTCTTGATATTTGTTGTCTATCTTACATCTGAGATGCAATAAAGAGATATATAGTCAAGCAATAATAGAGGATAATCAACTGATGATGTCAACAAGTACACAAGCCCTAGTATCACACATGTGAATTTTTGTATAGACTATGAGCCAACAGTGCTATTTAATTATAATTAATTAATTATCTTATTATAATTTATTGGGAAAGCCTCAAGGCTAGCTCAAGGGATTATTATGAAGATATGGTATAAAGGAAAGATTTTTTCCTTGATTATAATGTGTGTTTGGTGTTGTGATCATTGTATAAAGTGTGAAGTGTGAAAAGGAGAAGAGTGCTTGTTAAATGTGTATAGGCAATCCAAGGGATTAGTGGATGTGAGGTTTGTGATCTAGTTACAAGACCAAAAGGAGTAGAAGTCTGGTTGATAGGACAAAGAAAGAGGAAGGAATAGTATAGATTCATTCTATTATTCTGCCAAAGATCATTTGGACAATTGGTTCATCGGTCTTTCCCTTGAAGCAATTTGGGCAGTGGGTCCATCTATATTCCACAACTCCTAACAGGGTTGGTACAACTCCTAACAAGGTTGGAATCTCCTAATAGTGAATCAAAGTCTCCTAATAAGGACTCATATGTATTGAATGTATTCATAGACTCCTAAGAGGGTCTATCCTCTAACAAGGAATATTTATATTAGTACATCATCTTGTGGTACCATCCCCCCTAGGGTTTCCCTCTAATCAAGGGTTTTCCTAGTTAACATATCCGGTGTTATAGTGTATGAGTATCTTGTTGTGGTTTCAATTTATATTTCTCATATGGTTAAGTTTGTTTAAGGTTGATAATTATGATATTAGTTGGATAATTGATTTACCCTCCTCCCCCCTCCCCAGTTATATCAGGGGAACTATATATTCTAACAATTGGTATCAAAGCATCAGGTCCTTGAAGGATAAGATCAATAGCTTTGGGAGATCGATGATGAATCTTTTAAGAAAGGATAGTCCTAGATTTCATGCAGCCAACTATGATAGTTGGAAAGAGAAGATGAATCCTCATCTGTTGTGCATGGGTCTAGGATATTGGATCTTGACAAAGGGAAAGAAGACAATCATTGAAGAAGAAAATTTTGAAGGATACACCAAAGAAGAGAGAGGTCTATTCATGTGTAACATGGGAGCAAGAGAAGCTTTACTAATAGCTCTTCTAGAGAATGAATATAGTTGGGTAAAGTTACTTGTAACATCTTATGAAATTTTGAAAGCATTAGAATCTACTTTTGAAGGTGATGATCATGCAAAGAGAATGAGATTACAGAATTGGATATGTGCGTTTCAAGATGCTAAAATAATAGAAGATGAATCTATAAGAAGTTATGTTGGAAAAATATCAAAAATTGTTGTAGGAATTTGGTCTCATGGTGGAATCAATGAAGATGATGAAGTTATATGGAAGATCTTGAAAATTTTGACACCACCATTCAAGCCAATAGCTCAAATGATTCAACTAGAAATTCCTTGCACTAAGGATTTCACAAAGGAATCATTGCTTGGAAGATTAAAATCAGCAAAATCAAATCTAAGATAGTCTGGAGATCTAGTAAGATTCAAAACAACTTTTAGTGCCCTAAACATTTGACCTAATTTGACAAGGAGTACAAGAACTCATGGAGATTTTTCTAGTAGCAGTAGATCTAATGAAAACAAGAATATTGAGGAAGGAATAACCCTCCTTGTGAGAAGAGAAAAAGATGGTAAGAAAATCTTTAAATGTTGGACTTGTAATGAATTTGGTCATTATGCATCTAAATGTTCTAAAAGAGAGAAAAAGTATAAGGGAAAGTTCAAGCCTAGAAGAGATAGAGATAGAAATTGTTTGTATGCAAATGAAGATGAAGAATTTGATGAAAATGGTCAAAGTGAAAGTGATGATGAATTAGGATTTGTGGCTATCAAAGAAGATGATCTTGATAGAGAAATTAGAGAAGAAAGAGCTCTAGTATCCCAAGTCAAAAATAAATTTGATTGGATAATTGATAGTGGTTGTTCACATCACATGACTGGTGATATGAATAATTTTGTTAAGTTCAAGAATCATGATGGAGATATTGGTAGAGTTGCTAAAAACACAACCTATCATACAATAGGAATTGGATCCATTACTCTAGATGGTAAAACTAATACTAATGATGTTTATTTTGTTGATGGATTGAAGGATAACTTGTTGAGTGTTGGACAATTTGTGGACAAGGATTATTTGTTGTAGTGCATTGAGAAGACCTACATTATAAAAGATGGCAAGATGATTGGAACTAGTACTAGATCTAGAGGTAATGTTGTTAGTTTGTGGTGACTGATCAGGGAAGTACTCAAATTTGGCATGGGACATTGATACTAGGTAGAGAATTATAGGTTATGTATTTATAGAAGGTTAATGCTTTATCCACTACAGAGGTAGAGTATGTTGTTTTTATAGAAGCATCCAAGGAGATGATATGGCTTCAGTTCTTCTAGGAAGAATTGGGACACCCTTAAAAGGAAAATTATTTGTTTACAAATAGTCAAAGTGTGGTTCATCTTGCAAAGAATTCAACTCTACATTCAAAGACTAAACACATTTAGTTGTGGTACCATTTCATTCGGTCATTTTTGGATGATGGAAAGTTAAAGCTAGATAAGATACATATAGATCACAATCCAACATATATGTTTACAAAAGTAGTGACATGGGAGAAGTTGAATTCCTCTTCAGCTTTGATTGGTCTTCTAGATTGAATAGGAATAAAAGAACATCAGAGTCTAGGGTGGTTTGATCCAGTAGGAGCCCCATGTGGTAGCAGTATTGCCATAGGATCAGTCTCCAAGTGGGAGATTATTGTCTAGTGTGAAGTCTAATTAGTCCCCAAGTGGGAGATTGTTAGTTTGTGGTGACTAATCAGGGAAGTATTGTACATCATAAATTCTTTGGGGTTCACAACATCGCCTTGAAAAAAAAATTGGTAATATTTGCCAATTTGCCACTAAGGTTTGGGCTAATATTTGCTAATGTATGGCTCACATGTTGTAACTCTAAAGTGGAAAAAATACTTGTATAAAAGGGCTTAGGGTTAGGGATTATTTTAGTGTGAGTGACGTGAAAATTGGTTCTTGTGGTGTTATTGAGTTGTAAGGGATTACGGATAATAATTAAGTTGTAATCACTAAATTGTAATAATATTAGACTTGATGTTTGGTGTACGTAGCCCAGCGATTGGATGAACCATGTTAAATCTTGGTGTCTTGTGTTCTTTTTTGTGATCTATTCTTTTCTAATATTGTTTATATTTGCATGTAATTGTTATTTCTATATATGGTTTAATACTAACAAATGTATGTCAGTTGAATCCTAATGAAATTACATTTTTGGTAGTTAAAGTGAATAATAGTTGGCTGTAGCATAGAAGATTTTTTCACATAAACTTTGATAATATTGTGAGGGTTAGTATCACTTTTGCAGTTAGAGACTTTCCTAAGATTACAAAGCCTACTAATTTTGTGTGTAAGGAATGTATTTTGGCTAAGCAAAAGAAAGTATCACTTCCTAGTAAGAAGTTCATTACCACAGAGAGGCTGGAGATTGTTCACACAAATCTGAGTGGTCCTTCTAGAACAAGAGGATTCTATGGTGAAAGGTATTTGATGATTTTTGTTGATTCATTCACTAGAATGATGTGGGTAGAATTTCTTAAAGAAAGATCTGAAGATTTTGACAAGTTTAAGATATTTAAGAATAGATTTAAAAATGAATCTGTTGTTAAGATAAAATGTTTGAGATTTGATAGAGGAGGAGAATTCACCTCTAGAGAGTTTAACATATTTTGTGAACAAAATGGTATCAAAAGATAACTATGTACACCTAGAATACCCGCGCAAAATGGGATTTCTAAAAGAAGGAATAAATCAGTAGCAGAAGCAACAATAGCAATGTTGTTTGAGAATGATGTTTCTAAGACAATTTGGAGAGAAGCAGTCAATACAACCATATCTACTCTGAACAGAGTATAGATCAGAAAGGTATGAGCAAGACACCTTATGAACTATGGTTTGGTCATTCACCATCAATTAAGTACTTTAGAATATTTGGGAGAAAATGTTACATTAAGAAAGATGATGACATTGGTAAAATTGATCCAAGAAGTGATGAAGGTATGTTTCTTGGTTATTCCTTGAAAATAAAAGGTTGCAGATGTTTCAACTCTAGAACTAAGACAATAGTTGAATGCATAAATGTAAGGATTGATGAAAAGTTTGGAACTAAATAAAATGTGGTAGATTATAATTTAGATGAAGAAGAAGATAATTTTTGAATTGTTAGACAGAATGTTGAAGTTTTCTATGTGACTAACAATGATTTGTAGAATGATGTGCTAACTATTGAGCAAAGAGGAGAACAAATATATGAATTGAGAGAAGAGATAAGAGTTGATATGTCAACTTCAACCCCTAACATTAACTTGACAAGGAATCACCCTCCTAAGTAGATAATTGGAAGCAAAGACAAAGGTGTGATGACAAGGAATAGAGTAAATGATGAGATATGTCTAATATCTCAAGTTGAACCAAAGAGTGCAGATGAAGCATGTAAAAATGATCATTGGATTCAAGCAATGAAGGAAGAATTGGATCAGATAGTGATGAATGATACATGGGAATTAGTTCCTAGACCTAAAGACAAGAATGTGATAGGAACCAAATGGGTATTGAGAAACAAGATGAATAAGCAAGATGAAGTTGTGAGGAACAAGGCTAGACTTGTATGCAAGGGATATTCACACTAAGAAGGCATAGACTATGAAGAAAAATATGCACCTGTAGCCTGAATGGAGGTAGTAAGGATGTTCCTAGCTTATGCAATGAATAAGAAGTTCAAGGTTTATTAGATGGATGTTAAATCAACCTTTCTAAATGGAGAACTTGAAAAAGAGGTATATATTGAGTAGCCTGAAGGTTTTCCTTCATCAAAAGATAAAGACATGGTATGCAGATTAAATAAATCTTTATATGGTCTAAAGTAAGCACCTAGAACCTAGTATAGAAGGTTGGATAGCTATTTGGAAAAGCTTGGATTTGCTAAAGGTACGACAAACAATAACTTGTATTTGAAAGAAGTTGAAAATGGTTTGCCAATTATTGTAATATTTTTTTATGACATCATTTTTGGAGGTAATGATTAAGCAACTGATAAGTTTTTTGAAGAGATGAAGAATGAGCTTGAAGTAAACATGATAGGAGAAATAAAGTTTTTCCTAGGATTGAAGATTGTATAGAATAGTGATGGTATTTTCATTTCACAAGTGAAGTACTTGACAGACATATTGAAAAGGTTTGGTTTGGAAAGTTGTAAATTGGTTGGTACACCTATGATAACTAGTCACAAGTTATCCAGCAAAGTTGAAACACCCACAATAGAGCAGAGGAAGTACAGATCCATGATTGGTTGTTTGCAGTATTTGACTCACAGTAGACTAGATATAGCAAATGCAGTTGGGATTGTAGCTAGATTTCAAGATAATCCTAAGAAATATCATTTTTTAGCAATGAAGAGAATATTTAGATATTTGAAAGGGACATCTAATTATGGAATTTGGTATGATAGATCAAGTGATTTCACTCCATGTGCATATACTGACGTGGATTGGGTAGGTAGTATGGATGACAAAATGAGCACCAGTGGTGGAGCATTCTTTCTTGGAGGAAGATTTATTTCTTGGTTAAGCAAGAAGCAAGATTTTATTTTGTTGATATTGTTGAGGCAAAGTATGTTGCAACAGCAAAATAAGTGTAATCAAGTTATGTGGATGAAGCAAATGTTAAAGGATATTAAAATTGAGTTTGAAGAACCTATTATCATGTATTGTGATAACACAAGTGAGTGAGTATGTCTAAGAATCATGTATTTCATTCTAAGACTAATAATATATCTATTAAATATCACGTGCTAAGAGAGAAAGCAATAGAAAAGGAAATCAGATTGGAGTATGTGAGTACTAAAGATCAAATTGCAGATATCTATACAAAGCCTTTGCCTAAAGATACATTTGAGTACTTGAGATGTATGCTTGGGGTTATGCCCTTACCTACTTCTGAGTAGATGATGTAGAGAGTGCATTAGTCTAGTGGTACAGAGCACTATTGTTAGCCTAGACTGAATGTTTATGCTTCCCATATAGGGGAGTATCTTTGATGATCTAGGTCACAAATGACTCTTGGTATTTGGTATTGAATAGTTTCTATGGATACTTGAGTTGGTTGATGACTTGGTGCAATAGATTAGCAATTGGTATGCTATAACATTAAGATTGAGGTCTTTGACATTGATGTCCATGGGGAAGAATATGCATGAAAAATACATCTCCTAAGAATGGGAGAGAGTTATCTCTTTAGAGAGATTTAGAAAGACTCACGAAAGGAAGCAAGAATGTGCACCTGACGTATTATGAATTGTTAAAGTGTGAAGTAAACAATTGATGTCAAAGAAAAAAGAGTATGCACATGTGTGTATCTATTGTGTTTGAGATTCTTTTTAGCATGTAGACAATTGATGTTGGTCAACAACAACAACAAAAGACTATTTTCTATTCTTCAAACTAAGATTTTTTTCATCTATGTTGTCATCAATGCCAAAGGGGGAGATTGTTAGCATGAATGCTAATGATACTACATTTGGGGAGTATCTTGAGCATTGGAGATTATTGACATGTTCCAATCATGATTGTGTTTTTCATTGATGTCAACATAGCATGGTTTCTGTAAAGACTGGCTGAGTAGTAGACAAAGATCTTGATGGTATGGACAATGGTTTGATTGTCTAATGATGCGTACTTATAGAAATGTTCACCACAATGTCCTGATGACATGGTCAAGTGCACAGAGTATGACTTGAAGATGTATGGAAGATACACCTAGTTTACAAAGAACAGTTCAAAGACAAAGTATTGGGAAATCAATTCTTGATATTTTTTGGCTATCTTAAATCTCAGATGTAATGAAGAGATGTGCAGTCAAGTAGTAACAGAGGACATTCAGGTGATGATTGCAATGAGTGTGCAAGCCCTAGTATTGCATGTGTGAAGTTTTGCATAGATTGTGAGCTAACAGTGCTATTGTAATTGTAATTAATTAATTATCTTATTATAAATAATTGGGAAAGGCTCAAGGCTGACCCAAGGAATTATTATGAAGATATGGTATAAAGGAAAGATACTTTCCTTGATTATAATGTGTGTTTAGTATTATGATCATTGTATGAAGTGTGAAGTGTGAAAAAGAGAAAAGTTCTTACTGAATGCATGTAAGTGATCCAAGGGATTATTTGATGTGAGATTTGGGATCTGGTTAGAGAAAGAGGAAGGAATAGTATAGTACCATTCTATTATTCTACAAGGAATAATAAAAAGATCATTTGGATAGCAGGCTCATTGGTCTTGCCCTTGAAGCTATTTAGGCACTGGATCTTGCTGTCTTCCACAACTCCTAACAAGGTTGAAATCTCATAACAAGGATTCAAAGTCTCCTAACATGGACTCATATGTATTGAATGTATTCATAGACTCCTAAGAGGGTCCATCCTATAACAAGGAATATTTATTTTAGTACATCATCTTGTGGGTACTATCCCCACTGGGGTTTTCCCTAGTTAACATATATTAGTGGACTATATATTCTAACAATAACGCCCCACCAGGGAACCAAAAATAAATTAACCTAAAGTTTCACTAAGTCTTGAAAACATTTCTTTTTGTTTGAAATATTATAACAACAAGAGATAACATAGTGGAAGCAATAACTCACATACATGCATAAGCAATACATTAACAATTGTCCACGGTAGATTTGTGTATTCATGAGAGCTTAGTGCAGAGTGTGAGTGAGATAACAATGAACTAATCTAGACCCAAGAAATCATTGTTAAAAAAAGACTCCATGGACATCTCATGTTTCCCTAACTACAATTGCTAAAATCGCTCTCAGACTAGCATCTTAGTGATAGTTCTAGAATGAGAGTATGCTATGAATACAAATCTATCAAAGTCTATGCTAGATCTATATGAGAATACTAATTACGTGAAGATAATAACACTAAAATGTTATAATTATGTGCATGTGCAAACCTAAATGATATTAAATGATACTAAATAAATGCTAAAATGATAGCAAACTGACATGAATTCTCTATAATAACAAGGCTAAAAGAGATGATAACTCTAAATGTGCCTATAGTGCAAATGCCTAAAATTTGGATCCTTTTGCTCTTGATTTTCCCTCTTATTTATAGGATTTTAGAAAGGGGTTGGGATATGGATTAGGATTTTACTTTTCACTTGAACGCAATGGTGAAACTTTAAATATCTCATATGGCACCAAAAGGAAGAGGCCAAGAGACTTAGTTTGTGAAGATAAATGAGGATTTTTCGATTCTTTTAACTGTAAAAAGGAGGATTTTCACTTTTGTGAGGATAAATGACTCTTATTGATTTATTAAATGTTTCATTTATTTACAACTTTTGTCTTTTCCTTTTTCCCTTTTTTTTTTAAATTTTATGATTGTATGAATTGTTTTTCCTCTTTTTAAAGTGATTTAGGTCCTTTGTTATTTGATAGGTGATTGATTGATTAATGACTTGATGTTACTGTTGATTTGAAAGTTTATTGTTTTCCTTTGTTATCTAATTTTGTTCTTAGTTTGTGTTGTTTGATCAAAATTTGTGTTATTTTAGGTCTTTTTCAATTTTAGGGTGTCTACAAATACCCCTTTTTGAGCTAATATGTGAAGCATATTAGTTCAAAGATTGTCTTGATTTTCTGATTTTTAGCCAATTTTTTGTTTGAGTGTCTAATCAAAGATGTTTTCTTGATTCACGATTGATGTGATGCCTGATTGTTGATAATTTGATGTCTGATTGTTGGTGATTTGATGTCTTATTCAATATTGTGATGTTTTAAAATCCTTTGTTTAAAATAACTTGTTTGGATGCCCCAGTTTGATTTGATATTGAAATTTTGGCTAGGGTATAATGTTTTTTATATGGTTATATGCCCCCTCAAAAATGAAATTGGAAAAAGTGATGGGTAAAAACAAAGATATTCCAATTTTATTTCTGAAAATGTTGATGAGAACAATTGATAGTAAAATGGGGTAGATGTAGGTGATCAAGGTGTTTTGGAATGATACCCAATTCGAGGAAATGGGTCAAAGGCATTAATGTGGTGGATAGGGTTTAAAATGTCATAAAGTGCCCCAAAAGAGGTTTAAATAGGTCAAAAGACCTTTTACCCTTTTCATTTTTACACTCCCTTGTTACTTTTGTCATCTTGGAGCTCTGAGCCAGCAAGGATGGTTGTCCCATTACAAGAGCATAAATTCAAGAGGGGTCACAAATATGAGCATCCGACCGACTACAATGCCCTAGTGAGTCATCGAAATCATTTGTAATTTAAAATTTCAAAATTTTGCATGGATTTTTTTATTTTTGCGCATATTTTCTCCATAGATATCTAGATTAGGAATTTTAGCATATTTGAAATTTCTTGTAGCACATATAAAAGATTTTAGTGCATCTGTGACATCGTATAGCACATCTACAAGGCAAAATAAGGCATGTCTAAGGAACTTAGGGCATCAAAATAACACATAGCACAAAACCATAGCACATAAGAATGATATTGAAGTGCATTCGAGCCTTTTAGCACATAGGAAATGTTTTGTGGCATATATAATTGGTAGAATAGCACATTTGAAACTTAGGATTTGATGGCCTGAAATGGTGATAAATTTTAGGTTGAACATATGTGTTGTAGTGCATTCATTATGTTTTGTAGTGCTTTTGCATTTAGTAGCACATACATGCATTTTGATAGTGCATGTGATGAATTCAGTGATGCTTTGACATGGCATAGCGCATCTGAACAATTGGACAACACATTTGTAGCTTGGAGGAGCATTGATGGCACTTATAACACATCTTGGTTATGGAGGAGCACATATGATGCATTCATTAGCACAATTGAATCTTGGAGTGCTTAAGTTAGTTGTAATAGCATATATGATGTGTTAAATAGTGATAAGTAGTTTTGTAGCATATTTGGTCTCTCATATAGCACATATGGCTAGGTTAAGCTATGTCTGGTATCATAATGGTTGGATAGGTGAGTTCTATGATGCGTAACATTTCTCAGAGTGTAGGATAGGATCCTATTGTGAAATTGATGAGTTTGGAATCAACCTAGATACTTATTTGCATAACGAATCAAAAAATAGTGAATTTGTGGTCACAAAGTGATGTGTAAAATCAATCAGGTGATGTTGGATAGGTATAAGATTGTGCCCCCCTTAGGATATAGATTAGGGAAAACCAAAGATGTCCATATTAGGATATAGAGTAGGACAAATAAGTGGTTCAAGATATAATTGTTAGAAATAATAGTCCACCAAGATAATTGAGAGGTTGGGTGAATCAGTTGCCCAATAATTAAAACATTTATCCACCTTACATAATCTTAACCATTCAACCAAAGTAAAAAAAAACCATAACAAGATGCACACACATAATTACACCAAATATGTTAACTAGGGAAACCCTTGATCAAAGGGAAAACCCCAGTAGGAATGATGCCCACAAGATGATGTACTAATATAAATATTCCTTGTTAGAGGATGGACCCTATTAGGAGTCCGTTACAACATTTAGTACATATGAGTCCCTATTAGGAGACTTTGAATCCTTCTTGGAAGATTCCAACCTTGTTAGGAGTTGTAGAAGATAGAAGGACCCACTATCCAAACAACTTTTGGGCCAAGACCACTAAATTCACTATCCAACTGATCTCTCAACTATTCCTTGTAGAATAATTGTTTGTACTATTCTTTAACTTCTTTCCTCTATCCTATAAACTAGACCAATCACTGTCAGACCTTGTAGACTAGGTCATGAACCTCAGATCTAGGTATCAAACTTTGGATCACACAATAAAACCTCGACAATGAAGTTTACTTCACCTTTGCTCTGCTCTGCTTATCTTCGCATTCCACTCTTTGTCCTACTTACAATTGTTCACTTACATCCATACATGATAAAGGATGTCCTTCCTTTATACTGAATCCATACAACGATTCCCCAAGTCAGCTATTACACCTTCTCAATTAATTATTATAGGACCACATTAAGAACATGTTACACTTAGCAATAACATTAATCTTTCACCTTGTAACTTGAATATCTTTATGCACGTGTAACATTATGATGAGCGAGCTTAGTTAGGCCATCTCTAGAATTTCTTCTTCATATCTTTAACTTTGGCTTCTCAGAATAATAACTTTGCTAAGAGATATAACAAGTTTACCAGAACATGCCTCTGTAAACTCTACCTCAGAATAGTCTTCATCGAAACTTGCATAACTTCTTCTAGACCTAATATCTTATGCTTCCAATGTTAGTTGCATATACTAGATACTTAGTGGTATCTCTCTCTAACCTTGCTTAGAAGTATCTCCCTCTAACCTTGCTTAGTGAAAGTACTCAATGATTTATCCGTACCAACTTGATCTTTTCGGTGTTATTTTTTCAGATAGCATAGAAAATTGCTATGTTGACATCAATGACAAACACAATCATGAATGTAACATATCATCACGATAAGTATCTAATCATGTTTCTACAATAATCCCCCATAGGAATATCATCAGCATTCATGATTTTCTTCAAATAGTGTATTTAGAGGCGACATGATTATTTGTAGGGGTGGTATTATTATAGATATGGACATGGGAGCATCTACCCATTACCTCATCAATATGTGTACATCAATGGCCACTGGACATGCCATACATCTATGTATATTTAGGTGTGATTATCTAGCCCCAATTGGGCAAGACAGAGCACTGGTGGTGGATGTTAGATGACCTTGATGAGGTCGTATGTAGGCCATATAGGTTTATAGAGCCATGGGCCGAGGATGATGATGAGATGGTTCATTTCTTCTCTTTGTAGTATCTATTAGGCCGGGTGTCCATAGTGATAGAGAGATTTTGTTTCATGAGGGTGGTCAGACAAATTGGCCAATAATAGGGCATGCTACAGGGATTAGCACACTATGCTCGAGTGTAGTCAAAGAGGCCAGTGTGGGGGCCGACATTGGAGTATGAGGCATGTTGTGAGGAATTTATGGAGATGGTATTGACACCTTAGCTATGGGATTTAAGGGATGCAGAGGTAGATGCAAGAATGAAGGGGGTTATGTAGAATGGCTCAGAGAGCACCCATTCCCATGATACATAGATCTAACAGAGTCGATAGCTGCCATTGAGGAGGAGTCAAGTGGAGGAGAGGATGGTGATAATAAGGGCAGATGAGGGGAGAGGTAGGGGAGGCATCAAACCAGAGGCAAAGCCAGAGGTGTAGCTAGGGTACATAAGAGATATGAAGGCCAAGGTCAGGTAGTATTATTGCCAAAGTGGAGGATTGTTGTATGGGGCCTAGTGCAAAGGTCGAGCGATGTTGGAGTAGATAGACCTAGAGAGGTCTGTAGGTGAGGTGAGGTGGTGATGAGAGGAGGCATGGGTAGCAGTGCAAGATTGAGCTAGTGAGTAGATGATCTAGGTCATCATAGGACCAAGCAACCCAAGGCTAGATTACCAGATGATATGCAATTTATCAGGAAATAGAGGCCATGTATACAAGTCTTGATCATGGGTACACAAGGTTTATAGCTAGAGGAGCAATCGTAGATACAACCACAAGTGCAGCTACCACTAGATAGATCGAGTGTGTCAACGAGAGTTGGAGACGTCGATTAGTGCCATCAAGGTACAAATGGGAGTGATGGGGACACAAATTACTCAATTGACCAGTACTTTGCATGCATTTATAGCTTCAATGGCACCGAGGCCTCCACTGCCACCACCACCACCGAGGATAGATGAGGCTACTACAAGTTAGATGTCCACAACTATTCCTATGAAATTGGCAACAAATGTGGTAGAGCAGGCTCCTTGAGATGGAATAAGTGCCCTCAGTGATCAAGGACTAATAGATCAGACATCTACATATGATGCAAGTGGTGAGACACAAGGTTGATTTGTGTATCATTTTGTATTGCATTTTATTGTCTTAGCATGTATATCATGTATGATGATGACCTTGTGATGTTGATGATTTGATCTTTTAGATATATGAGTGTTCAAGCTTTTTGATATTATGACTTTTTCACTTGTTATATCATGGACTTTATATATCTGATGTTATGAATGGATGTATGTGATGTTGTGATTTAATTTATATGATAGTTGTAGATGTTGATGTAATGTGGATGACTAATGTAGTTTATAGACGCTTAATGTAATAAAATGATATGTGGATAATGAATGTAGAAATGACATATATAAATGAAATGTATGAATGAAGTGTGATGTAATGAAATAACATGAAAAATAGAATAATTGAATAAATGATAATGAAAGTGGTTTAATAAAATGATGTCATAAACTAAAAACGATGACAAAAATAATATGTGACAAAAGATTATTATGATGTAAAATAAATAAGTGAGGAAGTAAAAAACAATAATGATTGTAGAAATGAAAATGATTAAAATGTAACAACAAAAAGAAAAAAATGATACGATGATAATGAAATGGGATGAAAACTAAAGATAAAAATAAATGAAAAGATTGAAAATGGTTCTAATGAAATGAAAGTCAAAAATAGAAGGAAATGAGAAAAATAAAGAGAAAAGATTTAATGTTTGATATGTGATGAAGATGGAATGAAAAAGAAATATATGATAACGGAAAAGAGTGAAAATTGGAAAATGAAAATGAAATAATGAAGTGAATATGAAATGATATAAAAAGAAAGAATGAAGATGGTATAAATAGAAATAAAAATGAAAAAAATAATTGAATATGAAATGCAAATGAGGTATTGTAATGGATGAAATGAGGATGCAATGAGAAATGTCACAAAAAAATGATAGTAGGGGTTGAAATGATATGAAGAGATGTAACTCAACTTTTGAGATTAGAAGGTCACAAAGGAACTTTGAGGCCTCAAAGAGGAGTGTGAAATAGGAATGCATAGAATGTGATTGATAATGATGAAAAAAGAAGTGTAAGATGAGGAAATAGTGACCCAAAATTTTGAGATTTGAAGACACATAGTGCGACAAATGTTATGAAAGGTGCAAGGTAATTAGGGAAATAGTGACTAGAACTATTGAGACTCAAAGCTCATGCAATGAAATAGGTGGAATGGATATTATGGGATAATGAAGTGTGATGCATGGTGGTGGTGTTGTAATGAGACAAAGTCCACAATAGTTGAGTGTTGAAATCTCGCAATGATGTTGATGTTGTTGTCTACCTTTTGATAGCTATACCTAAATTGTGTTGTTAATTTTTTGAATGATGTTGTGTATGCTTGCTTGTGTAATCCTGATTTATGTGCCAAGCATTTGTTTTTAAGGTACCCAAGATGAAATACAAACTAGATGAATGCAACTAACTATCACATTTTCTAAAGAGATGCAAATTAAATGTCATCATTAAGCGGCTAAATAAAAAGTGACATAGTACAATGACCACCAGCTCAACTATGGTAATATGAATACTCTATCATGCCAAGAATCATGAACAAAAATAAATAACATACATGAAGGATATGATAACCATGAGGAACAAAAATTATTGCTGCAGTAAATGAAAACAAACATGCAAATAGACACATCAGATAAAGAATCTCACCTAAGATGTTATGCAAAACTAGTCGAGGTACACATGGCCTTCCAAATGAGAGGAGGGACTTACAAATGGACACTACTAATACGTAAAATCAAAAGGTCATTGGATTAGAACAGTGAAAATCAAAAGAAAATAAAAGTTCATGGCTTCATCCTAGTACCTCTAGTCAAATACATCATTGAAGTACTAGAAGCTCATAATAGTAAAAAAGCCATTATTTGAAGACCAGATGTGCTAACAGTTGTCTACAATAGTGTCAAGTTTGTTCAATTCTCTATGGATGAAACTATTGTAGGATTCTATTAAAGTGTCGTGGGATGTGTCAGTAGAAATTATGTAGTAGAATACATGGTGATTTTGTTGGAAGATAGGTGTCAATGGGGATTAGGATGTTGATATGTCAAAGCAGAGCGACAAGTGTACTTGGTACTAGTGCAACGGGTTGCATAGAGTGAATGTGTGGTAAGGCTAGTGAAGTGTAGTGTATGGCAAGTGATGGCCATAAATAGATGAGGAATGTGTATACAACAGGAAGTGTGGTAAAGAGACATATATTATAGCAATTTAGTTGTTTGAAAGGCCAAGTGAGTGTGCAGTTGAAAGCATGTTGGGCTCACCAAATCAGTCATAGAAGGAGAGTGATATTAGCTAGGGAAGATGGGTGAGGCAAGGATGAAGGGAAAAATAAATCTAGCATACATCTAGTGAATTGGTGTATCAACCTAAGCTTCAAGCATTCATTCATGAGCAAGGCGATTCAAGTCATGCAGGGTTGGCACAAGTATAACCTAGGGGTTAAGGAGTTAGGGTAGAATAAACTCCTTTGTTAGCATCAATGATGTTGTTAGGGAGCATAGTGTAGTAGGCTTTGTAAGTGGAATTGGGTGATGATTTGATGATGTAGGCAGAGAGTAGTCTGTCTGGGGTGACATAAAGCACATCATAAGTAGTGACAAAGGCAGGCATGATGGACTCTCTAGAGAAGACTATGGCAAGAACTCAGAGAGTGGCAGAGGATGTCAGTGTGGGTGAGGTGATAAGCGCAGCAAGTCATTTGATTAGTCTCAAAATCTCGAGACAAAGGTCAACAAAAGAGGATATGGGTGTATTGAAAGTGGTGGAGCCACAGCCAGAGGTAGAGGATGGAGTGCAAGCAACAAGCAAAGTGGAGGATTTACAAAAAGTATTGGCCACAAAGAGAGTCTCGGTAGAAAATGTAGAACAAGAAGTCACATTTTTGTTAGGGTCGATGGAGAAAGCTCAGAAGGATGGGGCACAAACAGAAGCAAGGCAGCTCTAGGTGGTGGTGAATACGGAACAAGCAGAAGTGTAGTCATTGGAAGTGGAACTATGGGTGGAACAGTTGTGAGAAAAGTGGAATGAAGTGGGGATCTAGGATGAGTGAGTACAAGCACAAAGGTTACATGAGTCACTGAGGATGGCGCAAGCAGTTTTGTAAAGAATGCAAAATGAACTAGTGTTGTTGTAGGTGCAGTCAAAGTCTTTTAGGGATGCGATATCAAAAATGAACACTGTGTTATTGCAGTTGTAAGAGTGTTTAGCAACTAGTGAGGCAAAGGTGAGGCAGTTGTAGTAGTAGTTGAATGAAGAGAAAGAAAATGTGGAGCACTGGAGGACGATGACCAATCAGATTCAATAGGAGTGGGACATGGCTCAATGAGCAATCACTATGTTGGGTATAAATAAGCTAGTGGATAATGTGTTCATGAATATGCAATGGATTGCAAAATTACACTGGGAAGCTGCCTATTATAGGGGGATTTATTATCAGTTAATCCCCTTGGAGAGGCAACGAGAGTCGTAGTTCATGGATAGACAATTTATGTAACTATTGAATGCACAACTGCACAGTGGGAGGTTCCTAATACCAATGGATTTTGTTTGGTTGCAAGGGATATCTATGTGAGGGGCCTCATTTTCTAGGAATGGGGCAGGAGAAATGCCCCTTGCCAGAAATCCTAACTTGCCACCTCCATAAGGGAGACCGAAATAAGTGATCCCCTAGATGTTGCCTTGAATGTAATATCATTATTCTCGTTGTAATAGAATAAAAAAGTGTGTCATTTGTATGGAAAACAAGAGGGTGATGGTCGTGCATTTCATGTTAAGGAATAATGTGATTGAAAGCATCTAATATTTATTGCCTGATCTTTTTTTGATATTTTGTTGATCTATTTTGGATGTTTTTGGTATTTTTTGAAATATTTGGACATTTTTGGCATTTTTGCAAATATTTAGATGTTTTTGATATTATTGGAGATATTTGGATGTTTTTGATATTTTGTTGGAAATCATTGGAAGGTCGCCAATATCAAAAAAAGTATGAGCGATGGGATATTTAGAGGAAGATTGACCTTCACTTATGTGTGGTAATTGAATGCCAATGTGGGCTCTCAATAAAAGATGAGTACAAACTTGTGTAACATTTTGAGAGCTGTAGTGCACAAGGTGGAAAAAGAAGGAAGTCCTAAACTATGAATTGTAAGGCACAAATTTGTATATATTGATAGCCTTTATAGACAAGCTTAGGGCCAAAGTTGGGATTCTTCTCTAGGTGCATGTTGAGATGGATACTCACAGTGCCTATGAAAAAGTGTTTGGTCCTAAAAAGGTGAAACAGGGCCTTGAGAAAGTCCTTTGGGCCTAAAAAGGTGCTAAAGGGGCCTTGAAAAAGGTATTTGCGCCTAAAAAGGTGAAATAGGGCCTTGAAAAGAGGCATTTTAGGCCTAGAAAGGCCAAATGAGGCCTTAAAAAAAGTGTTTGAGCCTAAAAAGGTGCTAAAAGGGCTTTGAAAAAAGTGTTTGGGCCTACAATGGTGGTAGAGGGGCCTTAAAAAAGTGTTTAAGGCCTGAAAAAGTAGGGGAAGCCGTTGTGGTCTCTCAAATGCACGCTTACTTATTATGTGCCACTACTAAATGGCAATGAAAGAGTGTGATGGATATCAACATCAATTTGAATGGTATTTTGATTACTATCGAGTATTTAAATTGTAAAGATGAGTCATGAAATTATAAGGACCTTTTAGGATAGCATTGATACATTTGTTGAACGGTGTGAGATCAATCATGGTCTATGCAACATAAATAAGATTGAAAACCCATTTGGTACTTTTGTGAGAGAGACAAAGGAAAGAATGCTTCAGTGATCTACGTTGTGCTAGATTTTCCAAAGCCCTAAGATGTGTTTCAAGACATAATAGTGCTACTTCTTAATTAATTGATGTGCCCATTTATTGTCTTCGTTGGAAGTGAAATAGGGTAAGTAATGATTCATAAAATATTTAAATATTTTTCAATGTAGGGAGGCTTCACCACTGATTTCATATAAAATATGTCAAGGTACACAAACTTGTCCGGAAGGAGCAGCAATTATAGACAAACACTAGCTTGACATGAAATCAATGGATCCTTAGTTTGAAAAATAAAATAAGAAATTTATGTCAAATTAAAAACAATATTTGCGTCATGTTTGTGATTGATCGTTTGATTTTTTCATGATTGTGTTTGTTGGTTTTTGACTAATTTTGAGGATTTCTTTTTTTTTTACTTTTTTTGAGGAATTTTTATATTTTTGACTATTTTTTAGGATTTTTGATATTTTTTGACTGTTTTTGGTGATTTTTGATCAACACATTTGAGAGAAATTTCAAAATGGAGGCTATCTACAAGAACCTTCAAATGTGCTATTTTAGTGCTTATATGTGTTAATTTATGGTGTGCTAGGCATTGTTTTGCACAATGTAAGTGATCTTACATATGCAGATGCACTATTTAATTCTTCAAATGTGTTGCTTGTTCAGTTAAATGCCTTGGTGTATAAGTCAAATGTGATGTTGTATCAATTAGATGTGTTGTTGCAAGATGCAAAAGCATTACAAAAGTGATTAGATGTGATTTTCTAGGTATTGGATGTATTATTTCAGGGTATACGGCAATATTTGTATTTAGTTTAGTACTAGTTTGCAGTTGCATTTTAATTGGCTTGGAAGGATTGTAGTATAAAGTTCATTAACATGTATTTAAGCAGACACATTCAAGCACAGTCAATAGTAGAAATGACAATGAAATAAACCCGTATGCACCTATAAAATGAAAGAAAATGGCTTCCTGACAAGGCTTGCTAAAGCTTGTGACTACAAGGTTTTAGTGTTTAACCAATAGTGTTCGAATTTACCTCTCTTGTAACAAAGAGCTTCCCACCAATGCAAAGGATGTTTGGTGCAATCTCTTGTGAGACTACTGGAGCAAGGCTATGTTTCAAACATGATTGGCTTGCATTCAATTAGGAATTCAAGATAGAAAGTGTTCCCTCTCACTAGCCCTGCTAAGGAAAATCTCGAGAGGTAGCCTTTCTATAGATGAATAATCTACCTAGTGAAAAGTAGGAAAAGTAGAAATCATAAGCAGGTTTGGGAGTTTGATCACCCTAAAAGAGTGAGAGCATATCCATACTACTTCAATCTCTCAAACACGAAAAACATGATTGTTCAATTACGAGCTTTAACCTATGGAAGACATGAGGCTCTTATTTAATCTATGTGTTTGTTCATTCCTAACTTGATTGCTACTAACCCTTACAAAAGGTTTGGCATTCTGATCAACTCAGTGGGTTGAGAGCCTAGGCCTACTTCTAAATAGATTAACGAAATCAAACTTCCTACTTAAGCTAGGTTATTAATTTAGAGATGCCACAATCTAATGGACAAGGGTTCAGGCCTACCTAATTCAATGCTAGCAAAGGCTAGGCACATTTTTTATTGTCTTCATTCATTTCTCATGATTTCAGTAGCCTAGAAGTTCATGTCTAATCTAGAAGAAGATTTGCAAGTTAGATATGTTAGTTTATAGCTCTATTCAAATGTGCTACAAAAAAATTCATATGCATTACAAAAATGTGCAAATGCGCTATAATATCAATCAAAAGTACTAATTAAATATGTAAATTCACTACAAAATATGGTAAATACAATATAAGACAATGTTGAAGTGTTACAAAATACTTCAAATGTATTATAGAACACTTCAAATGCATTACAGAACACTTCAAGTGCATTAAAAGATAATACATAAGCATTAAAACGGTGTTCAGAAGCATCAAAACATCAGAGAAGTCTCAGATCTGGTGTTTGTGAGCTCAAAAATGTCTTCAAAAGGTGGTTTCTCCTATTATGGGTCTTCCCAAATGTTGTAAAACCTATAACAAGTCAAATCTACACAAGAAACTAGAGAAACACATAGATCTACAAGAAAAATAGAATATTTGAAAAAAAGCTAAAGAGCATAAAGGCTTTAAGACAAAGCCCCATGGTGGGTGTCATTTTGTACATGGTGGATTCATGTATTCATGAGACCTTAGTGTAGAGTGCGATCGAGATAAAAATGAACTAATATAGACCGAAGAAATCACTGATAAGCAAAGACTCCACAAACATCTCATGTTTCCCTAACTACAACTACTAAAATCGCTCTCAGACTAGCATCTTAGTGATAGTTTTAGAATGGGAGTATGTTATGAATGCAGATCTATCAAAGTCTATGCTAGATATATATGAGAATTTAGATTATGTGAAGATAATAACACTAGAATGCTAGAATTATGTGCATGTGCAAACCTAAATGATATTAAATGATACTAAATAAATGCTAAAATGATATCAAAATGACATGAATTCTCTATAATAACAATGCTAAAAGGGATGATAACTCTAAATGTACCTATAGTGCATATGCCTAAAACTTGGGTCCTTTTGCTCTTGATTTTCCCTCCTATTTATAGGATTTCAGAAGGGTTAAGGATCAAGATTTCACTTTTCACTAGAGGGTAATGATGAAATTGTAAATATCTCATATGACACCAAGAGGAAAAGTCCAAGAGACTTAATTCGTGAGGATAAATGAGAATTTTTCAATTCTTTTAATTGTTAAAAGGAGGATTTTCACTTTTGTGAGGATAAATGACTTTTATTGATTTATTAAATGTTTCATTTATTTTCAACTTTTATCTTTTCCTTTTTCCTTTCCGAGTTTCATTTTATGATTTTATCAATTGATTTTCCTCTTTTTAAAGTGATTTAGGTCATTTTTTATGTGATAGGTGATTGATTGATTAATGACTTGATTTTAGCATTGATTCCAAAGTCTATTGTTTTCCTTTGTTATCTAATTTTGTCCTTAATTTGCATTGTTTAATCAAAATTTGTGTTGTTTAAGGTCTTTTTCAATTTTAGGGTGTCTACAACAGTTACATCTCGTAAGGGTTCCATGATGTTGAGTAAAATATATAAGTTTTATTAATACTAAATATGATACATTACAAATCCACATCATAGATAAACCACAAGTATGAATCCAATTAAATAATATACAATTACATAGGATGTCACTTGCCATAACCAGAATGTCTAATCATCCACTGTACAAGTCACATGGTATGAAAAGCTCAAAGAATATACATCATGAATAAATACCTTATCTCAAAAGATTTTTGTTTTAATCAAGCACAATACTACAGAATATAACCATCCATCAGAAACAAAAGATTAGAATGAAAGGAACAACTACACAAGTACATCTAACAATGACATCTAGCTATCGGATCTCAATGGTATAAGAAACACTACCACCCAACCTTATGGAACCTAAATGGCCTACTCCAACCATGTTGAGGAGATAATCTCAAGTCCCAAATGGATATCAATCCTCAAGTCATAACTAACATCTAGGTCAAGGAAATCCAGATAGAAAACTATCTCAAAGGTACCAAAACACAAGTAACATCTAAACCCAAATTCAACAAAGACACATAGGAAATATACTATATAAGTGGGCAAGTGCCATCGCATGGGCCGACTCTAAGGTTACCCTAGTAGCCTCTCTGAACTCTAGCTCCCTAGTATCTCTAAGCAGCATTAGTATGCTTTTGTACCGACAAGGCATACTAACGAGGCAAGGTCACAAACAAGCATCCTCTGTACTCCCATCCTAGCTTGTACTAGCACTCAAGGCATGGGTGAGGAAACCATAGACTCTTATTAATTCATTTTAAACCCATTTAATGAAATGTTATCACTTATTAAAACAACCTACAATGGGTTACCCAGGACACCTCTTTGGGGCTCTAATCTCCATTGTAAGCCATTTCCCAACATACACATAGATCACCTACCCTAATCTCATGAAAAGTACAACTCATAAAATCACAATTTTCACCTCAGTCCTTTACAAGCAACTAGAAAGAACCTAAAGACAAATCACAATACTCACCTTAGTCCTGTGCGAGTAATTGGAAAGAACCTATAGATAAATCACAATAATCACCTCGGCTCTATATAAGCAACTAAAAAGCATCAAAAGATAATTGATCGAAACGCAAAGGTTACACAAGGATAATCACACCATTCACCTTAGTTTTACACAAGCAACTGATCAAAACTCATCATAAAAATATGTAAATACACCACCATGGTTAGGTATAAAAGATCGTATACATAACATCATCACATAACAAAATTTCCCAAGCCTCTGGTAAACATCCTGACTGGTCAACGTACTAAGTCAAACTCAAACCCCAATACCAAGAAACCATACATGACATCAAAATATAACAAATGTAGTTTTCATAATTCATTAGGTTTTGAAAACATAAAAGTTCAATTTTCACTATTGGGTTTCTAGTTTTCATTTTTTGTAAAGTAATCATAACCGATAAAGGTTTCATATGTTATATTGATCAATCACAAGTCTCAAATTCATACCGAAAATTAACTATACTTTTCAAATAGATACATATTTAAATATCTTTATTTTAAAAATATGCCCCTAAAAGTCCATTTACTAATATTTTACAAGTTCCCTTAGTATAGGTAAATGATCATTTAAGTAAATCAATATTAGATTTAAAAATAAATCAAATATTCCTTATTGGATTAAACCTATAATCAATTTCCAAATATCCTAATATATGTGTATTTTAATGATAACCAAACAAAAAAACATGTTTAATTTAAGAGTTATAAAAAAAATCTAATAATAATATTTAATTACAAATAAATAATGTTTTATTATTATTAATCTAATAGTAATTAATATTATATTTTATTATTAAAAAAAATCATAATTATTATAATCTAATAACATATATATAATAATAATAATGAACTAAAATTAAAAACAACTATCATAAGTTTTAAAGCTTGTGGGCTGAAGTACTGTCATGGCAGCCTTGCTGACTCAGCAGTAGGGTACTACATCAGCAATACTTGTTGTTCTGGCAACAGGTCTACCACATGCAGTACCTTTAAAATGGAGTTGTCAGTGATGGAGAAAGTTGGAGGGGAGGTGGGGGGTGGTGGCCCACCTCCCTTTTTTTTATTAAATATTTTTTTCAATATATAATAAAACCAAAATCAAAGCCCCCTCTTCCAAGAACAATTTCATTTTCTATATTTATAAAATTATAATTATCACAGTAAATATCCATTGTTGTTGTAATTATTTTTTTATATGTATATTTTTTATCATTTTTCCAATATAAATTTGATAGGGCAACGAAATATAAACAATCAAATTTATAAATTTAATTTCTGACATTCTTTTCCAAACCCTCATCCTAATATTAACAGTCCAATTATGAATCACCAAATTTCTTAAACAAGGGTTTCAAATCTTAAATTTGTCCATAGACCTTTTCAAAGAAGAGTAAACTTTAACACAGGGGTTTCAACCCGAATTAAATTCTAAAAATAGATCCATACAAACATAGAGAAGACAGAGAAATTTCAAAGAGGAAATTATTGCACAAAACTCACAAAGACCCTACCTCAATCTGATGCTAACTAGTAGGATGTTCAGAGCTTGCAAGGAATTCCTGTCTTCTTGGAAAAAAAAACCCTCTTTCTCAAAATTTGCTCCTCCAAACCTGTGGGTGGACAAATGAGCTCTAATTTCTTAATAAAGAGTCTTCTCCCTTTAGGGTTTCAGTTTTGCAATCACGTGAACCCTTTTTCTTTTTTATTTTACTTTATTTTAATATCTTGTGTAAACTTTTTGCATTTTAATTAAAATAAAGTTTATTAAATTTATTCCTTCTATCTTTTATTAAATCATAACACGTTTTTAATAATATATTTATTAATTTAACTAAAATTATTTAGAGTTTATTATTAAAATGAAACTCCTAAATAAATTATTATTAAATTAAATAAATATAATTACGCCAAAATTAAAACTTTAATTAAATCTTTTAAATTTAATTAATTTCTCAATTAATTAAATATTAATTTTTCTGTATAATTTTTTTGTTAAATTAAATCATTTAATACTTTTTTTATTTGATTTAATTATAACTGAAAACCACAACATACCCAAAATTTGAATTCGAAAACTCATAATAAAGACAAAGTACTAAATCAAACTCAAGGGTCAAAATTACGAATTCATGTCACTTGACAAATTTGGAAGGGTAAATAACTCAAATACTTGTCCTACTTTCTAGGACAATCAACTTAGGGTTAGGATTTTGACCCAAGAACTATCTCCCCTCTTTTACCATTGAGATACTATGATAAGGCACGCTCATCCTGGCAATTCAGAGAAATCAATGCCTAGTACCTGCAATATGCATAAAAGCCAAGCATGTATGTATGTGTGTGTGTGTATATATATATATATATATATATATATATATATATATATATAATAACTATATAGGCAATGGCAAGGAGTGTTGCATTGTGTAGATCCTGACTAGCAAGTGACTACAAATCCCTCCCTTAACCACATCAGAAATGTCAAACATAAAGTAAAACATACATGTACACCATACAAATGCAAGTATGAGGTAAGTATCCATAGGATTTGCATATAAGTTATCCATCTAACTATTTTCATAAGATAACTAAAAATCACTATATCAACATACATGTATCATCATCGAAAGAGTAATCATGAACTCATGAAATAAATGAGTATCAAGTAGCTCATCACATATATCAATTGAGTATGAAATAACATATGAATCTAATTGGGTAACCAAGTATCACAATCATAAAATGTAACCATAAAACTGGACTAAAATAATTTGGCAAAAAGACATGAAAAGTAAACTAAGGGTAGGCATTACAACAAGGATATCACCTAGTTAAAGGAACAACAAATAAACAAGAATCAAATAGAAAACATAAATAACTCTTCTCAAGAGAATGTTAAGATTATAGTGATAAGCATTAGTATTGAGGAAAATATCAACATATTACAAAAAATGTGAAATTTGTATCCAACAAAATCTATTTATAGAAGATATTAAAGAAAATATAACCATTAATAGCAAGCTAACACACCACACAACACTTATTTAATGATATTAATGATCAGATAATCCTATGGGACAAAGCCCATAAAGAGCACTACAAGGTACTTAGTCAAATTGAGATAGTAGATAACAGTTCCAACCAAAGTAAGAAAAATGAAATAGATAATATTAGCTCTCAACCAGAAAAGATAACAAAAGTCCAAGCCAAGAATGTATAGATCAAAAAAGGCCTTTAAACTTAGGCGAAAGACTAAATAAGAGTCATGAAAATAGGGCTCTAGGATGGATCAACTAATCAAGAGGCAATTAATATCCTAGAAACCAAAACTTAGACAAATAAGATAACTAAATCTCAAAGTGGAGAAATATTGGAACATGTGAATAATAAACGAGTAGAAGGAGAAAATTATGGCTTGATAGGGTGTATCTACAAGGATCAAGAAGAAGAAGCTTCTTAGAAAGAATTAACAATAGAAACTCTCAATTTGGATGATTTAGAATACCTCAAGATGACACCAATCTTAGAAAAGTATTCAAAAGATATTATTCCTATAGACACAAGGAAGAAGAAAAAGAAGGTAAGAGGGGAATGAATAAGACAAAAAAGGCCAAAAAAAGAGAAAATATCCTAGAGTGTTAGGTTAGGAGATCAGTATAGAAGATATCAATCAAATGTTAGAAAATGTAGAAATAGAGAATGCAGGAAAGGAAACTTAGAAAATAGAAAGATAGCAAGATAATGAGGCTACTAATTTGAAAAAGGAAAAATCAAATAAGAATCAAAAGTTATATAAGTGAACTTCCAAATGCCAATAGGAAGTAGACATTTCCATGTAGAAGAAAATATGAATGATAACTAGCAAGGAAAAGAAGGGAAGAATGAACAAAAGTTTACTCCTATTCTTGAAAATAATGAAATTAGAAAAAAAAAATTGTTCAAAATCAATTAACAAAAGTTGAGGAAACAACATTCAACAAAGTAAATATAGAGGATTGACTGCAATCCCACATCCCTTAGGATGAAGTTGACTTAGATGAAGAAGTTTTCTCTGAGGATATCAATGTTCAAGATGAAGATCAAGAAAGTGAAGAAGCGATGAAAGAAAAAAGATGGTTAATTGAAAAAATCATGGAAATAGATAAGGAAGAATTTAAAGATGAAGACGTAGAGGATAATATACAAAAACATAATTTAATAGATACCAAGGGAAATAGTGAATCAATATCAGATAAAATCACAATATTTTCTCTTCATTAGGAATATGGGAAGATAAACAATTGGATATAAAAACAAAAAAAGAGTATAATAATGTAAAACAAAAGGAAATGAAATCTAATTCACCTTCGTTAGAAAAGGTATAGAAAAGAATAGGTGAATTCAAATATATTCCTATTGAGGTGGAGACATTTTTAAAGGAATCTGAATTGATAAATCAAGAAGAAATTCCATATAAATGGGGCTTGGATAATCTACATAGGAACAAAGCAAAAAAAATTCCAAATTTAGGAGTTAGGAATTAAAAGTATTCCAACAAGATATAATAAATGGTGAAAATAGTCAAATTAATAATAAAAAATAAGCAGAGAAATAGGTGAGGATGATAGAGGATTTAGTAACAAAATTATGAAAGAATTGGAAAAAGAACATTTAGATAAAATGGAAGACAAATCTATTGTTGCAAGTCTGCAAAACACTAGTAAAAAATTAGACAATCTTGGCATTGTGGCAAACTTACAAGGTTTAGAAGATCTAGTATGTGGAAAACAAAGTAGAAAAAGAGGAAGGAAATCCTTAGTTGAACTTGGATTAGCTATAGGATTGGCCAGCAACCAAAAAATGATTAACATTCTTATGAAGGTAGGGAAGGGGAAGTTCCTTCCCACAGAGCCATGAAGCTAACTACATGGCCCCAAACAAAAAGTTCTTACTCAAGTGCAATTTAACATTATTTGAATCAGACATATTATTAATACAAGAATCAAAACTTAACAAAGAAGAAAGAGAAAAAAATAGTAGAAAACTAGGTTCTTGAAATATGGAACTAGTTGATTTAGCAAGGGCCTCAGGTGGGATTGGTATTATATGGGATCCTAGGAGAGTAGATTTGATTCCACTCATATCCAAAAAAAAATTAATTGTGGGGGGTGGGTAGGGAGTGAAAAGGTTCAAAAGAAAAATTCAATTCCTACTTATCAATGTGTATGGGCCAACTCCATCAATGAATAAGAAATAAATTTGGAATGTGATTAGCAATTATTTAGAGATTAATACACAAGAAAATATTTTCATAGGGGATATTTTAATGCAATTATAGATTCTAGAGAAAAAGAAGGTCGATCTACGATGATTAACTAGGTTACTGAGTGACGTAGTGCAAATCATGAGAATCCCCAATGGAAATGTCCTAGCCCCCAACAAATAACCCAACGAAAACATAACACAAAATATAAGATCTGATACCAAACACAACTCTTTATTCATAAAATAACTTACTACATGTAATGTGTTGGGTTGTAAGGGCTTTTCGTAAATGACCAAATACAAAGCAAGTAATAGTTCTCCAAGATCCTCAAGATCCAACCCAAACCCTAGCTAGTCTAGATTGACACATTGGTAGAAACCTCCAAGGAAGATTTAAACTTGTGCTCACAAGCCCACCAAGAATCTCCTTGTTTCCCAAGCCGCAACTACTAAATCTTCTCAAATTTTTCTCCTCCTCTTCATCCTATTCTCTAAATTGGATGATTATCACTTAAGACTCCACAATACCCCATACTTATGCCCAACTAAGCCACAAGTTGACCTAGCAAGTTACAAATTTAATAAACCCTTTCATTAAATACATATTTAAGCCACAAGTTAGCTTGCAACAACCATTAAATACATATAATTGGAAATTAAATGTAAAGGTCGGCTCAAATTTGAAACTGATTGCAAACAACTCAATCAAAATAGGTCCAAGACATGACTGAGCATTAGAAGAACTATTTTTGAGTATCAGCAAATCCACAAAGCACAACTGAGCTTACACAAGAATTGTTGAGCACCAATATGTGTCGAGTCTTCCATCAACTAAAGCCCTTTATTGATAGAGCTACTCAATCAACACAACAACTAAACATAACCGAGCCAAGCAGTATAACCCGAGCTCCCAGTTTATGTCGAGTACCTTTACCTACCTAGTGCCACCAAAAAATGACTAAGCCACACATCTTTCTATGACTAAGTCCCCTAACTCCAAGGTCAAAACACTCCAACATGCAAGATTGCTAACTATCCTAGGATGCTCTTACATCAGACACCCCATGTGCAAAAAGATGTTTTCAATAGCTAGAAGAACATTATTTGGGATTCAACACATAAATCCCAAACTGGTTCTTCACATACATATCCTCCAAGTCTTCAACTTGAACACTCTTTCCCTTGTTCCACTTTTTCTTCTTCACATCCATCCTTGGTGTGCTATAGGTTTGCTTTCCACATTGATCTCTAACCATCTCAGAATCCTTCAACTCAACTCAACTGCCAATACTTGAGTTCCTCCTATGGATTTCTTCATTCTGCAAAGGAATCAAGGAATACTTCATGTCACCTTTCTCATAGTAATTACATTCTTGACACAATCATGCATAGCCCTACAATCATGTTTCCAAAGTCTACCAAACAATATGTGACAACTACTTGTGTCCGCAATATCACACAAAACTTGATCCTTATATTGCCCAATCTAAAAATCAACAAGGCATTGCTCTCTCACTTCCAAAGCATTTTCATCTTGCAACCAACCAAACCTATAAGGACAAGGATTTCTCATTCTCTTCAAACCAAATTTTTGAACCATCTCTTCAACAACAAGGTTATTTGTACTACCACCATCCATGATCACATTGCAAATTTTACCACCAGACTTACAATGAGTCCTGAACAAATTACTCCTCTGACTTGGTTTGAGTGTCCTCTCACCAAACAATACTCAACAAGGCAACAAATTCTCCCCTTGCTTAGGTTCATTGATGTGGTCTTCGGCTTTGTTCACAACAACAATACTTCTATCACCAACCTTCTACGAACATTCATATGCTCAATGTCGTTCACCACATTTGTAGCAAGTATCCTTAAACTCACCTCTACTTGTCCTCTTATGATCAATAGGTTTTGGTTCTTCTTTTGTACTCGATTTGTCCTTCCTTGAGTGGTCCTAATTCTCTTTCCCTCAAGAACTTCCTTGATTTCTTCTCTTCAACTTATCTTCTAGCTTCAAAGCATACTGATGAGCATAGTCAACCGAATCAATCTTTGACATACCAACCTCATCCTGAATATTGAATGTAAAACCATTAAGTGTATCAAGCTATCTTCTCCTTAGATAATTCTCTATGTCTAGACCGAATATTTAGCTTGTAGAACTCCTCAGTATAATGCTTTCTAGACATATCCTTCTACTTTAGATTCTACCACTTTCTAAACAACTCAAGTTTATAATTAGCAAGAATGAACTTAGCTTTCAGTTTTGTCATCGTTAGTTTTCAACAAGTGATATTCCTTTTACCTTTGTCTTCTCTATCTCTTTGAAATTGCTTCCACCAAAGAGCAACATGTCCCTTCATTGTAGTTTATCCCAACCTCACTCTAAGAGGATCACCAATATCCTCAAGCTCAAAGTAATCTTCCAATTCACCAATCCAATCAATCAGGTCTTTAAGATTCAAAGTACCTGAGAAATTAGAATCCTCTATCTTATGCTTCATCTTCAATTGAGATCAAAATCTATCAAACTAACCAGCCCTATTTCCCTTAAGTCTCTCAACTCAATCAGTTTTATCTTCTCCAATCGATCTAGAAACCTCAAAGTCTTCAATAGCTTCCTCATAACCATCTTCGATACCCATATACTGAGGTACATCACCTATAGCACTTAATGATCTCAGCATTCATATCACTCTTCATCAGCACCATCTCAGATCTGAATTATGCTTTAATCTTATCTAAGGTCCTTGCTTACACAGCATCACAGAGATCTTCAATCGCCCTAGGGTCCAACTATCTTGGAGGCATCTTCCAAGATCTTCGTAAACCCAAAGAAAGGAATCCACAAGATCAACTAAATTCTTGCTCTAACAATCTTCACCCCAAGCCCTGGTGCAAATAGCCTCAATTTCGGCAATTTGTCTACATGCTCAGGAAAACTTTCGCTCTGACACCACTTGACGCAATGCAAGGTAGGAGAATCCCCAAAGGAGATGTCCTAGCCCCCAAAGAATAACCACACTATGAAAAAACAACACAAGATATAAGATATGATACCAAACACAACTCTTTATTCATAAAATAATTGATTACATGCAATGTGTTGGGTTGTAAGCCTTCTAGGTTATGGCCAAATACAAATCAAATAATAGTTTTGCAAGATCCTCAAGATCCAACTCAAACCCTACCTAGTCCATATTCACACTCTAGTAGAAACCTCCAAAGAAGATCTAAACTTGTGCTCACAATCCCACCAAGCACTCTTCTTGTTTCCTCTACCACAACTACTAACTCTTCTCAAAGTTTGCTCCTCATCTTCATCCTCTTCTCCAAGCTAGATGATTATCACTTAAAACTTCATAAGACCCCTTACTTATACCCAACTAAGCCACAAGTTGGCCTAGCAAGTTACAAATTAAATAAACTCTTTCATTACAAACATATTTAAGCCACAAGTCAGCTTGCAACAATCATTAAATACATATAACCAAATTAAATTGAAAGGTTGGCTCAAACTAGAAATTGATCATAGACAACTTAGTCAAAATAGGAACAAGGCATGACTCAGCATTAGAAGAACCACTTCCGAGTTAGCAAATCCACCAAGCACAACTGAACTCACACAAGCATTGTCGAGTACCGATATGTGTCGAGTCTTCCATCAACCAAGCCCCTTTATTGACCAAGCTACTTAGCCAACGCAACAACCAAGCATAATTGAGGCCAGCCAATATAACCCAAGCTCCCAATGTATGTCGAGTACCTTTACTTATCAAGTGCCATTAGAAAATGACTGAAGCACACATCTTTCTTTGACTGAGTCTCCTAACTCCAAGGTCAAAACACTCCATCATGCGGGATTGCTAACTACCCCAGGATGCTCTTGCATCAGTTAGATTTCAAAGCATGGTACACAAAAGATGACCTTATTGAAATTCCAACATCTAAAGGGATCTTCACATGGAATAATAGACAAGCTGGCATCTATAATATAGCAAAAAGATTCGACATATTTATATTTAAAGGAAAGTTAATTGTTTTTAATCATCCTTTCAATATAGTCATTCTCCTTAATGCAGGATCTAATCACTATTCGGTTAGGCTAGAAATAGGTAAATCACTAAAACCATCACGAAATCCATTTAAGTGTGGAAAAATGTGGTTTCTAGATAAAGATTTTCTTAATAATATAAATCAATCGTGGCATAAAGATAAATTTGAATGATCAAGGATGTCTTGTTTTATAGCAAAACTGAAATCATTAAAAGAAAAAATTAAGAAATGGAATAAAGATAATTTTAATGACAGTTTAAAAGAAAAAATAGAGAACGAAGAAGAATTGAAAAACCTAAATGAAGAAATCATCAAGGTAAGAATGGATAACAATAAATATATCAAAGAAAAGGAATTACTTGCTAAACAAGAAAATATCCTTGCAAAAGAAGAAATATTTTGGAAATAAAAATCAAGAGAAACATGGTTAGAATAATAGTACAATTTTTCATAACAGTACTATCAAAAGAATAAATATTAATAGAGTAACAAAAATTAAGGATAGTGAAGGAAGGGTAATTGAAAATCCAAATGAGATAGTGAAAACCTTTGTCAATTATTATACAAATGTCCTTAATAATTTTGAATCGTCAAGTTTAATAAATTAAAATAAAATATTAGGATTTATTCCTAAAATAACAACCGTAGAAGATAATAGCGATTTTCCACATTAGAAGAGCTTCGCATGCATGCCCTAGCCATGGATGGATGCAGGTCGGCTCTTGCAACCCTTGCTGTGGCTACTAGCATGTATGCTATGCTATGCTATTGACACTGGCTGGTTCTGCCCTCGACATGGCCTCTGGTCTTGCTCGTGTTCAAGTTTGTCTGGGTGTTGCATTTTTTGTTGCCCCTCAGTTCGTTGGTTGCTAGTTCAAGGTGTGGGAGTGGTCTAGTTGTAGGTAGTTGCTCATTGGTTGTAGGTTTAGGGTGTGGGAGTGCAATGACTTCTACCTTTGTTGCTAGTTCTGGGTCGGCTTCTACTATGCCTTCTGGGGGTAGATCTGCCTCTTATGCCAATGTGGTTGCATTTGAGGTAGGTCTTCATGGTGCTCGAGCTATTCAATCTGAGCCTTCTTGTCCCCATGAGGTTTCCCCTATATGTGTTTCAAACCCTATAAGGGTACCTTTGGACTCTAAAACAGTCGATAATATTTTAGGTACGGCAGTTGAACTCTCTTCTTTTGCTGCTATCTTTAGATTTTGGGGTTTTTAGGCCTCTCTTTCTAAGCTTCATGCTTGGATTTCTAAGCATTGGGAGCCTATTTTAGATAGTGAGGTCCACATCTTTGCGGTGGTTAAAGATTTTTTCATAGTAAAGTTTAATTCTGTTAAAGACAGGAAGACTATTTTGTGCAATAACTATTTTTCATGGGAGGATAGATATCCTCTTATGGCCAAACCATGGCATATGGACTTTGATCCACTAACTGAATCCTTTAACAGGGTTCCTATCTGGGTCTGGATACCAAATCTCCCGATGCATCTTTGGCTAGATTCAGTTTATGAAGCTATTGGGGTTGCCATTAGTGATTGTTTATATGTGGACTCAAACACTTCAGATATCCTTCATTCGACATATGCTCGATTTCTTATTGAGATGGATATTTCTAAGGGCCTTCCTAAGAAGGTTTGTTTGGATTCTTTGAAGGGCTCTTGGACCCTAATTTTGGATTATGAAGGTATCCCTTTTCGCTGTAGAAAATGTCATAAGACTAGTCACATTGTTGCTCATTGTGTTGCTATAAGACTAAATCCAGGTGACCACCTTCCTAGTCGTCAGGGGCCTCTTTTGAATACTATATGGTGGTTAAGTCCAGTGATGCACCTCTGGATTCAACGATTGTATCTGTGGATGTCTCCTCCACTGATGATCTTTCAATGCCGGTGTTAGATGAGCTTCATGTTCCTTCTCCTACCCCAGTAATGGATGTTCTTCCTAGTCCTGTTGGGGGCCAGGACCCTTTACCCTCTCCTGCCCCTGCCCTTATCCTTTCTCCTAGTTCTATGGGGGGCTAGGTGGCAACGAGCTCTTCTAGGAAGATTGTTGGTGTTTCGGATTCCCCTGGGCTTCATTGTTTAGTTTCTTCTAGAGATTGGTTTGTTGAGGTAGCTAAGGTGGAGGATGGTTGGACTGTGGTAAAAAGAAAGAACACTAGACCATCTACTCCTCCTTTAGAAATGAACCTTTGATCGTGCAAGGGAGGCTCTAAATCAAAGGGAAAATCGTGATATATCTGGCTCTATCCCCTTGCTAGATCTTTACTTTTGGTTGGTGATAGGCTTTTTGTCACCTTGGTTACCCTACATTCAGGGGGTGACCATTTCTACCTTTATTTGATGTATCTTTGTATTTGAACTTATTGAAAATATTTAGACTTGTACAGGCTTTCAGGCACCCTTCAAAATCTGTTTATCTTAATCAAAAATAACTGTAGAAGATAATAATAAAAACTTAAATAATAAGTTCACCAAAGAAGAAATTAAAGATGCGCTCTTTCAACCTAACCCTAATAAATCTTTGGGCCCTGATGGTTTCTAGGTTTTTCCTTAAAAATTGTTTTGATATTTTGGGAGATGACCTTTGAGAGGCTATTGAGGCAACTAGGAATTATGACTCTCTACGAATTGAAATTAATAATGCATTCCTAGCTTCAATTTGAGAGAAAACTAAACATATGGATTTAGGAGATTTTAGGCCCATATCTTTATGTAATACAATCTATAAAATGCTCTTATGCAAAGCACTTGAAGCTTTTGGATTCTCACATCAATATATCACCTAATATATAACTACATTTCGACACCAAAAATCTCTCTTCTCATAAATGGTACCCCTGAAGGCTTTTTTAGCATATTTAGAGGAATAAGACAAGGGAAGCATATATCACCCTTTCTCTTCATTATATTATGACACAAGCATTTTGGTAGAGCTATCATAAAGGCTCAAATAGAAAGGAAAATTACAGGAATCACAGTAACTGAGGAGGTCTCTAAAATAACACATCAACAATTTGCAAATGATACAATTCTACCAGGAGAAAGCACTTTGGAAGAAACTAAAAATTGTAAGCAAATAATAAATAATTATATGGAAGCTTCAGGTCAAAAAGTAAATGCTAACAAATCAGAGATTTTCTTTATTAATACTAAAGAGGAAGTGGAGAGAGAAATTTGTCAAATAATGGAATTCAGAAAAGGAACCTTTCCATACAAATACCTTGGTATTCAACTTGAAAAGGGTGTTAGAGAAAGTAAAGCTTGGGATACAATTTTAGAAAAAATAGATTAAAATATGGGAAGTTGGAAAGGGAAATGGTTAACTAAAGCTGGTAGATTGACCATGATCAAAGCAGTATTTTCATCCATACCCACATATCATATGCCATGTCTTACCTTACCCAATGGTGTAAAAAGGACATTAGACTTTAAACTTAAAAACTTCTTCTAGCAAGGTAATGGAGATAAGCTCTGATAAAATGAGGAAAAATATGTAGACCTAAAGAATTTGGAGGCCTAGGCATAAAAAAATTTGAGTTGGCAAAATGAAGTGCTAGTGGCAAAGTATACTTGGAGAATGTTTAAAGAACATAAAAGTAAGTGGGCCAACATTTTATATCATAAATATTTAAACAATAATAATCCTCTATTGTTGTTCAGAACTAAAAATCCTCCAAAAGGTTCAAGAATTAGGAACTTTATGTTGAAGTGTCGCCCATTAATAGCTAATAATTTAACTTGGGATATCAGTTTACAGTACGATACTTTATTTTGGGAAGATTCATGGGATTGTCTCCCTTCTCCAGATAGTGTAAATCTAGCTACAAACATTTTTAAAAATGCTCTTTCAACTCTGTGGGGTAAGAATGTGATTGATTATAAAATTAAAATTACCGATAATCAATATGAAGGATAGCAATAGAAACCCGAGATGAAACCCCACTTTCCTCACAAGGAAAGTACATTTTCAAAAAGTAGACATGCCAATCATAAAGATAGGAAGGCTAAATTAATTTGGGGAACCTCGAAAGACAAAAATTATAAAGTCAAACTAGGGTATGAAAAGTTAATAAATTCTCAACAATGGGATAAAATTGATATCCATCCAAATATATGAAAACAGGTATCTTTCCTTGGGTTGCTCTTCAAAAGAGAATTCTAATAGTAGGCAAGTTTACTAAGATGTGTTTTGAAGGACCATCTAGATGCCCTTTTTGTGAAAAAGAATTGGGAACATCTGATCACTTACTTTATGATTGTCCATTTGTAAAGAATTGTTGGTATTTTTTATGTAATAAACTAAACTGGCAAACCACATTCCATGATAACCTATTAAAAAAATTAAAAAGTTGGCTAAAACATGGTTATTCTAAGGTTTATAATAGTTTATGGAAAATATCCCTTTCCATAGTTCTATGGGAATTATGAAAAGAAAGGAATTGAAGAATTTTTTGTAATGAAAAGATGGATCTAACATCCTTTGTTAATAAATTGGAGGCTTGTATTATTGAGGTAGCTAACAATAATCTTAGAAACTCTTATAAGGAGGAAGATTCCTTTTCATACTAGGATGCAAATATGCACAAAAAATGGTTTAAACTAATTAATTCGCTAATGATATACACAAAATCCACCAAAATTTCTAGGAAATAATGTAAATGGAAACCTCCTCCTACATGATGGTCAAAGTTAAATTTTGATGGGGGCTCTAGAGGTAATCCAGGGCTTATAGGATTAGGATGTGTTATTTGTTCAAATAATGGATCATGCCTAACTAAATGCACCAAACCTTTAGGAGTGATGTCCAATAGCTTACCCAAATTAGAGGCCTCGATAGAAGGTTAAACTCTATGCAGAGAGAGACATATATTAACAAATTAGTTATCAAAGGAGACTCGCAAATTATTATAAATACATTAAGAAAAAGAGAGACCCCAAATTGGATCCTTAATTCTAAACTTGAATATACCCTAGTCATCATTGGTCAATTTGAAGAAACAATCATAAAATATATTCATAGGGAAAGTAATAAAAAAGTAGATAATCTCGCTAACAAAGGAGTGGATGGAGAAGAAATTATAATTAAACAAGCTAATATGATAAGTATAAGTTAGACACTTGTTATTGTAGCAAAATTGGTTTAGAACTTTTATTGTCAAAATAAACATGTTAGATTTAACTAATCAATATCATGGAAGTTTAATGTTAACAACTAACAAAATTTCAGTAATTCAAAACTTTTCCTTATATACTATTTGATTTTAAAATTAAAGTTGATAGGAGATAAGTTTCATGTTTTTATTATGAAGCATACTTCCTTTTGTTCTAACAACTTGTTCATAAAATTTTCAGGGTATACTCACAAAGAATTATCAAGAGCAAAGTTATAAATTTGAAAATAAAAAACATGCGCTAAAATTGGTCAAATTACTTGGAAACACTAAGGGCTACACTAAGGATGCATATCCATCTCTTATTGTCGGTGCCCAATTGAGATGATTTTTGCAATTTAAACACAATCCTGAGCCTCGTGGCCTATTACCTATTTTAAAAAAGTATTAACTAGTATATTTATATTTTAAAAAATATTTTAAATTTAAAAATATACATTATTTCATTTTTTAGCATAAAAAAATAATATATTATGTTTAAAATATTTGTATATGTATGTTTTTTAAATAGAAACATATTTTGTTGTTTAACTTAAAAAATTTTAAAATTCTTTTCTAATAGAAAAAATTGTATATTATTTTTGAATTATTTGTGTATGCATTGTTTTAGCATTTAGCATAATTAAAGTTATAGAAAAGGAATGAAGAAGAAACACATTGAATTTATAAATTGTTGTATTTATATTTATAAATTTGTTTACTCTTTATTAAGATTTTTTATTTATGTAAGCATTAAATATATGTTATGATAAATTTTATTTTTGTGTCATTTTTCAAGTTATTTTCCAACTTTCTATCTATTTTCAATTGAAAGATCCAAAGAAGAAATCAAGTACAATAAGTATTTGAATGCAATTAAATTTCTAAGTTTTTTTAGTAAATAAAAGAAAAACGATACTATGCGCTCTATCTAGATGCAATGTTTGTTGAAGTTGAGAGTTTAATTTTTTAATGCATACTCCTATAAAATATAATATTTTGGTTTAATATGTTTTTTTCCCAACAATCTATTTGTTGCTCCTTTCTATGAAATTTATTTTTCTATGACTCAATAAACAAACAAAAAACATTTAGATGTCTTAGAGCTAGTATAATTATATTTATTTAGATTAAAATGTTAGTTTACTATTCAAATTTAAAGTGTTTTTGTGTCTTGTTGAGTTTATATATTTAATTGTGTTTGCACTTTCATTTATTTTTGTTGTTTAACCTATAATTAAGTATAGATAATTATAGTTTAAACAATTTATTTGCCTATTTTGACAATGAATCCAATCTTATCAGACATTGATCCAACTTGTTTGTTTGACCTAAGTTATGTCTATGCATCCAAAATTATCATTGTAGTTTTGATCTTTGATCAATGTAAATACAATAATTCAAATCAAGCATTTAGTCAACTCATCCCATCTTACAATATGATCTTATATAGGCATTGCACAAACATTAGTGTTTTGATGCTATATTTATGTATAAAAGGGCATATGGTGTATTTATTCTTATAAAACATCTATAAAATATTTGTCATCATAAAGCATTTTTCATCATTCCTTATCACAAATTGATAATTGTTTGTATTTGCTCTCAAATATTCAAAAAAAAATCAAAGAATTTGATCATATGCATCCTAGCACACGTGGATGAACTAGAATGTATTTGATTTCAAATATTTAAATCAAGCAAAGGATTTGATCATGCTCATCCTTAGGACACATGGCTTTTTTGATGAATAGTCCTTTTTCTATTAATAAAATATACTAAGAATACAATTCACAAAAAAAGGGCCAGGAGATACAAGATCACCTCGCGAAAGAGTTCACACGGCCGAAGCCGGACTTAAAAACATGGCCTCAGCCGAAAACAACAACTATTCATCAAACAAAATTAGAATAAACCACCTCAGGCCGCCAAGGCAGTGCCAATCGAAGGAGGAGGATCATCTTTATCAGGAAATCCCCGTGTATCAATGGGATTGTGGGGCAGACTGGGAACAATCTAGCCATCATCAGCAGTAGCAGGATCAGGGGCAGCCTCCGCATCCTTAACCTCTGGCCGCAGAGGAGAAATCGCTAAAGTCAGCCCAGAAAATTTCCCAGAATGTACCCGCCGAGGCCCAGGAGGAGCTAGGGACAAGCCTGAACCACCACGGGGTGGGAAAGAAGAGCGGCACCTCCATCTACCATCACCACCACTGGGAGAGCGGTGACGGGAAGCTTGGGAGCGTGTCATGTGCAAGTGGCAACCTGAGGACTAGCCGCAACAATGGTGGCCACAAGGCGTAGAGGTATTAGCCGAGACATCCGGAGGAACTCTAGCAATGGTACAAGGAGCATTGCCCCAGTGATTTAACAATTGTTTTAAGTGAGCAACTTCTAGGGAAACTTTATTAGCTTGCACCTGGATCTGCATAATCACATTGTTATAAATGCATGCTTTAATGTACATTGCAATGTTAACATCCAAGAAAACTGAGTGAACAGAACAACATTCCTATCTTTCCATGGAGAAAACAAAATTTTCGTCCTACAGGTATGCCAAATCTGAGTGAATTTTCGAGGAATTCTGGGGGAATCACCCAACAGGATCATGTGCCATGAAAATGGTTCGGGCTTGAAAGGCTTGAAAAAATCATGAATCCAGTGCCAATAATTTTGAGCACGCTTACAAAACTAGAAAATATGCAAAAAGGACTCAGGTTGACCACAGAAGGGGCATCTGGAATCAGGAACCCCAATGTGCTTGAGTTGAGGCCTTAGGGGAAGACCTTGGAAGGCAAGGCACCAAGCAAAGTGGGCAATCTTGGGTTCTATAATAGCACTCCAAATGGTGTCAAAATATTTTCTCCATTGAGAAAGCGAAGATTGTAAATGCCACCACTGGTTAAGTGTGTCAACCATCGGAAGATGGGGCGAGAGCCATCGGTACCCCATATTGGGCTTATAATTAGCAAATGGAGTGGCAGGATACCACTTCCAATCATCCCACCAAGGCCGACCAGACTAAATCCCCACCTTATGAACTAGGTGCACAAGATTGGAAGACAACAGAAGGTCAAAAGTCTGATGATCCGTAATGACAAGGCGGTACTGAACTTGCATATCTTCCCATGACCTGAAACTCATGGTGACTCTTGAAAAGAGATCCTTAGGAGTTCGGATGCCACGTTTGAAAAAACGCAGAGCACTGGCACCTTGAATCTTGGCGAGAGGAGTGCCTTGAATTGCAAATAGGGGAGACCACCAAATGTTCTATTGATTCAAGGAGAGCCCATTACGAAACTCATCTCCAGCCCAACGAAGTCACGGCTTAAGAGCTTCCCAGGCTTTCCAGATACTCTTAATAATAAATGAGCCCTGAATGGCCACTGGTTCACGCATGATGAGAAGGGTTTGAAAACCAATCCCCTTCCACGTAGGTCTGTTAATAGGGAAGCCAGAAGAAATGCAATGCCTTACCAGAATCTTTCAGGCTTCGTCCCCAGAAATAGCTCAGATAATCCATTTTGCACAGAGAGCAAGGCCTTTTTTTCGAGTGGAAAGCAAGCCAAGACCACCAGACTCCCGTGGGAGACAACAAAAATCCCAAGCAACTCTGTGAAAACCATGATGATCAGAACCAGAAGCTCAAAGAAAATCTTTGATCAAATGTTCCAGCTTGAGATAGGAAGCTTTGGATGGCACCCAACAGGAAGAATAGTAGACATGAGTGGCAGCCAAATCTTAGAACAAATCTGGAATTTACCAGCAAGAGAAAGCGGCTTGGTGATCCAATAGTCAAGCTTTTTGCTAATCTTGGCAAGCACAACATTCCAAAGCTCCATAGGAGAGGCCTGGAAGGCAAAGGGAATGCCAAGAAAGTCGAAGATTTCCCCATGAGTAACCCATTTCCACTAGAACTGGCTGAGCCAAGGTGGAGCTGGCAAAAAAGACTGACAGTAGTAGAGCGTTTTATGCCATTGGATGGCAGAACTAGAGGCTTGACAAAAGGTGTCCAGACAATTTAAAGCATTTTTGGTATTTTCTTCATCCTCAAGAAGCGTAAGAAAGGAATCATCAGCAAATGACCATTGACTAACTGGGAGGAAGAATCAGGCAAGGAGATGCCACAAACAAGCCCTAAAGACATAGAATGAGCTAACAAATAGCCAAAACCTTCAGTGACAAGGACATAAAGCGCTAGAGCTAGAGGGCAACCTTGCCTAATTGAACGAAAAAGTCCAAAAGCCTCAGATTGTGAATTATTGATGGTAATGCAAGCATTAGCATCACCAAAGAGCATCTCCACAGACAGAAGAAAATTGGAGCCAAAACCCAAAGCCTAAAGCATAGTTAAGATGAAGGGCCATTCAATGCGATCATAGGCTATAGCAAAATCAATCTTTAAAAAGATAGCCTGCTGCTTGGACTTGTGAGCCCATTCCATACCTTCCCAGACAGCAATGATGTTGTCAAGAATATATTTGGACTTGATGAAGCCAGTTTGCTCAGGCCGCACAATTGAAGGCAACATGTGCCTAATTTTGAGAGAGAGTGCCTTGGCAATGATCTTATAAGACACATTTAGAAGGGTAATGGGCCTCCAATTGCATATGTCCTCAGGATCACCAGCTTTAGGTATGAATTTGATATTCCTTTTATTTATTATCGCTCCTAAGCTTCTAGTATGATATGCTTTGAGATAGACTTTGTGCAGGTCAGGACCTATTTGTTCCCAGAGGTGTTTGTAAAATTCACAAGGAAAGTCGTCACACCCAGGAGACTTGTCATCCGCCATGGAGTAAACTGCCTCTTTAAGGTCTCTGAGGGAAAGAAGTTGCTCACAAAAAGCATGTTGCTCAATCGCAAGGCAGTTTGGGGTAACAGAGATACACTTTCTGAGAGCCTCCTCCTAAGCAATCAAATTTCCCTGCAAAGAAAAAACGTTCTCATAATGATGAACGAATGCTTGCAGGATGTCAACGAGATTGGACAGAACAGTTGTTCCCTACTTGATCTTTTTGATCCCAAAATTGGTATGACGAGCTCGGAGCACCTAAAAGAACTCCTTCGAGGCTTTACCGCCAACCTCCAACCAGTGGAGACAGACCTTGGTTTGAGCTCCACGAGCAACATAGTTGTCAGCAATTTTCTTGTCATAGCGAAGTTTGGCAAGATGAATTTGCAAATCCACATCAAAGGGGTTGTAGGTGAGAGCCTTAGAGGCTTTTTTGAGGGTGAGGGTGTTGGCTTCATAAGAGCGTTTCCTAAAAATTGCTAGCTGACACCCATAGATGCGCAAAAACTGTGCAGTTGTGGTAATGGCATCATTCCACCATTGAATCCATCCCCGCTGGGATGGCGAATGTGGCTCCAAATTCCAGACACGTTGGATATGCAAGATGGTGGAAGCATGCAGCAGTACAGAAGTGTTGAGGAAGAACTGAGACTTGGCCACCTTGGGGACAGTTATTTGCCAAGAAATGACAAAATAGATGGGATAGTGGTCGAATAACGTCTCATCTGTCAAGGGAATGATAGGCAAATCTCAATCTTCAGAAAAAGAAAAAAAAGATTGTGCAGAGATCATAGCACGATCGAGACGTTTTAAAATGTGGTCAGAGCCAACTCGAAAGTTGGACCAAGTGTACTAGACCCCACTACCCTAGCGATGGTTTGTATTGGGATCAAAAAGGCCCAATTTATTTCACATGTAGTACCAGGCTTCTCTTTCCCCAGCTATCCACCAAATGGGCAGAATGCCATCTTTGTCAAATGCAACTTCAACCATATTGAAATCCCCACACATAACCCCAAGTAGCAGGACGCAAGTTGTCAACTAGCCAAACCCACATCTGGGACCTTTCCATAGCATCATTGGAAGCATAAACATTAATGACTCCAAAAGAATGATTGTGAATGGAAAGCAAAAGCAGAATGAAGGCGAGGTGACAAGAGAGTAACTACACCACCTCGGTCAGGTTCATGCTGAGAGGAAAACATAACGCCATCCTGCCAAATGACACGACACACAGTAGAAAGCATGAAACCAAAAATCTTAACTTCTTGCAAGCAAAGAAAATCTAAATTACCAAGTCTATGACAGGTGTCCCGAACATAGAATTTTTTGGGGAGGTCTGAAAGACCTCGAACATTCCAGGAGAGGAAGATTATGAGAACTCTTCCATATCCTCCTTGTCCTCAAGAGAGGAGTAGCTATTCTACAAGAAGGTTGAAGCCGGGTGGAAGTCAGACGAGAAATCCTCTAACCTAACTGCCTGCCATTCACTTCTAGTTTCTTCACACGTCTAGGAGGACTGCAAGAACGCCTTATCGCTGATGGCACGATGGAAGAAACTGCAAAAGGAGCACAAACCCTAGCCAAGGTAGAAACCTTGGCGGCCACCTTAACCCCCTGCATACTAGCAAGGTTTGGAACCTACGAAACCCCCAGAATAGGCGTTGTGGAAGCCGCTTGTGGCCCCATGCTAGCCGGTGCGGACACTCCTATGGGAATAGGGGGAACAACAATGACCACCGCATAAGACTGCTTGGGGGACAAGGGATTCAAGGGACCCTTGCCCTTGTGCCCAACATTAACCCATTCTTCATTTTTTCCTTCGGCCTGTTTGGCAGGGGCTTCTTTAGGTGTGGGCTTGACCCTAGGCGTAGCCAAAGGGCAATCCTTGATCTTGTGTTCTGTGAACTGGCACCTATAACAGGTGTTAGGTAGATTCAAGTAAAGCACCTTCTGGGAGAAGGTTTGAGCTCCAATCTGGATTTCCACAGAATCCTTGAGATCCTTGGAAAGATCAACTTCGACGCAAACACGTCGTTGTGGGTGGGCATTGAAAAATTTCTCAAGCTCCTTGGTGACAACTTTGCCAAAGGTTTTGGCAATGGACTCAATGAAAGGCTAGCATGGCAAGGGAAGACCTGGAAACTCGACCCACACAAGAACCCTAAGCTTTTTATCATCCGAGACTGTGAAGTCTTGGGACCATTTTTGGAAAACAAGCAGAGAGGAACGCACAGACCAAGGTCCATTGTTAAAGACCGCGTATGCTTGCGATGGATTAGCGAAGTGAAATTAAAAAAAACCTTTGGTAAGGTTTTGCACAACATCAAGGCGAACTCCATGAGGAGTCCAGCATTTGTTATCCCAAACTCGGAGCATAGCTTTAGGGGGAGTCCTACCAAAAAAATAACCTATCAAGGTATGTTGCTCTAACCAGTCACAAGCAGCATCAAATTCTTGTAAAGGAAGGATAATGTCAAGATTACCTCGTGAAAGACCTTCGGGACAAACTTGCGCGGGCGTTTGTTCTGAGGCAGCCCATGGCAGTCCAAAGTAGCAGCGTGAGAACTAGAAACAACTGGTTCACCGCTGGCCGGAGCCATAATATCCTAACCTAAAAGCTCCCATTGTAATTTTGATTTGACAAGTGGTGCCTACAGGAGGAAAGCTTAGACGAAGAGTCGTACACAAGAAAACTGAAAGTTCACATGAAGCAAGAAACCCTAGCAGAGCGAGAAAAAAAAAAAGGACACGTGGTTTAACTAGTGGTCTTTCTCAAATTCACGTGTAACTTAGAAGCTTGCGGACTATCAAGATATTTTTAAATGCTTTTAGTAGGGATATAAGCATCATGCAATATATTGATTAATAATTCATAAGGTAAAGATCATCACAGGTTGAAATTGTACTTACAGAACAAGTGCATAGTTTTGATTTAGATCTATATCTTTAATGTTGATTTGACCCAAAGTTTTTTTTTTTAATTTTAATTTTGATTTGGATGTGGCTATCTAGAACAACTACAAATTCTAAGGTACATCAATTTCATTATTAGTCCCTACCTTATAAGGTAGGGAACTAATGCTTCCGATAGACCCTCCGCTCGAAGGTATTAATTTTTTTGGTGGCAGAACTATAGTTTGCAGCTAAGGTCTTAAACGAAATATTTTTAAATTCATTTGTGCATTCAAATTTCAGAATTGTCATTGGCGGTAGCCCAATTTCCTGGGGAAAATGTCGATTTTTCAGAATCTAAAAAAGGGAAAAAATGAGACAATACAATAACTATGTATTAATCTATAGGCGACATGTCGGATCATAATTAAATGTTTGGCAGACCGTAGTTATTATGGAAAGTTAATTATTTTATTAAAAACTCTCAAATTTCAAATTTGGTTTTGATGAAAGCATTCTTTTTAAGTTTCTTTTTTTCAAATTTGGCACGACCCTTAGACTTCTCAATGAAAGCAAATTAAAATTTTAATAGAATATTAAATTGTTGAATTTGTAGTATTAACTATATAAGTTTACTTTTGTAAGGATAGATTGATTTGTTTATTGTTTTTTATTTTAAGTTAATTTGAAAATAAGTCTATAATATTAATTATGTAGTTTAATTTTTTAAATAGATTTATTTATGTATAGGTAAATCTATTGTCTTATATCAAGTTGATTTTTAAATGAATTTACAATATTTACTTAATATTTTTAAAAAATCGTTCTTTATCCACTTAGGTTTTTTTTTGGTTTTTTTTTAATATTTAAATTCTCACTTTTATTTTAATAATAAGAATATAGTTTTGTTTTATGTTCTGAAAATCCTTCTGGAGGTTCAATTTAGTTTATGATTCTTTTCACCTTGTTTGTTGCTCCCATTTCTTCAATAGGCAGGGACTCCAACTCATAAGAGCTCTTGTTTACATCAATTAATATTATAAATCCAACATCATATTTATGTTATATCACCCTTAATATTATTTTTGGTATTCCTTCTATTTAGTATCTAATAGTAGTTTATCCATTCTATTTAAATTCATCCATCTTCTCTTAGGTTAATTTATACTTGAGCACACTAATTTCCCTACTTACTATATAGTCCTACTATTTTTCTTTTAATTCTATAGAACCCCCCATAAAATACCCAACCTATAACCTTAATTAAATTTTATCTCCACTTAATTTAGAACAAGTTTCTTGAGATATAGGGGAGATGGCCCAATAGCCGCCCAAGCTAACTTCAAGCATCTAGAACTCCTAATTTGTATGTCACAATTTGTCAATTTTTTCAATAACCTATGTAGGTGAGTGAAGAGCTTAAAGCTAACCTTTCAACTTTTTGGCATTTATAAAGCTCTTTGTAGAACTCACAAAATGCGAGGTGGTCTAAAGTGTCATTTTAAAATGTTTGCCTGGAACTCGTTATGTTCACCCCCAATAGTCGTTCACTAAAAAATAGTACTTTTTGCACAAATGGACCAATCAGTAACCAAGAAAGCTAAAAAATGATCAACTATTAGTAGATGTGTAATTAGTTATTAGTACACATGCTATCATTTTTTGGGGCTTTTATTAGCAATAATTGGGGGGTGGGGCTGGGGAGATCTATGACAGTAGACATAGGGATCATTGGAACATGAGCAGCTATTAGATCATGTACCCCAATAAATTAGTGCATTTTTATGTCATTTGATTTATTCTTATAGGGATTGTCGCCTACTTAACAACAATGGATCCTTGAATGATTTTTTCTTTATTTACACTATGGATCCTCTTATTTATCCTTAGCATCTCTTCATGCTATCATTAATTATTTTGATATATTTAATATAATTGACAATATGTTATCCTATTATTCCTAAAATGAATGACATTGTATGCTAGATGGGGTCATTTAAAACACACATGTTATGATGGATGGAGTCATGTAAGTATGCAAGCCTTACATGCCGACTTAAATCTTTTCTGAGTTTTCTTACTATGTATTCTTGTTTCGTGGAGAGCCTTATTACAATTATTCATTATTGTCATACTTTATGTTTTTCATTTATATGAAGATTTTATATAAAAATAATGCTTTGAAACTTATTTCACCTATTCATAAGTTTCAAATTCCTTTATTTGAGTGAGTGATTGAGTTTGTGTGAGAGGGGTTATAATGGAACATTAAAGTATCTTTTATTTTTGGAAAAGAAGTGTTTTAGACTAACAGTGTGCTCAAATTTAATAATGCGTAGCTAAATTACCATTTTCCTTTCCCATGAAACTTTAACAAGTGGGTATATTAAAGATTTAGGTGTAGAGATCTCGTAATCTATCTTTTTTACTTTTGGACTAGGGGAGAGGAGTCAATACATATCTAAGGTCCAAATCATATTCTAGTAGGTGAACAAAATAGATCTTACAATGGTGTAGTAAAAATGTCCTATCAATGCACATCCCCAAAAAAGTGCCTCTAGTTTTTTTTTTAAACACTTATGCAGTATCACACCATTAAACGTGACTTGCTTCTTGTCACTTTTTTTGAACATTTTGGACACCTTCACAAAAAAACATGTTGATTTGGAATCATATTTATCCATGTGAACTTCAAATTTTGTTTTTAACTAGAGCTCAACAAATAAGCTATTGTAAAAAATTGAGAGTAATTTGAAACATTGACATAAGATTTTGAGAAGTGCAAAAGTTAGAATGAACATGTATTTGACCCTCTCCAATAAATGTCCTCCATAGTTTATATCTCTATTTCAATTTATCCATCACATGATAATTATACACATCTTACAGTTGGAGGCCTCAATCTATATTAGAAAACTCATTCCATGGCATTTCCATTAATGTCATCTTGCTAATTTCATCACAAGCAACACATAGAATTACAATTTACTTTACATTTTAAGTTTTCATGATATAATTCAAGGAACATTAAAGCTTCTTCTATTGTAGTGTGTGTGTTAGCATTTCCTTCTACTTGTTATACATAAAAGGGTTCGCCATTTATGGAGAAGGTACAAATTTGTCTAATCGAACATATTCTATAGCTCCATGTTGGAGAGAGGATAATATGCCCACCTTTACTCACTTAAATGAATGGCATTGTATGCTAGATGGGATCATTTAAAACACACATGTTATGATGGATGGAGTCATGTAAGTATGCAAGCCTTACATGCCGACTTCAATCTTTTCTGAGTTTTCTTACTATGTATTCTTGTTTCGTGGAGAGCCTTATTACAATTATTCATGATTGTCATACTTCATGTTTTTCATTTATATGAAGATTTTATATAAAAATAATGCTTTGAAACTTATTTCACCTATTCATAAGTTTCAAATTCCTTTATTTGAGTGAGTGATTGAGTGTGTGTGAGAGGGGTTATAATGGAACATTAAAGTACCTTTTATTTTTGGAAAAGAAGTGTTTTAGACTAACAGTGTGCTCAAATTTAATAATGCGTAGCTAAATTACCATTTTCCTTTCCCATGAAACTTTAACAAGTGGGTATATTAAAGATTTAGGTGTAGAGATCTCATAATCTATCTTTTTTACTTTTGAACTAGGGGAGAGGAGTCAATACATATCTAAGGTCCAAATCATATTCTAGTAGATGAACAAAATAGATCTTACAATGGTGTAGTAAAAATGTCCTATCAATGCACATCCCCAAAAAGGTGCCTCTAGTTTTTTTTTTAAACACTTATGCAGTATCACACCATTAAACGTGACTTGCTTCTTGTCACTTTTTTTGAACATTTTGGACACCTTCACAAAAAAACATGTTGATTTGGAATCATATTTATCCATGTGAACTTCAAATTTTGTTTTTAACTAGAGCTCAACGAATAAGCTATTGTAAAAAATTGAGAGTAATTTGAAACATTGACATAAGATTTTGAGAAGTGCAAAAGTTAGAATGAGCATGTATTTGACCCTCTCCAATAAATGTCCTCCATAGTTTATATCTCTCTTTCAATTTATCCATCACATGATAATTATACACATCTTAGAGTTGGAGGCCTCAATCTATATTAGAAAACTCATTCCATGGCATTTCCATTAATGCCATCTTGCTAATTTCATCACAAGCAACACATAGAATTACAATTTACTTTACATTTTAAGTTTTCATGATATAATTCAAAGAACATTAAAGCTTCTTCTATTGTAGTGTGTGTGTTAGTGTTTCCTTCTACTTGTTATACATAAAAGGGTTCGCCATTTATGGAGAAGGTACAAATTTGTCTAATCGAACATATTCTATAGCTCCATGGTGGAGAGAGGATAATATGCCCACCTTTACTCACTAAAATGAATGGCATTGTATGCTAGATGGGGTCATTTAAAACACACATGTTATGATGGATGGACTCATGTAAGTATGCAAGCCTTACGTGCTGACTGAAATCTTTTCTGAGTTTTCTTACTATGTATTCTTGTTTCGTGGAGAGCCTTATTACAATTATTCATGATTGTCATACTTTATGTTTTTCATTTATATGAAGATTTTATATAAAAATAATGCTTTGAAACTTATTTCGCCTATTCATAAGTTTCAAATTCCTTTATTTGAGTGAGTGATTGAGTGTGTGTGAGAGAGGGGTTATAATGGAACATTAAAGTACCTTTTATTTTTGGAAAAGAAGTGTTTTTAGACTAACAGTGTGCTGAAATTTAATAATGCGTAGCTAAATTACCATTTTCCTTTCCCATGAAACTTTAACAAGTGGGTATATTAAAGATTTAGGTGTAGAGATCTCATAATCTGTCTATTTAACTTTTGGACTAGGGGAGAGGAGTCAATACATGTCTAAGGTCCAAATCATGTTCTAGTAGGTGAACAAAATAGATTTTACAGTTGTGTAGTAAAGATGTCCTATCAATGCACATCCCCAAAAAGGTGCCTCTAGTTTTTTTTTTTTAAAACACTTATGCGGTATCACACCATTAAATGTGACTTGCTTCTTGTCACTTCTTTTTAACATTTTGGACACCTTCACAAAAAAACATGTTGATTTGGAATCATATTTATCCATGTGAACTTCAAATTTTGTTTTTAACTAGAGCTCAACAAATAAGCTATTGTAAAAAATTGAGAGTAATTTGAAATATCCACATAAGATTTTGAGAAGTGCAAAAGTTAGAATGAGCATGTATTTGACCCTCTCCAATAACGTCCTCCACAGTTTATATATCTATTTCAATTTATCCATCACATGATCATTATACACATCTTAGAGTTGGAGGCCTCAATCTATATTAGAAAACTCATTCCATGGCATTTCCATTAATGCCATCTTGCTAATTTCATCACAAGCAACACATAGAATTACAATTTACTTTACATTGTAAGTTGTCCTGATATAATTCAAGGAACATTAAAGCTTCTTCTTGTAGTGTGTGTGTTAGTGTTTCCTTCTACTTGTTATACATAAAAGGGTTCGCCATTTATGGAGAAGGTACGAATTTGTCTAATTGAACATATTCTATAGCTCCATGGTGGAGAGAGGATAATATGCCCACCTTTACTCACTTTTTAGCCACATATGATCATGCAGTTCAATTAGTTTCCTTCAAAATCTTATGTTTTAAGAGATATGTTGTGATTATTAAGAAAAAGGAGCCAAGTGTCATTAAGACATTTTAATTTCAAATGTGCAAGTTTCAAATTTTCATGTTGTGGTCGTTGATCCTTGTATCTCACTACACCTAGTCTTATTGATCATCTTGTAAAATTCTATATAGTATTATTTCACAAGCTTTTCTATTGCCTCAAGTCTTGCAATCTTTTGAACAATTCTAACTGATGCTCAACAAGTATATGTTTTCTTTCCAACTTTCAAACCATCACATCCCACTTTGTTATCTTCCTCTCATATTTTTCTTGTAATTGTAGTTCTTCCCAAAGGATAATATCCTTCTAATTTACTTTTCACAAATCCAATCCTTTCATGATCTACAAGTTCCTAATATTCACATTATTTATCCAAGTAACTTATGGAATAAATCAACTATATAGGGTTCAAGTCACAAAAACAACAAGAAATGTCAATCTTAAGTTTGCAACCAAATGTTTGAATTTTCATCAACCTCATCATTTCAAATATTTCCTCTATTCTTCTAGTAATATTAGGAACTTAAGATCTTTATGAAACGAGAATTTCATCTTTATTTGGTATATAATCTGAAGTTCCCATAATTGATAGTAAGCTGTGCAATCACATTTTTTATATTTTTAAGAGACGCATACTCTTTCTATCTCTATCTCTCAAATTTTTTAACTTACATTTGATAACACTTTTAATATATTCATTGATGGAATATCCAACTAAGAACCATAAACTATGTAGCAAAATAAAACGAATCTAGAGATTGCATAATAAAAAACTTAAGCACACATCAAAACTATCTTTTATTAATTAAAAATCCCTTGAATTACATTCCGCTACTCTTAAGGATCTACCAAACATATATTACGCCTTAACCATTTGATAGCATCGAAATTGTTCCTCGTATTCTTATACTCTTCACTCTCATTCTCTCTTCTCCATATTCCTTGTTCCTACTTTTCCCCTAATTGTTTCCAAATGCTTGTGAATCATGTTTACATATTAACCTCAATCCACTTCAATGATCTTTGTTGACCACAATTTGACAAAAAAGATGCCTTAGTGACGTGTGTACTCAACCAAATATGTAAAATTAAGTATTCGTTTGATGCCGCAGACTTCAGAGAGTTACCATTATATCTTAAATTGTGTAATTGGGTGTTAGCTGCCAAGCTTTGGTTAGGTTTACAAACCAGGTTATACTTTTACAATGGTTTTCTAAAAGGTAAATATGACATGGAAGTACTGGTAGAACATCTTTTCCAAATCGTAAGGCCTATGATTTCAGTGTGTGAGCTATGAGATTGCAGCGAAATGCAATAGGACTTTTGGTCATTGATAAAAATCTGGAAAGTTAAAAATTAAAAAATTGGTTGATTTAAGATTGCTTTTATATTTTACGTTTTTATACAAAATTAATTTTTAGATTTTTTAATAATCTTAGAAGAAAAAAGCTAAAAGAAATTAACAATGTTTTATATGATCACATTTGGAATAGTGAAATTGGCATCTCTTTACAATCAATATATTGGATAAATGGGTAAAAGTCAATTTGACACTAAAAATTTTGGAAGAAATTTTTGATAGGTTATAATATTTGAATTTTTTTGGATTTTGGTTATGTTTATCTGAAAGAAACAATATTTCAGATCATATTCTATAATATATCATTAAAATTCTGAATTAGTAAAAAGAACATAAACATTGTATGATTGATTCAATTGAAAAGTTAAAAGAAATCCACTTTTAAATGATTATAAAAACAAAATCTCAAACTTCTGAAAAGGACTACCACTGGCCGAAACAAAAACAAAATAATGATCTACCTGAGACTGAAATCTAATTGAAATAAAAACTTAAAGAGAAGATAACTATTAAAGAAAAGATTAAAAGTGAAGATTCTTGAGTGCATCTTGAAAAATCAAAACAAGGATAACCTCTTATCTATAATTCTGCAAATGATTAGGGAGCTTTCCAAAACTTCAATAGCAAGGCTTCTTTTCTTTTCTAGAAAGTAGAATTCTGCATTGGAGGAAAGTGTAAACGGGATATCCCACAATACAAAAGAAATAGCAGACTAGAGGATGGTAATGAAAAGCTGCTCAGAGGACCGAAAGTGAAAAGGTGGAAGTGGAATCCTGAGCAATCACAGAAGAAATTTACTTTGCCCCTGTTTTCTACGAGAATTAAAACAAAGTAAACAGACGGCTCATAAAGAGTTGTTCCCTCCAAAAGCACAAAAAGAAAGGAGAACAACATTAGCAAAGGAGAATGGGAAGAACAAGAAGAGAGAGGGCACTGCCATGGAAGGAAGGAGCACTCAACCTTGGGGAAATAGTGCTTCTTTCTCTGCATCTGCATAAGTAGAGCCTTCCAATAATCCTACCAACCCTAATTTTGATCATCTCTTTGAAGAATTGCAGGCCACCAGAGAAGAGCAAGGTGAAGAAACATTTTATATGCAGAATCTCAATATGAATAATGAATATGGAGCATCTATAAACCTATTTGATTCTCCTCTTCCAGTTGATTCAACTTCTCCCACCAGCAGGGAGACACAAAAACAGGAGACAACCAAAAGCAGAACCCTTTGCAGTAGCTTTGTGGAGGTTGTTCTTAGAGTAATGGTGATTCTTCTGCTTTTCCTGGCATTTATTCTCATTGCCTCTGATTTCAAGAGTACCAGGGTACCCAATATTCTTTCCCAAGTCCAACTCAAGTTCACTTGCTTTAATGCATTCAAGTAAGTTTTTCTCTGACTTGAATTGGTCTCTCTATATAATAGAGAGAGCTTGTGGTAGAAAAGAAATACAAAAACAGAAGCAAATTTCCAGAAAAGAAGAACTTGCAGTTTATTGTTCATTATTGAAGAATACTACCATAAAGATTCACCCAACTTCAAAAAGATCTTAGAACTATGTTAGTAGAAATCACAACAAACTAGATATAATTAACTTACTGAAGACTCTTTAACAGTTAACTGAGACAGATTTACATTTATTATTTGACTTTTATCGAACTCCAATAACATCTATAAGTCTAAAATTACAATTGTAACAAACTGTTGAAAAGTTATATTCCAACACTTTAAAAAATGGAATTTGTTCCAGATGTGTATGTATTAGACCTGGTAAGAACGCCTGTCTCATGACTTCTATGAAAAAAATTATGTAGACTTCATCATCAATTTTGTTTAGTTGTAGATGCAGCTGCTTCTATTAGCCTATAAATTTCAGAGAGTAAAAATGTTTGAGGACGCTTAGATGTGTTTGTATTCTGTGTAGTTATATACTACGGTGTAAACTGTAAAGTAGAGCAACATTATACTTTTTAAGAACAATATTTGATTGCAATGTAAGATGCAATCTAGATTATCAGGAGTACAAGTAGAAAGTATATTAATCCAAAACTTCGAACACTCTGAAGCCATGTTTTTTACTGGGATTGACAAAGCATCCACTGAAGGTCAGGTTGCTGGGTAGTGACTTGTATGTTACTTATAATTTGCCAATAGATTTTGTTTAAACATTAAAAAGACATAACAACAATAGTTCTGAAAAGTGGTAATATTATATTAATCCAAAACTTCGAACACTCTGAAGCCATGTTTTTTACTGGGATTGACAAAGCATCCACTGAAGGTCAGGTTGCTGGGTAGTGACTTGTATGTTACTTATAATTTGCCAATAGATTTTGTTTAAACATTAAATAGACATAACAACAATAGTTCTGAAAAGTGGTAATATTATATTTAAGATTGCTTTTAAAAAAAACATTAGATTTATTTGTTTAAGATTCTTTCATCATTTATATGTTTCTCTTTTTCTTTTCTTTGGTCTTTTACAATCTGAATTTTTTATTTGTTTGTTTTCTAGATTTGATTGTGTGAACAATTGTTACCATCATTTCATATTGATGATAAAAATTGATCATACAATCATATCTTAAAAAACAAAAAATACTAATAGATTGTAGAAATCTGAGAAATATGATTCTTTTTTTCAGTTTTAGTTCCTTCAAGTTTTAATGTTTAAAAAAATGAAAATTTTATTACTAAAAAATGAATCATATCAATTTTTAATGCAATTTCACTCAATTTAATAAACAAATTATTAAAAATCATAACATTGGTGATCGGTACATAAATAATCAACTAATGTTGAACAGTTTGATGTTCAAGATGGTCTTGTAAATGTATTCCAATGAAATGGATAAATAATCACATATTTGATTGGCAATGATCTTAGTAATCATATTATTTTTTATCTTACATTAAGTTTTTCATGAATTTGTTGCTTGAAGCTAATTTTAAAGTAGTTAAAAAAATTAAATGACAAAAATGGATGCCCTAGACTGCAATTCTGTTTCCTGTCCTCGAACAAATATAAAATTAAAGGTTCAGGGTACTTAAATTCCAAACAGCTTATAGAAATGACTCTAATAGATTACTGTGGTAAAGGTACCTGTTGTCAGCGAGCATGTTAGCCTGCGGATTTTCCACAATTCAACTTATTCCTGAGCTGTATCGTATGGAAACCGGGCAAGTGCTGGCACTAGAGGAACTCATTCTGTATTTCAACTTCATAACCGACCAGGTAAGCTTTATCTCTGATTCTCTGCAGCCCTATTGTTTGTTCACTTTCTATAACCCTCCTTTCAAAGGCCGCAGAGTAAATGCCCCTCCTTACATTGAAGATTTGCCCTAAAAATAAATAATCAGATTGCATTCTTCTTTACTTATATATGGGGCGTTAATCTTTTCCCCAAATTTGGGAGCTAAAAACAGAGAACAACTTATGTGCCGTTATTAACTTTTCCCCAAATTTTGATGTACCTGAATCGCATTTTCCAGCTTTCTGAGATTTAGATCTGGTACAAGTAATTGCATAACTACTTCTGTCGAGCACATCTGCCGGAATGACTGCATAAGAGCTTGTGAGAAATGATTATAATAAGATATGGCCTTCCCTTTGCAATGGGAGAGGTTTCTAGAGTTTTTGTGCACAGGCTGCGGCATCAGTCAGCATGTCTTTCTTCGCCTTCTTGATCATGACTTCTCTTGCTCTGCTTTCAGTCTTCCGCCTTGCCAAATATATCTCGTCTTTGCATAAATATTGAGGAAACGGGTTAGGGTTAGAACTTAGGGTTAATTCAAGGAAGGATAGAATATATGAGCTTTGTGAAGACAGTTAATTTGCTCGGTTTGCTCCATGGAAGCCCGAAAACTAGTGTGGAAAGGGCATACATGCCGATGAACTCACCAAATTATATGACGATGATAATAGAATTACGATTCCCAAGATAGTCGGACAAAATCTTCTGGAGGTACCAAGCTTGCACCATGTCTATATGTATTCTTAGTTTAAAATTGATGTTAGTTTTTTTTTTATGAATAGTCATTTTCAATTAATAAATTTACTAAGATTACAATTCACAAAAAAAGGTCGGGGGATACAGGATCACCTCGCGAATGAGTTCAATCGGTCGAAGCCGGAATAAACAACATGGCCGCAGCCAAAAACTATAAACTATTCATCAAAAAAAAAAATTGTAAACAACCTCAAGCTGCCAAGGCAATACCAGCAGAGGGAGGAGGATCATCTTTATCAGGAAAACACACGCATCAGTGGGATTGTGAGGCGGACTAGGAACAGTCCAGCCATTAGCAGCATCTGCAGGATCTGGGGTAGTTGCAGTCTCTGCATCCTTCTTGTTTGGCAACGGAGGAGAAATTGCCAAAGCCAGCCGAGGAAACTTGCCAGAGTGCGCCCGTCCAGGGGGAGGAGCAGGAGACCGACCAGAAGCCCGCCCAGAGGGAGGAGTCGGGGACCAGCCAGAACCACCACGCGGTGGGGAAGCAGAGCGATGCCGCCACCCGCCATGACCACCACTGGGAGAGCGGTGGCGGGGACCTTGGGAGCGCGGCGTGTGTGAACGGCGACCGCGAGACGAGGAGGCATCAGCCGAGGCATCCGGAGGCACTCTGGCAATGGTACAAGGAGCATTGCCCTAGTGATTTAACAATTCCTGTAAGTGGGCAACCTCCAGGGCAACTTTATTAGCTTGCACCTGTATCTGCATAAATGCATGCCTTAGTGTACATTGCAATGTTAACATCCAAAAAACTGTGAGTGAATAAAACTACATTCGTATCTTTCCATAGAGAAAACAAAATTTCCATCCTGAAAGTATGCCAAATCTGGAAAAACTTTCGAGGAAATCTGGGGGAATCACCCAGTAGGATCATGTGCCATGAAAAAGGTTCGGGCTTGAAAGGCTTGAAAAAATCATGAATCCAGTGCCAATAATTCTGAGCACGCTTGCAAAATCAAAAAGTATGCAAAAAGGACTCAGGTTGGCCACAGAAAGGGCATCTGGGATCAAGAACCCCAATGTGCTTGAGCCGAGGCCCCAAGGGAAGACCTTGGAAGGCAAGGCACCAAGCAAAGTGAGCAATCTTAGGTTCAGTAATGGCACTCCAAATGGTGTCGAACCGTTTTCTCCATTGAGAAAGCGAAGAATGCAAATGTCGCCGTTGATTAAGCGTGTCCACCATCGGAAGGTGGGGCGAAAGCCATCTGTATCCCATATTGGGCTTATAATTGGTAAATGGAGTGGCAAGAAACCACTTCCAATCATACCACCAAGGACGAACAGACTGAATCCCCACTTTATGAAGTAAGTGCACAGGGATGGAAGACAACAGAAGGTCATAAGTCTGGCGATCGGCATGAACAAGGCGGTATTGAACTTGCATATCCTCCCATGACCTAAAATTCATAGTGACTCTTGAAAAAATGTCCTTGGTAGTGCGGATGCCATGTTTAAAGAAATGCAGAGCACTAACACCTTGGGTCTTGGCAAGAGGAATACCCTGGAAGGAAAACAGTGGAGACCACCAAATGTTCTGTTGATTTAAGGACAGCCCATTGCGAAACTCATCACCAGTCCAACGAAGCCAAGGTTTAACAGCTTCCCAGGCTTTCCAGATGCTCTTTATAACAAAAGAGCCCTGTATGACCACTAGTTCACGCATAGTGAGAAGGGTCTAAAAACCAATCCCCTTCCACGCCGGTCTGTTAGCAGGGAAGCCTCAAGAGATGCAATGTCTGACAAGAATTTTCCAAGCTTCATCTCCAGAAATAGCTTTGATAATCCATTTAGCACAGAGGGCAAGGCCCTGCTTTCGAGTGGAAAGCAGGCCGAGACCCCCAGATTCCCTTGGGAGACAACAGAAATCCCAAGCAACTCTGTGAAAACCATGATGGTCAGAACCAGAGACCCAAAGAAAATCTCTGAGAAAACGTTCTAATTTGAGATAGGAAGCTTTGGAGGGAGCCCAACAAGAAGAATAATACACATGAGTGGCAGCCAAAATCTTAGAACAAATCTGAAATTTACCAGCAAGAGAAAGCGGCTTAGTGATCCAATAATCAAGCTTTTTGCTAATCTTTGTAAGCACAGCATTCCAAAGTTCCATAGGGGAAGCCTGGAAAGCAAAGGGAATGCCAAGAAAGCGAAAAATTTCTCCATGAGTAACCCATTTCCATTGGAATTGGCAGAGCCAAAGTGGAGCTGGCAAAAAGGACTGTCGGTAGCAGAGCGTTTTATGCCATTGAATGGCAGAGCCAGAGGCTTGACAAAAAGTGTCAAGACAATTTAAAGCATTTTTTATGTTCTCTTCATCTTCAAGAAGAGTAAGAAAAGAATCATCAGCCAAATGCCCATTGACTAACTAGGAGGAAGAATCAGGCAAGGAAATGCCACGGACCAGTCCTGAAGACACAGAGTGAGCAAGTAAATAACCAAAACCTTCAGCAGCAAGGACATAAAGCATTGGAGCTAACGAACAACCTTGTCTGATGGAATGAAAAAGTCCAAAAGCTTCAGATTGCGAATTATTGATGGTGATGCAAGCATTAGCGTCACCAAAGAGCATCTCCATGGACTGAAGGAAATTGGGACCAAAATCCAGAGCCTGAAGCATAGCCAAAATGAAAGGCCATTCAATGCGATCATAGGCTTTAGCAAAATCTATCTTTAAAAAGATAGCATGCTGCTTGGACTTACGGGCCCATTCCATACCTTCCCAGACATCAATGATGTTGTCAAGAATATACCTAGATTTGATGAAGCCAGTTTGTTCAGGCCGCATAATTAAAGGAAGCATATGGTGGATTTTGAGATAGAGCGCCTTAGCAATGATCTTATAAAACACATTCAGGAGGGTGATGGGCCTCTAGTTGCAGAATGTCCTTAGGATCACCAGCTTTAGGTATGAATTTAATATTGCCTTTATTTATGATCACTCCTAAGCTTTTAGAATGGTATGCTTCAAGATAGACTTTGCGCAAATCAGGACCAATTTGCTCCCAAAGATGTTTGTAAAATTCACAAGAAAATCCATCACACCTAGGGGATTTGTCATCTGCCATGGAGTAAACTGCCTCTTTAAGGTCTCGGAGGGAAAGAAGTTGCTCACAGAAAGCGCGTTGCTCAACTACGAGGCGGTTTGGAGTAACAGTAATACACTTTCTGAGAGCCTCCTCTTAAGCAACCGAATGGCCCTGCGAAGCAAAAACGTTCTCATAGTGAAGAACAAAAGCTTGCAGGATGTCAGGTAGACTGTAAAGAACATCAGTTCCATGTTTTATCTTTTTAATCCCAACATTGGTATGACAGGCTCGGAGAGCCTGGAAGAACTCCTTCGAGGCTTTGTCACCAACCTCCAACCAGTGGAGACGGGCTTTGATTTGAGCTCCTCGGGCAGCATAGTTATCAGCAATTTTCTTTTCATGGCGAAGCTTGGCAAGCTGAATATGAAGATCCACATCAAAGGGGTTGAAGGTGAGCACTTCAGAGGCTTTTTTGAGGGCAAGGGTGTTGGCTTCATAAGACCGTTTTCTAAAAATTGTCAGCTAACACCCATAGATGCGCAAAAAATGAGTCGTTCTGGTAATGGCGTCATTCCACCATTGAATCCAACCTCGATGGGAATGTGGACGTGGTTCCAAATTCCAGACACGTATGTGGGAGATGGTGGAAGCATGCAACAACACAGACGTGTTGAGATAGAATTGAGACTTGGCCACTTTGGGGACAACTGTTTGCCAAACAATGCCAAAATAAATGGGATAGTGGTCTAACAATGTCACATCTGTCAAGGGAATGACAGGTAGATCACGATCTTCAGAAAAGGAAAAAAAAGATTGCACCGAGATCATAGCACAATCAAGACGTTTCAATATGAGGTCAGGATCGGCTCGAAAATTGGACCAAGTGTGCCAGGCCCCACTATCATGACAGCGGCTAGTATTGGGATCAAAAAGGCCCAATTTATGACGCATGTAATACCGGGCTTCTCTTTCCCCAACTATCCAACGGAAAGGCAGAATGCCATCTTTGTCAGAGGCCACTTCAACCATATTGAAGTCCCCACATAGGAACCAAGTAGCTGGTGTCAGGTTGTCAGCAAGCCAAACCCACATTTGTGCCCTTTCCATAGCATCATTGGAGGCATAAACATTAATGACTCCAAAAGAATGATTGTTAATGGAAAGCAAAATCCAAATAATACAGTGTGTGGGGTCAGAACCGTGCGAAATAATAGCAGAATGAAGGCGAGGTGACAGGAGAGTAACTACACCACCTCGGCTAGCTTCATACTGAGAAAAAAACATGACGCTATCCTACGAAATGACGCGGCATGCAGCAGAAAGCATGAAACCAGAAATCTTAACTTCTTGCAGGCAAAGAAAATCTAAATTCCCAAGTCTATGATGAGTATCCCGGAATAGAATTTTCTGGGGAGGTCTATAAGACCTCAAACATTCCAAGAGAGGAAGTTCATATGAACTCTTCCATATCATCCTCGTCCTCTAGAGAGGAGTAACTATTCTGCAAAAAGGTAGAAACTGGGTGGAAGTCAGATGGGAAATCCTCTGGACTTACAGCCTGTCATTTAGCCCTTGATATCTCCACACATCCAAGAGGACTGCGAGAATGCCTTGTTGCTAGTGGTACTATGGAAGAGACTGCAAGAGGAGAACGAGCCCCAGCCAAGGATGAGGCCCTGGCGGTCGCCTTAATCCCCTGCGAACCAGCAGGGTTTGAAACTTGCGAAATCGGAACAAGTGCAACAGAAGCCGCTGGCGTCTCTACGCTAGCAGGCGCTACCACTTTGGTGGAAGCAGGAGGAATCGCGGTAACTGCCGCATAGGATGGCTTGGGGGCCAAAGGATTCAAGGCAGGCTTGCCTTTGCGCCCAACAGTAACCCATTCTTCTTTTTTTCCTTCGCCTATTTGACAGGCGTCGCTTTAGGCGGGGGTTTGACCCTAGGCGTAGCCAAAGGGAAATCCCTAATCTTGTGTTCCACAGACTGGCACCTATAACAGGTGTTAGGTAGGTTCAAGTAAAGCACCTTCTGTGCAAAGGTTTGGGCGCCAATCTGGATTTCCACAAAATCCTTGAGATTTTTAGAAAGATCAACTTCAATGCAAACACGCCACTGAGGGCGAGCATTAAAAAATTTCTCTGGCTCCTTGGTAACAACTTTGCCAAGGGCTTGGGCAATAGACTCAATGAAAGGCCAGCAGGGCAAGGGTAGACCTGAGAATTCGACCCAAACAGGAACCCTAAGCTTTTTATCATCCGAGACAGAGAAGTCTCGGGACCATTTCTGAAAAACAAGCAGAGAGGAACGCACAGACCAAGGCCGTTGGTAAAAACTGCATCTGCTTGCGACGGGTTAGCAAAGCGAAATAGAAAAAAAACCTTTGGTAAGGTTTTGCACAGCATCAAGGTGGACTCCATGAGGAGTCCAACTTTTGTTGACCCATTCTCTGAGCATAGCTTCAGGGGGAGTCCGACCAACAAAATACCCTATCAAGGTATGTTGTTCTAACCAGTCACATGCAGCATCAAATTCTTGCAAAGGAAGGACAATATCAGGATTACCTCGTGGAAAACCTTCGGGACAAACTTGCGCGGGCGTTTGTTCGGTGGCGGCGCCATGGCAGTCCGAAGCAGCAGCGTGAACACTAGAAACAACTGGTTTACCGCTGGTCGGAGCCATTATATCCTAACCTAAAGCTCCTGCAGTAAATGCGGTATGACAAGTGCCGACAGAAGGGGGGTGCAAGTGAAGGGCCGTACGCAAAAAAAAATGAAAGTTCACATGAAGCAAGAAAACCCTAGCAGAGCGAAAAAACTCTCAAGAATCTTGATTTTAGTTAGATATGTATTCTTAGTTTAAAATTAATGTTGGTATTTTAGTTGTACTTAATTAGTGATTAATATTTTTCTTTTCAACCAATCGGATGAAAGTATTTTTATTTTTTATTGTCACTTTTCATTTTACTAATGTATATATGTGAGATTTTTAATTTTTTAATTCATTAAAATTACTTTAATGCAATGTGATTGGCTAATATATTTGGGTGTTATGGGAACGGATTTTCAGGAGACAATATACAAGGATGGTCAATATAAAACATAAAACATATGTAAACTTGATTCTTTTAAATTAATTATCTCTCTTGTAGTTCTAAAGTTTCATTATTAACTATTTTACTCTAAATGTATTTTCTCTACAAATCCTATTCCACACACTAATTCATCTATTTTCATACTTCGTTATATTTACACCGAAGGCATCCCTTTACTGAAGTTTACAACCTCAGTTTTCCAATCTACAGTTCATATCGTACAAGAGGAAGGCAAGACGATCAAAGTCATCATGATCGTTGAATATTTTGAATGGTAAATGTTTCATTTTGACTAGAAGACGGGATTCTTGATAGACTCCTATTCACATTCTAATCGGAGATGTATGATTTCCTTCTGCAGTTATAGATTCCTATTCACATTCTCTTTCTTCCCGTAGCATTCTTCGATCCAAAAGGCATCACATTAGGCGATAAAAGATACCCATTCGGTGGTGATGGTAGTCTTAGGTCTATCTGCCCCACTATCTCGACATGTGTATTCTAATTTTGTACCGCGCCTGCTCGAATCCCATTACATGTTGACCAAGGAATAAACAGTGGGGGGTTTGTGAAATTAGAAGGGAGATTTCTACTTAGTCATCCTCTCTACAGATTCAATTAACAATACTATAGGATAACAGAAACCATAATATCTGGATGTTGATATCTGAGAATCTATCAATGAGTTACCATTGAAGTTACAACACCCGCAATGCTTGCCAAATACACCAACACTACCATGCGTGCCTTGTACCCACTCATCTTTGGAACTCGCACATTTTACACCTAACACAAAATCAAAATCCCTCTCAAATTTTCTATTAGTATTCCTATTCAATATATAATACACCACAGGTCCATCCAAAGCCTAGACACAATGTCGCTTGCTCCTTTCTTGTAGGCTGGATTGGCAAAAAAAAATTTGACGTTATGCTAGAGGTACTTTCATGACTATTGTATTAATGCTTTGTGGCATCTAAGTAGTTGTGATTTCTATACTAGAGATAGCATGGGATGGCTTCTACTCAGAAAAGCAGGGATTTGAATAGTGGGAAGAGGCTCGTTGCATTTCTCATAGTGTTTCTATGTTTTGTGGTGTTCGTAAAGATTAATGGTGCTTTTGGCAATGAGGATGTTCATGGAGTAAAGCACCTTCTAGAGCATTTACTTTTATTTTTATGTACGTTCAATGTTACTGTTTGTATTAATACTTTGTGGCACCTGGTTAGTGTGATTTTTGTGTTAGAGATAAGCATGGGGTGGCTTTTATTTAGAAGAGCAGGATTTGATTAGGGGAAGAGGTTCATTTCTTTTTTCATGGTGTTCCAATATTTTGTGATGTTTGCAAATATTAATAGCGCTTTTGACAACAAGGTTGTTCTTGGAGTGGGAAGCCTCTAGAGGATTTACTGAATAATTTTTGTGGTCTCTGTGGTAGCTGTTTGTTTAATGTTACTTGTCCAGACAATTTTTTATCATGCATTATCAAAGCATTGATAAATCTACAATTTCTCTTCATCTTTAAGATTATTTGAGGAATATGTGCCTCTCAAGAGTAGTATTCAGCTAGAGGAATTGGATCCTTGAAATAGATGGGAAAGAATCTTTAATTCAACATTGAATTCCATATGAGCTCTAAATTTTGGTGTAATATCATGATTCATTTCTAATGCTCTTCTGGGAAGAAATGCATTGTTTTGCTCATGTTGGTGGATCTAATTTCCAAGTCCATTCCTTGGGATTCATTGTACAAGGACTTGTATCCGCATGACTACTAGATTTTTTCTCAATCAAAGAAAATACGGAGCTGCCAATTTCATTTCATTCAACAATTTTCCCCATGTTAATATAAAATATATAACCAATATTTGTACTAGACATCATTTTTAAAATTCAATCTGTCATCTTCTTTCCTTTTGTTATCATGGTTTTCATATTAGTCAAAATTTCAATTTTTTCTTATATCAAGGTCATCTTTGATGTCATTATACCAATGTTGCTCATAATTTTCATGGTTTGAGGGTCAGACTTTCTAAATTTCATTTTTTTTAGTAAAAAATGAGCAATAGATTATCAAACTTTTCACTTTAAAATATATGGAAGATAATATATAAATGTTTCTTTACACATCACCTGTGTTTCCTTCAAATGATTCGGACATGTGTTTTGATTCTTGCATGTGTTATTAGTCTCTTTATCAGGAACTAAGCAATAACCACCATGAATTCAATGGGTCCATTAAAAGCTATATGTATGCTACATAAGCTTTTTTACTTATCTTTGTTCGAATATATGCAATCAATTTTTTTTTATCATCATTTCTTACCAAAATTATAACATAACACATTTTCTTCGGCGTCCTTATTGCAACCTTATGTGCAATCGCTAGTTATATATTTATATTTATATTTATATATTACTTCTATATTAATTTAATTGTTTCAAATTTTTATTTTAATATTATATAATCATTCTTTTGATCAAATTTTTACTGCTTATATACTATTTCTATAATTTAATAAACTTTATGGCAAATACATGCCACTATGTGGCACTTGTTAAGATGAGATTTAATGGAAATTTAGTTGTTTAATGGTGGAGTCTGAATTTAATTTTATAGATAAGTTTATTAATGTCTAATGCAAGATCAATAAGGGTTTATGGAAATAAAAACTTACAAAACAAGAAGCAAAGAACCAGCAGATCACATCACCAAACAGTGGTTGGGAAAACAAACAAAAGATAAAAGAAAACCACATACAAGATGTAGACTAAGGGATACGGACCCAGGTGAAGGATATAAGACAAGGATATAATTTACAATATTAAATTTTAATGAATTTAATGGATTTGATTTTCTTTTAAAATTTTGTTTGATGGAATTTATCTTTTTCTTGGTTGGAATTTAAATTCTTAGATGAGACAAATAAATTTTGTATACACAAATTCTAGCCTCATCATATATTTATTTATTCAAATATGTAGTCCCAAATGTAGGTGCTCTTATTTTTGTGGAGAAAATTCTAAATCATCTTGTAGTAAGTTGTATGCTTTTTCAGATGACCTCTTCTTCCTTGAAAATAGAAGCTTAAGTTCCAAGACCATCTACCAACTCAATAATTACATAATTAAGCTTTTCATGAAATATCTAGCTCATTTATTACTATCTTAATAGAAATAATATATTTAAACCTTTTTTCAATTTAAAATTTGAATAAAAAAATAGTGGTTGTATTCTAGTTAAGCCAATAGGCTTATATGTGGAGGTTTTGGCTATGGAGGCCCAAAATGCACCTACATAACCAATTTGTTTGTATTTTACAATAAATTAACATTCATATGAATATTTTTAATTGATTAATAAAAGTACATTTTGGCCCCTGCATAGACAATGCCATATGTGGAAGCTTTGCTCAATTTTTACAAATTTCCACTGGCAAATTATCAACCTTGTTGATCAATTTTACAAATCTTTGCTGACAAATTCTCACCCAAATATTTCTAATCTTACTGTAATATTTTGTTTCTTTTAATTTTCTTCCTTGGTAGAGTTCACTTGTTTTTTCCTTTTCCATCTCCAAACTTTCTAGCTTGCCATGTTTTTATTTGGCACAACTATTTTAGGATTTCAATTGGTTCATTTGACCATTCTAAATAGAAGTTGCTACAATAGTGGTAATGGCTTGAAGGTTCAAGTCTCTATGCATTTGTTACTGTATGTGGTGAGTTTTTTTTCTTAATATATATGAATGTTATCATAGATTTCTTAGTTCTTTTGGCTTGTCTTACCTCTTTCAACTTCAATGAGTTACTCTCAACCTATCGTATCATGCCTCCTTTCTCAACCATCTTTCCTTCATTTTTTCCCTAAATTTCATTGCATCATCCCATCTGCTAGTTGTGGCATAAATTTGTGATAGGAAGACATAGGATGTAGCATCATGTTGTTCTATTTCAAAAAGATCTTTTGTTGTGTCTTCTCTTAGCTCTATATTGCCATAACTTCGGCAAGCTCCAATTAATCCTCCCCACACAATGACATTTTGTTCAAAAGGGCATCTTGTCAATCATGTTTGTGTAGCCTCATTCAACTAGCTTGCTTGAGCAAGGAGATCAATAAATCATGAAAATAAATGACATATGTTTCAAGCATTTCCTGAAAGACTCAATTTTCTTCTTCTATGCTAACACATTAGACATACATGTCGATAAGGAAGACACACTCTTTTCCATCATTATGGTTGTTGTTGAGGTGGAACTGGGAACAACAACATGGGATTTGGCTTTTGTAAACCCCTATATATCACAACTCTTCATCCCCATTTTTCATAGTGAAAGCTCAAAATCCAATAATAAAAGTTGTACAAAGCTACAGAGCATACTTTTACAAGTTGCAAAAGACTTTGAATAAGAGAAAATCCCTGGACTAAGGAAGATGTTGCCCCTATTATATTAATCCAAATCAAAATTGTAGAAGAAAACATTTTAAAAACTCATGGCAATGACTAATTCATTCAAATAGGTCTCTATTAGCAAAATTTCCAACTGGATATGCAACTAAGTAATCTTGATCTTGCAAATGCTAGATGAAGTGGTAATCTTATTCTTCAAAATGGAAATTGTAATGCGTACATTGGGCTATCTACTAAATTATTGTTCATCTCTACCACTACAATCCTTATTATGCAATTATTAATGTGGTATGCTCTTCAATTTATGTGATGGAGTTTCTATTTCAATTTGAAGATTTCAAATACCCTAATACTTGGAATAGGCAGACTTTTTCGACATGGTTTCTATGCAACCAAGGTGGGTGCAATGTTTTAAAAATGAGAACCACCTTAAAAGAAATTAGGATGACACAATGTACTTTTCATATGGAGTATTTGACAATAGTCAAACCAATTTTGTAATATTATACATACACATGTTTGATGACCAGCAATAATCAAATTTCCATTGGGTTTTTGTCCCTCTTGATTCCTATTTTCTTGCTCATTCGAATTTTAGATTTTCAAACAATGAGACTCAGCCTTGAGACTCATACCACATGGTTCTAGGGTGCTTAGGTTCTATCAAAGCATGGTTTGGATATGTACATTTAGAAATTCAATATTAGAGCAAGCCATTGTCATATCTGTAAAATAGCATTATCTATATGTTGGAACGAGCTCACTTTTAGCTACAAGATCAATATTTAATGCATTAGTACATGCAAGATTACAACTACAATATAACATATGAATCTTATACCATAATGTGTACATGAAGAAAAAAAATGAGACCATTTTGGTTCTTCCAAACTTGTAATCTGATTTTCAATGTTGTATGTAGTTTTCAATTTCTATTTTTATGTTTATTTGTAATCTGATTTTCAGTGTTGCAAGATTAGGATTACTTAGTCTTTCTCAATCTACCAATAAGTAAATCATATAGGAAGCTACAAATTTTCAAAGGTAAAAACTATTACTCCTACTAAAATTGAACTAAAACAAAAGATCCAAGACAACTCAAAGATTTAGATACCTTTGTCAAAGGTTATCTAAGCTTGACCCTAGGCTGAGATACAAGGATTGATATTTTAGGTTGCAAATCTGGTGTATCATAGATTGGCTCAATTTCTACATTTTTTGGCTAAATAAAATGGCATGTATTTGGGGGTTTTTGACGACTGCAAATCTAGTACAAACACTAACAACAATAGCAAAGGTGAACCACATGGGCTTAATCCCCACTTGCTATATCTACCCATATTTCTCCAGTGCTCTAGAGAAATGCCCTTTATGTGCATACCCCACAATAATTGCATTCCATGAGATTGTATTTGGTTCGTGCATTGAGTAATATAGATTTAGTTGTTGAAAGTTGTTAATTTCTATACATAAATAGAAATTTCCACTCAACATCTTCCCACCAAATGGGCAGCCCAAATTTAAAATTCAATTTTTCTCCCTTTCAGCTAGACTCTTCTAGATGGCAATTTTGTTATGGGAAAGACAAAATATTTTAAGTAATTTATCTCCTTTGACAAGTCAGCTTGTAGACGCTTGAAAAGAAATCAAACAATTAAATTTTATTATTCAAAGCCAGGCTGTGAGCAATTTGATTTCAGCATAGTAGTACTCCATGTCTTTTTCCACCAATTATAAATTATCTTTCTTGTGTCCATCAACGAAGTCACTTGTGGAGGCAACAAACTGTCCCATAAGTAGATGAGAAAGTCAAAATTAAAAGAAGGATTGTGAGAAATACTAAAAAATCAAAGTTTAACATATTGCCAAGATCATTTAGAAACTAGATTCTTTTCAAGCATGTCATTCCAAAATACAAACATGGTTATTTGACCAAAATGTGGACTTACAAGAAATGGAGAAATGTGGATTCAAAGTCTGAAATACATACAAATTTATGATTTTATCATTTTATTTGCAAGTAACTCAAATTCATTCAACTCTAAAATCATTGCACTTTTACTTTATATTATACAATTTTTCTTAGTCTTCATTTCTATTTTAAAGAATTAAAATATATCACCTCTATCGACTTCTCGTTGCATGCACAAAAATGCACAATTGCTAATATATATTTGTTGGTGTAAATAAGTATTTACTTATTACACTTACTTAAGTTTACTTAGGTTAATGCATTATTTAATTATTTTGCATTATTTTATTATTATTTTAGGTGAGACACTTAGGAGTTTGTGTACTCTCATTGAGTTACGCAACTCTAATTATGCACATGGTGTCTACAACATAGGAGTATGCATCATTCACTGAATTGTCATGATGACAACACAGTTATCCACACTCCTCATTTAGCACATGTTGTCTACACCACTGATTTGCATGCTACACCATTGTAGGCTTATCCTCACATCATCGCACTTAATCTTGTGCTTAATGGAGGATAACCCATATTTGGTGGACATGTGCCTAGTTGTATGACATATCATGATGCTGACTTCTATGCATTCTAGAAGCTCTCCTGAGGCCTTTATATTCAGGCACTCCTAGTGTACTCTCATCAAGTTATTGAATGAATATTGTCATTTTGATCATACTCTATCTATTTTGAACTACTATGTGCTTGTGTTGAGTTCTTTAGTTCTTGGTTGAATTCTGGCCTAAGCCAAATTCTTACAATATTTTTAGTTGTGAAAATTGTAGACTTGTGTTTTTCATTTATGGTTTAAGTTTAATTGAATTGTTGTAATCTAAATGAAGTAACTTGTTTATCAAATAAATTATTTTCTGAATTTGATTGTGTGTGTTTTTTTAGCATCAACATTTCAAATCACACTACATGATCCATCATCGAGATGAGAAAGTGCAAGATAGTAAAGATATGCAAACTAAACCTTTCTCAAGAACTGTAAGAAGAGAAGGGAAAAGCATGCAAAACCATGCAAAGAATAAAAGAAAAATAAATGAAATGTGCACCACCCAATAAAATGAAAATGAGATATAAATGATAAAGGACAATATATAAACGAATAAAGTAAGTAGGAAAAAAAAAGGGAAAAAACCCAAAAATAATAATAATGAACCAAGCTAACAAAATCATGAAAATAGAAAGAACAAAAAATCAAACTCAAGAAAAGCACACAAAATTTACAATAAAAGAAAGTAGGCATATGTGTGTGTGTGTGTGTGTGTGTGTGTAATACATATATATTTATGTATATATATTATATGCATATCTATATAGCTATGTATATATACCTACATATATGTATGTAATGTCCTGTTTGGGGCATTTACTTATTCACCTTCTTATTTGTAAGTTTTGATAATAATCAATATGATATCTTTCTCAACGTTATATGTTATATATATATGGTATTTCATAGAGATGTGTCCTTTCATTAATATTAATTATATTTAATAAGGTAATTATATTATATATTATTATATTAATTATATATGATTATATGTTATATATGAATCATTTTAATTACTTATAACAATATTATTTTAACATATAACAAAGGCATAATTGTCATATACTATTGTCATACAAGTATGTATGTGTGTGTGTGTGTGTGTGTATAATTTTTGATAGGTAATCGGTCAAAGCCTAGATTATTTATCATTCATTTTTATTGTTGTTGTTAGATTAATTATTGTTATGTGTTAATCTTGAGTAGATTTGAACCCAAGACCTCCCCGATGAGAGGCTCACAATTTACCAATGCGTTGTAGGCTCTTGCCTAGTCATGCAAGTATATATTAATTATCTATAGCATGGAATTTATGTGTGTGTGTGTGTAGTTAATATTTATAATTATATTGTTATGATATATAACAATTTATATTTGCATCTTAGTATAATTAAAATATTTTTATACATTATCGATTATTTTGATATTATAAACTTTATGTATAATATTTATTCTTATTTAATTTGTATGCCAAAATGGGGATATCACAGTCCTCCCCTCTCAAATTTGCTTGTCCTCAAGAAAAATCATTCATAAACAAACTTCTTCATAGATATTTAAAACATATTTTCATATAAAAGACTTAAACAATTTTTGAGGTATACATCTTTAATGAATGAAAATATGAGACAAACACAAGGTAGTCTCATGAATGCATGAAGACACAAAGTATACATGATGCAAACATATGAAGAAATGGAGCATACACAATGGAGATAGATCATACATTCTTTTTTGATTCTCTATAATTTATTTCTCACAATGAAGTAGAGTAAAGGGAATGATTTATAAAATATATTTCCCTAGTACGCTTTTTGATCATGTATCTTGCAAGCGCAAATAATTATTAGCATGTACATGTATATAATAGCTCCAAAGAAAAGATGAGTCATGATAAATTAGTTCTAAACTAATATCCTACCAAGCCCAAGAGTGAAACTTTGGCCCCCTTGGCCTTAATGGAAGGCATCAGTCATCCAATGAGGTGGTCTACTTGAAAGATTCTTAGCTGAATTAATTTGGCATGATGTCAATGGTTCTTAACTTGACCAATCTAAGCCCAAGAGCGAAAATTTGACCCTCTTGGCCTTGATGAAAATATTCTACTATTCCATCAAGATGGTCTACATAGATGTCCATCGTAACATTTTATTTTTTCCCAATCTAAGCCCAAGAGCGAAACTTTGGCCCCCTTGGCCTTGACGGCAACACTTTGACATCCATCAAGATGATCTACACAGATGGTAATCTTATTCTTCTTAAATATCCTACCTAAGCCCAAGAGTGAAACCTTGGCCCTCTTGGCCTTGATAGTAGCACTAGACATCCATCAAGGGGGTCTACTTATGAGGTAGTCTAATTCACTAATTTATAATTTTCAATCGAAAAATGTTAAATATCATATTCTTATAATGTCAAAATATATTCAAATAAAATATAAAATAGTTTGTATCTATATTCAAGTCAATAATAAAATAGCATTCACAATTCTATGTTAGAATGTTTACATAGCAATATCTTATAATCTTTTTAATATTGTCTTCTATAAATATAATGTGAAAGAAAAGTTTGCTTTCTTATTTAACAAAATATATTACTTTTGAAAGTCACATATGAAATGTCCCTTTTCTGATTTTTGTACGATATTTCCAACCTCTAATCAGATTTTCAAGATCAAACAACTAATATCACAAAGATCCACCAAATTTCTCAAGAAACCCCAAATCGGGTATGCCAGAAATTGTGCCAAAAGCTTCACAGCTTCACAAATTATTAATAAATCTGAAAGTGGACATTTTTACAGAAATTTCAGCAGCATAACAGCCTACAAAATGAAATTTTTGGATCCGTATAGCCTTTACACAACAGTTCTCAATTGTAGGACAAAAACTATGCTCATCAGGCTCCTGAAATTAACACAAAAATGCCCGGAAACACCACAAAAACACTAATAATCTATCTCAGAAGTTTAATCATGTCCCAATACATATATTCAGCTCTATTTTAATACCTTAAGTCTGAAATACAGCAGAAACCCAAACTGATATGTAATACTCAACTGGAAACACCAAACTCATACAAAAAAACACCCGAAAATCCACAAATCTGCACTGTTCAGCACAAAGGCAAACTCTGTATAAGCATGCACATGGAACGGCTTCAAACTCCCGTCCTTAGCCTTCCTAGAAACCTACAAACTCCCATTCTTGGGTCTCCCTGGAAACCTGTAAACTCCCATTCTTGGGTCTCCTTCTCCACAGGTTTGGCAGCCTCTGAAGAATAACAAAGAAAAATGAGCAAAATCAAGTTCTGGAATCCACCAAAAATGCCTCCAAACCCCTTAAAAGAGGGCATAACTGTAACTCATGTCCAAGAGAGGTTAATGAAACATATTTTAATAATAATTTCATTTATTAGTCCAACGGTTTCCAAAGATTAACCCCCTTTTTCCGAAACTTCACTTTCTTGGGCCTGCCTGCCTTAGCAAAGATTATTATTTTTTTATTATTTGAAAAGGGGACATGACAACATACCTCACATAATGGACTCCCTATTATTTCGGGATTTAAATTTGCTTCATTTTTGGTGGGCCTTCATTATATACTAGCTCTCCAACGTCTATTTTTTTTCCTTGATGGTATGTTCATACTTTATTGATGTTATTGGTTGTTGATATCTTCATCTATCCATAATAGCATATTCCAGGTGGACCATAACTATATAATTTATATATTTGAATTTTATATTGAAACTACTTGATAATAGTTTCGTTTGTTTCTATTTCCCACCTCATATGGAATTGCTAATTGCTAATGAAGTCAATTGATATCTCTATTGCCCTGTATTAATACTTGTGAGGGGCTCCAACTTTTATTGATTTTCAATGATAATTCGCACGGTATATAGCAGGCTTATGTTGGCTTTAATATTATTTAATTTGTTCCTTCATAATCTCTAACTTCATGACTATATTCCTGCATATTGACTTAACGTTGGTTATTTGTTTTTGTCCTCACATGAATCATTAGTGGATTTTTATTTTGTGCAATCTCCTTTTTGTTTGAAACAAACATGTCTCCCTATAGTGTTGTTAGTGTTGCATCAAAATTTGATTCTCCTCTCACGGGTTGTGTTCCATTCGTTTTGACAATGTAGAACATTTGGACTGCCAATTTTATTAAAAATTTGATTATGTGTCACTGTAACATCTGTCAGATGATATCCATATTCTCTAATCACACCTTTCAAGTTTTTCTTTTTATGGCAAGTTTGACTGTGTAATGCCTTGCCAAGGGATCCAAAAGAATTAACCTAAAATTGTACTAATTTTGCCAAACATTTTTTTTAAAGACAAGAAAGAACATACACATCAATCATAAAGTGCAATATCCCTATCTTTTATTTAATTAATTTAATTAATTACTATATTACAAGGGAGAAGCTTTTAAAGTGTGTATTAATTATTGGAAAGGGGGAAGCCTCTAGTAATTTAATTTTCTAGAAGCACAATTAATTATTGTATTGCAAGGGAGGAGTTTCTAAAGAGTGCATTAATTATTAGAAGGGGGAAGCTTCTATTACTTGCAATTAATTAATATTTGATTTCCTTCTAGAAGGGTGTAAGAAAAGTATAAATAGAGGTGGAAGAGTCATTGTTGAGCATCAGATGATTGTGAATTGCATTTGATAAAAGCTTGGAGGTGGAGTTAGAGATTTGGTCTTGGCATTAGAGGATGTTCATCCTCTCTTTTAACATTCTAGACATCATTCCCTTGGGGTTTGGCCTTTGGAGTTCATTGTTATGTATTTGAGAACTAATATTATTTCAGCAGTGGTTCAATCTTCATGTTAAATTCCTTCTTGTTCATGTTATATGGTTTCAAAAGCTATGCAAAGACGTTAAAATCTCTTTCAGAAGTTGGTTTAGTTCTTGGGCATTTCTAGGGTGCCCATTACATAAAGTAGCAGAAGCAATAGGGTAAAATTACAAAGTTGTGTCACCTTTTAGGCTGACTTATCAAAATGACTAAATTTGAGTATTTCTATCTAAAAATAAAATTTTCTCAAACATGTGATCTAGATAAATTTATTCTAGCTAATTTATATATGCTCTCACACTTTTCCAATTGGAAATGTCTATTAAATGCATGTTTTATAATAGTTTTTATCCAATTACTAAAGAAATAGTATTATTTCAGAAAATTGATGTTTTAATATCTCATACTATTTTTTATGATTTTTTTTAGTAAAATAAAAATACCATTTTATAGATCTCAAAGTAAAGAATATTCTCATATAGACTTTATAGTGTTTTAATTAGATAAAGTATATTGCAATTAAAAAGTTCTATAAGCACATATTTTAACACTAAAAAAAAATCAATTTTGAGAAAGAAAAAATATTAAATCATACAAAAAGAAATAAAAAAATTATATGACCTTCTAGAGGAGAGAGTCTTCCTTCAGAATGTATGATTTATCTTTTGGTTAGAATAGATTTGTTTTTAAAAATGTGGTGGGAGATGAGAACTATTAATTTCGAGTGAGTTGAAATTTGAATCACTATAAAAGAGAAAATATAGGTCTAAAGTCAATTTTTATTGTTGATTGTTCTAGTTATATGTGTTATCTATAATATAGTCTGAGTTCAAATAGAAACTCATTTATTTTCATATAGTTTTGTGGTGGGAACTAAACCCCTAATTTTCAACATTTTTCAGCAACTAAAAAATTATCTATGAAAATTAAGAAAATATATGATTTCTTATTCCAAATAATTATTAAAAAATTTAATCTTAAACTTCAACCATTTCTACACATTTCATTAGTTTATGTCATATTCAATTTCTAAATAATAATACTAGTTTTATATCATTGAAGGTGAACAATTATACTTTTCAATTTTTTTCTGGAATTTGATTGTGTAAAAAAATTTAGCATCAACATTTCGGATCACACACAGTAATCCTGCATTCTCCAGCTATTCATCCTGATGATGGATCACTGTGTGTGATCCGAAACGTTGATGCTAAAAAAATTTTACACAATCAAATTCCAGAAAAAAATCGAACATATTACCAATGGATTGTGGAAATCAAATGTCATTAATTATACTTTTGTTAACATTTTCCTTTGCAAAAGGGTGACACAAGTCTATGCTTTTACCCAATAACATACAATCTTACATAAGCAAAAATAACAAATTACATTCCTTAAGGATCCCAAGACATTGAATCACATTTAATTTAATTAATACTAAGTCTAACAAATAACACATCTACCTGAGAGAATAATCAAAAGTCCAAAGTCCATTTAAATAATATACATTTGTTCTGAATGCCACTTGGCAATAAAATTTGGAATGCTCAATCATCCACTATATATGTCACAGAGTATGAAAGGCTTAAAGAATATACAATTATAAAAATAGATTACATCATCCTTTTTAGATCCATGATACAAAGTACAATACAATAAGTGAAATCATCCATCATAAAGATATAACCATCCATCATAATATGCAAGAATAGAATGAAAGGAAATGTAGACAAAGAACTCTAGCCACAACATCAATGGACAGATCTCGACGGTAAGAGTAAAAAGAACTATCACCTAACCGTGTGATAACCCAAAAAGGCCCACTGCCACTACGATAAGGAGATAGTCTCAAGTCCCAAATAGGATATCAATCCAAATATCAAAAGTAATCTCTAAGTCCAAGAAACCCTAAAAGTAATCTAACTCAAAGGTTCCAAGATAAATCAACATCTAGACCCAGAGACAAACAAAGACATGTACGGAATCTACTATGTAAGAAAGCAAGTGTCATCACACGAATCAACACTCAAGTTACCCTAGTAGTCTCTCAGGACCCTGGCCCCCTAGTGATCCATCTGCAGCACTAGTATCCTTTCATACTGATAAGGCATACTAATAATGCATGGTTGCAACCAAGCATTCTCTCTACTCCCATCGTAGTTTGTACTAGCACTCGAGGCATGGGCGAGAACATACAAATGCTCTTATTATGTTTATTTTATTCCCATTTAGTGTAGTGTTTTCACTTATTAAACAACTTGCAATGGGTTACCCTAATAGCAACTTAGGGCCCCGGCCTCCATTGCAAGCCACTTCTCGACATTATATATAGATAACCTACCCTAAGCTCATAAAACTATGAATCATATAAAATCACCTTAGTCCTATACAAGTGACTAGAAAGCATCAAAAGATAATTCATAATAGCACATCAGTTCTCTACGAGCAACTGGAAGGCATCCCAAAATTATTGATCAAAGACTTGAAAAGGTTAAGTCAAACATGTCATAACATGAAATCACTAAGAAAAAATCATACAAACACCTCAATCCTATTAAAACAACTGGAAAGCAATCCAAATACAACTAATCAAAGACTCAAAATGGTTAAGTCAAATAGGTCATAACATTCACCTCAGCTTCACACAAGAACACTGGAAAGCAATAACAAACAGTAAGTTCAAACTCATCGTAGAGCATACCAAACACATTACCATGGTTGGGTTCAAAAGATCAAAGATCAATTCATCATAACATCACAATCATAGAACCCCCAAGCCTCTATTAAATGTCCTAAAATTGGTCGACACTCTAGTCAACCCAAACCCAAAATATAGACAAAACACAAAAAACAAAGTGTAGGTTTCATAGTTTGGTTTTATTTTGAAACATACTATTGAGTTAAATGTAAGGTTTCAATTTTTATTCAATGTAAGGATTTGAGTACATAAGATTGCATATTAACCCTTACTATTCAACCCATTTCTTCTATTGAAATAATTGCACAATTACCCCAATTCAATTACAAGTCAATTATTCCAATTAATTTAAGGATAATTATTTATTTAAATTATTAAAATAATAAATTATTGATTTTTAAATAAAATACTTTACAATTTTATTAAAATCAGATTTATTATTAATAATTAAAATAAACCTAAGACTCCACTGAATATCTTATTAATTATTAAATATTAATAATGAACAACACTATTATTAAATTCATTCAATAATTAAATTAATAATTAAAACATGTTAATAAATATATATATTTTGGATCGGTAAACAACTGAAGCCTAGATTAATTATTATTTTTTGGAATTAATTATTATTAAATGTTTAGTGAAGGTAGATTCAAACCCAAGACCTCCCACATGAGAGGCTCACAAGTTATGATTGCATTGTAGGCTTTTGCCTTATTAATAAACATTATTAAATAATAATAAAATTAATATTAAAAACTTACTATTAAATATTATTAAATAATAATAAAATTAATATTAATAAATTAGTAATTAATATTATTAAATTAGAAAAAAATTTAAAACTTATTAATAAATATTGTTAATTAAAATTAAATAAAAATGAATCTTTTATTAACTATATTAATAATTTCAATGCCTTGCGATTTAAAACCGTCGGCCTATGGACACCATAGCCCTATTGTCATGGACAACAGGCATACATGCTACCACAATAGCAGGCCTGTCGTGCAGCCTTTAAAGGCTGTTGTAGCCTCTACTATCGCTGAGTAGGTGAGTTGGGGGGGGTGGGGGTATCACAACCCTGCCTCCCCACTTTTATATTATTTTAATTTTTTTAAAATTTTATTTTGTTTAAAATTTATTTTAAACAATAACCCCCCCCCCCCAAACAAAATAAATAAATAAATAAATAAATTTATGCATAAATTTTTTTTATAAACATTTACAATTATAGTCTGATAGAAAAAATATGATTAACCATTCAAATTTCTAATTAAAATTTTTCTTTTACTTTCAAAACCCCTCCTAATTTAATTTCCAAATTTTAATTCCACGAAAGAAGGATTGTATTAATATTTGAATCTTCCCATATACAGGTAAAAATAACATGTATACCAAAAATTCAAAATTACAAGATTGAAAGATTCATCGCAGTAGAACCCAGACAATCAATTCACAGTCACGAAGAAGGCAGGAAAATAAATAGCATAAATAACTTTGTGAATTAATCACAAGAATCTACTTGGATTCTGATGCTAACCATGCAACACCCAAAAAGATTTGTGAGAGAAATTTTCCCTCTCAAAACCTTCTCTCTTCCGAAAATTCTCCTTCCAAAATTCGTGGTCCCTCAAAAATAAACTCTCAAATTGTGATATGGAGTTCTCTCCTAAAATCGGGGCACTAATCGTGCGATCACCCGAGAGGACTCCTTGCTCACTTGACTTTAACTCTTTATTATCTTTTCTTTTTAATTAATTTATTAAATTCTAATCTCATGCACACTTTATGCAATCTTAAATTTTTTAATGAATTAATATATTTTGTTGGAAATGATTGAAAAGATCATGAATGAAGAATGATGGAACTGGTAAAGAATGTTTTCAATCATTGTTTTGTCATTGATGTCAAACTTGCTATTTGCAGGAATGACAATTTCTTAAGTGATCCAAATACTATCAATTGGTTGATTGACAAGGAGGAGGCAATCAATAATATGTAACTAGAGCACCTAGAGAAAGGTTGAAGTTATGATGTTGTAATGAAGTATAAGGATCAACTAAGCCATTGATGAAATGGTGTATTAATGACATACTCTAAGACATAGAGAATGGACACACTACGACACATCAAAGATGTAAGGTTTAATTAAGTCATTTGTAGAACCCGACTAAGTTCATTTGTGAGTGTCGAGCAAGCTAGTTAAAGCCAAGCAAGTTTAACTTCAGTGTGTGCCGAGCAATCCTTCAGGTGTCAAGTAACACAGAAGGTGTCGAGCAATCCTTCAGGTGCCGAGTAACACAGAAGGTGTCGAGCATCAGTAAATGTAGTAGAAGCCAAGTGATTCAAAAAAATAGTAGAATACAGGAAAGCTTCAGGTGCTGAGTAAAGTAGAAACTACAGAGGATGCCAAGCAATCCAAACCTAGTTAATGTCAAGCATCAGTAAACCAATGATGTTGAGTTGCTGCATTATTGATAAGACAAAAAGATTCGCCAGATCAGTAACAATAAGTTTTTTACATTGAATTTGTGAATTAATTGGATGATAAGGATGATGAGTAGATGTCACAGAATTTCATGTAAACCATGCAAACTAGTTTTGAGCAAATACTGATGGACTTATCATGAAGTTCCTAGAAGAAATAATTTGGAGGGAAAATAATATCATTCTTTGAGATCAAATCAAATGGATGAGCGAGAAGATTTGAGCGAGAAATGAAGAAAAAAACTTCTTTATAAGGAGTTACAGGTCAGAGATCAAAGTGAAGATGGAGTTGGTCATAAGTGTGGTCATGCAAAGGAGCCAAGAGAAGGCTAGTGTGAAGTGTCAGAAGGAGGACACAATGAGGAGTAAGCATAGAGCATCAAGACTTTGAGTTGATCAAGTGACCATACAGTGCATTGGCATAACGAGTGGAAGAACTCAAGGAGATAGATCTTGAAGGGTGGACAAGGTGTCAACACTGCAAGGAAGAAAAGCCAAGCAAAGAAAAGAACTGAAGAGTGATATGAAATCTGCAAGGTTAGAGTTGCAATCTTTATCAAGTCAAAACCTTTCTAATACTTTCTTACCATTCTATTAGACATTGAAATCCTACATTGCTAGGTTAGCTTAACAGCTAGGTGGATAAGCCTCAGGAAAAGAATAGAAGATCCCCAGGAGAAGGATAAGAGATCCTCAGGAGAAGGATAGGAGATACTTAGAGAGGGATAAAAGATTCTTTTGAGAAGGTGACTGTAAATCCCATGGACTTGGGTGGGCCTAATAGCTCTATGTAAATCCTTTAATAGGGTGACATTCTAAGTTGAATGTCCTTAAGTCCTCTAACAAGGTACACTCCTAATAGGGTATAGAAATCCTTTAACAAGGTCACATCTGATAGTGTGTAAAGCCTTTAACAGGGCAAACCATCAAAAGTGGTTGAAATCTATTCCGTAGTAATTTTGTGGGTATCATCCCCACCCCAGTTTTACCTTCTTATTCCTGGAGGGTTTCTGGGTCACCAAAATTCTTTGTGTTATGTGGTGATGCATGTTTACTTTTCATGATTATTTAATGTTTAATTGCATGCATGATAATTTCAATTATATGCCATTAAGGATTTGACAAGAAAGTAAAAAGACTAGAAAGAAAAATTTGCATTGGACATTATTGGACCTTGAATAACTGACTCACCCCCCCCTCTCAATTATTCTAAAAGAATTCTAACATCTTTTTCACTTTTTAATTTATTTTTAAAACGTTAATTGATAAAATATTTATTAACTTAAATAATAATAGTATTTAGCATTTATTTAAAAATGAACTCTAAATATATTATTATTAAATTAAATAAATATTATCACATTCTAAAATTAAACTTATCACTTTTATCTTTAAATTTAATTCCTTTTTATTTAATTAATTCTCCAAATTAATTAAATATAATTAAATATTAAAAATACCATAATAAATTTCTATTAAATTAAATTATTAATTTAATAATTTAATTTGACTTAATTAATAGAAAAATCACCGAAGACTTATAAAACAAAATACAAAAACCCATCATAGAAAAACACATACAAGATCAAACTAAAGGGTTATAATCATGAATTAAAGTCATATGATGCATTCGAAAGGTAATCAACTCATATACTTGCCCTAATTTTCTAGGACAAATTGGTTCAAAGGTTAGGATTTGGATTTAAGAATTTATCTCCCCTCTCTTACCATTGAGATAATGCGATAGGGTACGCTCATCCTGGCAATTCAAGGAAGTCGATACTCAGTACCTACAATCTACATAAAATTTATGCATGTACAAACACAATATTTTAAACTAAATAGGCAATGGTAGGAAGTGGTTCATCGTGTAGATCCCGACTAGCAGGTGACTATGACTCCCTTCCTCAACCACATCAAAAATGCCATACATAAAGAAAATATACATGTACACCATACACATGCAGTATGGGGTAAGTATCCATAAGAAAATACATATAATAATCCATCTAACTAATCATCATCAAATAACTAAAATCATTGTAATAATCATCATCATGCATACATGAAGTAATTAGTAACAAGTAGTCTCATCATAAAATCAACTGAATATGAAACAATATATGATAATCTAAAAGATAGTGTTACTAATCATCAAGCATAAAATTGGCCTAAAAGAGTTTGATAATGACAACAAAATGTAAACTAGGGTAAGCATTATAGACTACCATATCGAGTGGGAATAGAATTTTTTTTTTTTTGTTTATATAAAGCTTTTCCCAAAACACATCGTTGCTTTTAAATTTAGAATGGCTTTTTCATGTTTATCTTGTTAGAATAAACCATAGACAGAAATAAAAACTACATGCAAATATAACCAATAACAAAAAATAATAGAACACACAAAAATGAACACAAGGCACCAAGATTTAACGTGGTTCACCCAATCCCTGGGCTACGTCCACCAAACAACAAGTCCAATCTTATTACAATCCAGTGATTACAACCTGATTACAATCCGTAATCCCTTACAGCTCAATACCGCCGCAAGAACCAATTTCGTATCACCACATATGAAAAATACCCAACCCTAAGCCCTTTTTATACAAGTATTAAACCGCTTTAGGGTTATAACATGTCGGCCATATGTCGGCCATAATATGTCGGCTACCATGTCGGCTACTTCCAAAAAAAAAAAATTCTCAGGGCGATGCCCCGAACCCCACTATTTATGAAGTATGTACAGTACTTTCCTGATCAGTCACCACAATCTAACAATCTCCCACTTGGGGACTGATCAGGCTCCACACTAAACAACAATCTCCCACTTGGAGACTAATCCTGTAGCAATACAACTACCGCATGGGGCTCCCACTGGATCAAACCACCCTGGACTCTACTGTTCTTTTATTCACATTTAGTCTAAAAGACCAACTGAAGCTGAAGAGGAGTTCAGCTTCTCCCTTGTTACAACCTTTGTCAACATATCTGCTGGATTTTCATTGGTATGTATCTTCTCCAGCTTTAACTGTCCATCCTCCAAAACTGACCGAATGAAATGGTACCGCAACTGTATGTGTTTGGTCTTAGAATGTAGAGCTGAATTCTTAGCAAGATGAATGACACTCTGACTATCTGTGAACAAATAATTATCCTTCTGAGGATGTCCCAATTCTTCCAAGAAGAACTGAAGCCATATCATCTCTTTGGCTGCCTCTGTAGCAGCAACATACCCTGCCTCTGTAGTGGAGAGAGCATTAATCTTTTGTAGCCTAGAAACCCAGCTCACGGCTGCCCCACCAACAGTAAAGACATAACCTGTAGTACTCTGCCTGGTATCAATATCCCCAGCCAAATCTGAGTCAACATAGCCCTGTAAATCAGTAGTAGAGCCCCCAAAGTGTAAACACTTATTGGATGTACCTCTCAAATATCTGAGAATCCACTTGACAGCATTCCAATGCTCAAAACCTGGATGACTCATACACCTGCTAATGACTCCCACTGCATGTGCAATATCTAGCCTAGTGCATATCATAGCATACATCAAACTTCCTACATCTGAAGCATAGGGTACCTTGGACATCTTATCCTCCTCGTCCTGTGTCTTGGGACACATCTCCTTAGTCAATTTCAAATGACCAGGTAAAGGTGTGCTGACAGCTTTAGCATTCCCCATAGAGAAACGTTGCAGCACCTTCTCAACATAATCAGCTTGAGATAGCATCAATGTTCTGTTCTTCCTATCTCTGCAAATCTTCATACCAAGGATTTGTTTTGCTGCCCCCAAATCCTTCATAGCAAATGCATGTGCTAATTGGCGTTTCAGCCCCTTAATATGATCCATGCTAGACCCAGCTACAAGCATATCATCAACATATAAACATAAAATAATGTAGCTATCATCATCCAACCTCTTAAAATAAGCACAGTAATCTGAATGACACCTATTATATCCATGCTCATGCATAAAACTGTCAAATTTCATATACCATTGCCGAGGTGCTTGCTTCAAGCCATATAAACTTTTCTTCAATTTGCACACTAAGTTCTCCTTACCTTTGACCTCAAAACCCTGTGGCTGAGCCATATATATTTCTTCATCCAAATCACCATGAAGAAAGGCTATTTTAACATCCATCTACTCTAAATGCAAATCTTCAGTAGCCACAAGACTTAAAATAGTACGAATAGAAGTCATTTTAACAACAGGAGAAAATATCTCATCAAAATCAATTCCCTTTTTCTGTGCAAATCCTTTTACAACTAACCTGGCCTTAAATCTTTTCTTACCTCCTTCCTCTTCTTTCAACCTGTAAACCCATTTATTCTGTAAAGCCTTTTTACCTGCAGGCAACTTGCACAAATCCCATGTCTTATTTTTCAGCAAAGAGTCCATTTCATCTTTCATTGCAGACTCCCACTCAATCTTAGTATCCACCTACACAGCTTCATCATAACTTTCAGGTTCACCAGCATCAGTAAGTAAAATAGAATACAAAGAGGGAGAAAACCTTTGTGGAGGTCTAATTGGCCTTGTTGACCGTCTAACATTCACTGGTGTGTGTGGTATTTGTTGTTGCAGTTGTTGCACATCATGAGGAATGGATGGAACATCAGCTTTTGGAGTATCATCCAACACTACATAATCATCTTCTTTCTTCTCATGTTGCTGCAACAGATCTTTGTACAACACTTTTTCATTGAATATGACATCTTGGCTTCTTATAATTTTATGATTTTCAAAATCCCAAAGCCTATAGCCAAATTCATTAATGCCATATCCAACAAAGACACATTTCTTTGATTTAGCTTCTAGCTTGGTTCTATTTTCAGAGTCTATATGAGCAAAAGCTTCACAACCGAAGGTCTTGAGAAAAGAATAACTCACCTTCTTACCAGTCCATGCTTCCTCTGGAATACCACAACCCAAAGGAGTAGAGGGACCTCTATTAATCAAATATACTGTAGTATTGATAGCCTCCGCCCACATGTGTAAGGGCAACCCAACATGCAACCTCATGCTCCTTGCACGCTCCATTATAGTCCTGTTCATGCGTTCAGCCACTCTATTTTCCTGTGGAGTCCTTGGAATAGTTTTTTGTCTACGAATACCATTAGTGGAGCAATAATCTTCAAATTCATGACTGCAATACTCACCACCATTATCAGATCTGAGACATTTTAATTTCTTACCAGTCTCATTTTCAACCAAGCATTTCCATTTCTTAAAAGTTTGAAATACATCAGATTTCTGTCTAAGGAAATAAACCCATATTTTTCTAGTTGTGTCACCAATAAATGTAACATAATAATGAGAGCCACCAAGGGAAGATACCTGAGCCGGTCCCCATACATCTGTATGCACAAGCTCTAATTTCTCCTTTTTGTTTTCCTTCCCTGTCTTTACAAAACTCACTCTCTTTTGTTTTCCATACACACAACTTTCACAGAAATCCATATTCACACATTTTAGACCTGGTAAAACTTTCTTTGAATGAAGTACTTTCATACCTTTCTCACTCATGTGCCCAAGTCTATTGTGCCACAGTGCTGTATCAGAATCTACAACAGCTATTTGTTCTCCCTGCTCAACTGCAATAATTGTTCCTGAATATTCATTTTTCTCTGAAACAATCAAAGTAGAAGGAACAATATGACCTATACAAAGATATAAGGTGCCTACTTTCACACCTTTTGCTACTACAAGGGAACCTTTTGAAACCTTCCAATTTTTATCATTAAAAGTAACTACACAACCCTCATCACCGAGTTGCCCTGCTGAAATTAAATTTCTACTTAGTTTTGGAACATGTCTTACCTCATGTAGTAGCCAATGATTCCCATTCTGCAACTTAATCTTAATTTTTCCCTTTCCAACAATCTGACATGGTTCATTATCCCCCAAATAAACAAGCCCAAAATCCCCTTGGACATAATCAATGAAATAACCTCTATGAGGTGTAGCATGAAAATAAGCACCAGAATCTAAAACCCATGAATCATCAACACTCTCTAAAGACAGAAGCAAAGCATCCTCTTCGGATTTGTTACTTACCACATTTGCCTCTTTGTCTCCATCTGATTTATCTCCTTCATTTTTCTTTCGAGTCCAGCAATCTTTCTTTTTGTGCCCTGGTTTCCCACAATACTAGCAATCATTTGGTCCTCTCGATTGAGACCTCATCCCCTTTGACTTTCCTCTTGATTTCCCATGATTTCCAGAGTTACTTCCTCTTTCAGTCATTCTGCCCCTGCTTTGTGCATTTAAAGCACTTCCTGATGTAGATCCACCTGAGGATTTTCTATGAGTTTCCTCACTTAAAATAACACCGATCACATCATCATATTTTAGGGTACTAGATCCAGGAATAGAATTACTCACCGCCATTACCAAGCCATTCCAGCTTTCAGGCAAAGAACACAAAATCAAGAGAGCCCTAATTTCTTCATCAAAATTGATACCCACAGAAGATAATTGACTAGTAATAGTATTAAACTCATTTAAATGATCTGCAACAGATCCACCTTCTGCCATTTTCATATTAAATAAACGCTTCATGAGAAATACCTTATTTGAAGCGGAGGCCTTTTCATACAGTGTCGCTAGGGTTTTCATCAAATCTTCTGTCGTCTTTGCTTTTGTAATATTAAATGCCACCGATGGTGCCAAGCATAACCAAATGCTTCCGAGTGCCTTTCTATCCAAAAGATCCCATTTAGCCTCTGACATAGTTCCTTGATTCTTGGATTTTCCTTCCAACGGCTTCCATAAATCCTTCTGATATAAATAGTCTTCCATTTGCATCTTCCATAACTGGAAGTTCTGCCCATTAAACCTGTCAACCCTCAACTTACCCTCATCTGCCATCGCTCCCACTCAACTGTGAGACTCCCACTTAACCGTGAGACTTTCCTGCAGAGGATAACTGAAAGACAACCTTGCTCTGATACCACTTGTTAGAATAAACCATAGACAGAAATAAAAACTACATGCAAATATAACCAATAACAGAAAATAATAGAACACACAGAAATGAACACAAGGCACCAAGATTTAACGTGGTTCACCCAATCCCTGGGCTACGTCCACCAAACAACAAGTCCGATCTTATTACAATCCAGTGATTACAACTTGATTACAATCCGTAATCCCTTACAGCTCAATACCACCGCAAGAACCAATTTTGTATCACCACATATGAAAAATACCCAACCCTAAGCCCTTTTTATACAAGTATTAAACCACTTTAGGGTTACAACATGTCGGCCATATGTCGGCCATAATATGTCGGCTACCATGTCGGCTACTTCCAAAAAAAAAAAATTTCTCGGGGCGATGCCCCGAACCCCACTATTTATGAAGTATGTACAGTACTTTCCTGATCAGTCACCACAATCTAACATATCTCCTCTATCTTCTGATTCTATTTTTGATGCCACTTAGTTTGTGTTAAGAGGGTATAATGTCCCCTTTTTTAATCTCCCTACAATAAACCCCTTTATGTGAATAAATGTTGACGTCCTACATCACTCGGTGTACTGCAACAATACCTTGTTACACTGGCGTGGAACTCGATGGAGATTTGCGTACACGTTTTGGTGTTGATTCCATGTTCCATCCTTTTATTTTGAATGCAATTCAATATTTTCCATTTTCGGTCCTTTTTAGTCCTCATAAATATCGTTGACTCGGTTATGGAAAGATGTGAGTGAGTGGATGTGTCTTATGTTATGGGTTATGTCAATACATATGGGGGATTTCTGCCATACTTGGTCTTGACATGAATCACTAAGTGATCTTCAAACTATGATCAATATCTACTACTATTTCCATATATACCTGGCTTCAATCGCAGTCTCCCATGGAAGTTTGCTTACTTTTTAGTATCCTTTTCATATTACTGTTATTGTCTTACAGTAATTTAATCTTTCTTCATATTTGGTGGCCTTGTGATTGTTATGAGTAATGACTCACAATGGTTCTTTCTTGCATCATATCATAAATCACATTTATCACTGTTGTATTTTTGATTTGACAAACTGCACTATGAACATTTACTTAGTCCATTGTTGGTGTATGTAATACATCACTACAAATAACTTTATGAAACCCCATTCAAACTATTTATAAAGTTTATATTCAGAATCTCTTTGTACTTTAATTTTAATCGGGATGGCAGGATCATGCTTTGATACCACTTGTAATGTCCCGTTTGGGGCATTTACTTATTCACCTTCTTATTTGTATAAGTTTTGATAATAATCAAAATGAAAGCCTTCTCAACATTTGATATTCTATATATATATTATTTCATAGAGACACGTCCTTTCATTAATATAAACTATATTTAATAAGGTAATTATATTATATATGATTAAATGTTATATATATGAATCATTTTAATAATTTATAACAATGTTATTTTAATATATAACAAAGACATAATTGTCATATACTATTGTCATACAAGTATATATTAGTTATCTATAGCATGACATTTAAATATCTAATTATAGATATATAATAATATTCATGTGTGTGTGTGTGTGTGTGTGGGGTTAATATTTATAATTACATTGTTATGATATATAACAATTTATATTTGCATCTTAGTATAATTACAGTATTTTTATACATTATCGATTATTTTAATATTATAAACTTTATGTGTAATATTTATTCTTATTTAATTTATATACCAAAATGGGGATATCACAATGTGCGTATGTGTGTGTGTGTGTGTGTGTGTGTGTGTGTGTGTGTGTGTGTGTGTGTGTGTGTGTGTGTGTGTGTGTGTGTGTGTGTGTGTGTGTGTGTGTGTGTGTGTAAGTATGCACATATATGAAAGAAATTATCTATGCTACTACGTATGAAGATATAGAATTGAAAATAAAAAGCAAAATAAAATAAAATTTGAAGGAACCCACAAACCAACAAAGACAAAAACACAAATTAAAAATTCCTAGTACATGTACAAAAATCTAAAAGTAAGTAGACCCACTAAATAAATAACAAAATAGATCAACATACCACCTATCAAAATAAATAAATAAATAATTTAAATATATATTATATATATAGTTTTTTATATATATGTATATATACACACACACACACACACATAGGTGTGTGTGTGTGTCATATATGTGTATATATACCCATATATATATATATATATACACACACACACACACACATACATATAAGTGTAAGTATACATATATATGAAAGAAATTATCTATGCTAAAACACATGAAAATATAAAAGTGAATATAAATGCAAAATAAATTTTAAGAAAAATCATAAACCAACAAAGAAAAAAACATACATAAAAATAAAGTCCTAATACACATACAAAAATCTTAAAGCAAGTAGACCCACTATATAAATAATCAACAAGATCAAAACACACTTATCAAAAAATAAAATAAAAATAAAAAGATAACCATATATAAACACAAAATAGTAACTATATATAAGTTCACTATCTTTTAAAATATTCACTACCTGGAAACTAGATAGAGAATTAAAGATGACATCTGGACCCTAGATCTAGTTTCAGACAACATGAAGGAATGGTCTATAGACAACAAAGTCAAAATTGATGGCCTTTGAATTGATGGGAGAGGACAAGGTTTCAGCAACATCGCTCAGGGATGTAAAAGTGTGATACATTTATCCCTTCACACAGAAGTAATAGAGCCAAAGGGTGGAAGGAGAGGAAATTGGGAAACTGCCAGATGGGTCCAAAATAAAAGCCAACCTACATGAAGTTTGATCAGTTTGACTTCACAAAATAACACATAAATTTTATAGGCCTCGAAGGGAGCAGAAAAGGAAGCAAACAACTCCCCAAAAATGGATGATCACATAATATATGAGGTAACATCATCCTTAAAATTAATAGCTCTCATTAGCAAGAAGCTATTGTTTCTTTGTAGGAGACAACTTTCTTTTCCAAATGGTTAGGACCATGGCCCTTGGTCACCACTATTAGATACTGGTGCAAAGAAATATGGGGGAAGGAATGCAGATTAAAAACCCCCACAAATGGATTCTATATGGGGATTAAAAACCTAAAGGATGCCTCCTCTAACCCCAAGATTCTTTTAAAGTTGGAAGAAGGAAACCCTATACCAAATCATGTCATTTTGAGAATAAACAAAGGGGTGTGGAAACAACTTATGGAAATCTAGGAAGGGAATGATGTTTCTCCAACGAAGTAAGGTAAAAAGAATAACAAGGACACTAAAGGAAAAGGCTTAGAAGAAGATAGACTACTAGATAAATTAGAGCAATGGGCACGAAAGAAATAGTAGCCAATATCAGAGAACACAATACTTCACATTATGGAGCTAAATAAACAAAAGGAAAAATCACCACCACGGATTGAAGAAAACATATTAGATGTAGTAGAAGTGACCATAGAGGAAAGAATGCAAGAGAATAAGGAGGCCTCAACCCAAATGGTGATGGAAACCCCTTTAGTAAAATAGGGTGTGATCCAACAAAGGTGTGATGATGAGCTTCTAAATGATGCATGCTATCATAAAAATGTGGACAAAACCCCCTAGAAAACATAAAAAGAAGGGCCCTTATTGATGATAGTCCTCTAGCCAATAGTGAACCACACATGTAGTGTATTATGGAGTGAAATATCACCATGTAGAAAGCAAGTGGATGGGGCAGTGAATGTTGACTATAATATCACTTTTGAGGACATAGGATGGGGCAGTGAATTCTAACTATAATATCATTTTTAAGGATGTAGAAGTCTCCCCAAGAAGAAATTATGTGATTCCTTTGGGGGAGCTATGGAAAGCAGTGTCAATGTGGAGACAGGGGAGTGAGTCAACAAAGAAATGAAAGAGGTTGATAACTTGAATGATCTTGGTTTATCTGATAAACCAGGGATACTAGAGGAACGATCTTTGGAATAGACATGCTCAACCATGCTCAAACCAAATGTGGGGAAATAAAGAAACTCGATCCCAAATCTAATAGGACTAAGTTGGAAATGGTAGGCAATATAGCTAGCAATCAAAAATTTCAAGATTGAAAAAAGAGTTATCCTTTTCCTAAGAGCCATGAAAACCCTATCGTGGAATGTCAAAGGCTATGATGCCCCTGACAAGATTCAAATGATCAAGAGATGTCTTGATTAATCGAAATCAAATTTGGTGCTCTTACAAGAAAAAAAGATAAAGGAGGAGGGTTTCGAGTTATTTAGGAAAAAGTTTGGAAGATGGAAATGTATCTTGACAAGTGCACAAGGTGCGTCAAGGGGTCTGGCTATTCTATGGCATCCAGACTTTCTTGAGGTAACAGTTCAACATCTAGATACAAATTGGCAATGGGTGAAGATTTATGTTTAAAAACTACATTTTTTTTCTCGGTAATGAACATTTATGGGCCAAACAATAATGCTCAAAAAAAGGATACTATGGAAAACTATAGCTAGAAAATTACAAGTTTTGGGGAATCAAGTTGTGATTTAGGGAGGTGATTTTAATGCAATTTTGAACCTTGAAGATAAAAAGGGGGGCATGGGCTGGTCCAAGGAAAGCCAGAGAGACTTTAGTAATTTTTTAAATAATAGTGGGCTAGTGGAAATCTATTTTAATAAAGGTGAATTTACTTGGACCAATAGACGAGAGGGTTTTCTTAATATAGAAAAGTTAGATATGTTCTTTGTGACTGGGAATTGAACAAAAGTAAGTTGGTCCTTTGATGCAAAGATTCTACCCTTCAATGGATCTGATCACTTCCCTATCTATTTGAGGATCCAAGATGAAAAAACTCTAGACCAATGCTCATTCAAATATGAGGCAATGTGGCTCAAATCAGATGGCTTCATGGATATTATTGCTCAATGGTGGAACCAAGCTCCATGGAGGAAAGGTAATAAGGGTTTCATTTTTTTCAAAAAGTTACAATATTCAAAAGAACAATTAAAAATTTGGAATAGGGAACATTTTGGCAACATTTTCGAAAGGAAGGCAGGAGTAGAGGAAAAACTAATGATCTTAAGCCTAAAAGTAATTGAACATGGAATGTTTGATATTGATTTCTAGGAAGAGAAATTGTTGAGGAAATAATTGGATGAATGGATAGCTAAAGAAGAGGCCTATTGGAGGCAAAAATCTAGGGGTATGGCTAAAAGATGGGGACAATAATACAAAAAAAATTCATAATTCGATAAAGACTAGAAGGGATACAAATCATATTTTTAACATCCAAAACTAGGAAGGTGTATTGATATAGGACATGCAGGGAATCAATAAGGAGGTGGTAAACTTATTTTCTCAAAAGAAAGTAAATGTAGAACAAAATCTAAATGATGTGGAGGAGGTGTTGGGTGTCATTCTGACTCTGGTAACTAAGAATCAAAACAAAAGATTGATGGCCCTTGTAACTGAAAATGAAGTAAGAGAGGCCTTAGGGGGTTTGGGCGAGGATAAAGCACCAATACCAAACAATTTCTCAACAATGTTTTTTTAGAAATTATGACATATTTTTCAAAAGGATCTTCGAGAAGTTGTAGAGGAATCTAGAGCTGGTGGGTTTGTCTTAAAGGATTTCAATAATACCTTTATTACCTTGGTCCCAAAGAAGGAAACCCAACTTTTGAGGACTTTAGATCAACCTCCCTCTGCAATAGGTCATATAATATTATATCAAAGGTGATGGAAAATAGGTTTAAACAAGTTATGGGGTTGATCATTTTGGAAGAACAGAGTGGTTTCTTACCAGGTAGGTCTATATTTGAGGGGGTGGTAGTGACACATGAAGTAGTCCATTCAGTCAGAGTTTCAAAGATGTAGAAAATGATGGTAAAGCTTGACACTAGGCAAGCTTATGATGAAGTCAAAAAGAAGATTTATGCTCTATAACACTCCACTTACGAACCCAAAAGAAATAAACCTAATATGTTAGAAATTTTACTAACCATTTTTAAAAAAAAGTTTAAACAACATCAAAGTAACAATAATGCGGAAGCAATATATACATACACATCAACAACACATAATAAATTACAAATACAATTTCAATTCCTCAAGGTTCCTTCACATCGAGTCACATTTAAGATAGTTTTATTAATAATTTTAAGTCTCAATTATAATGTCCATAATCATAAAATGAATAAACACATACATAGTCATATAAGCAAATGCATAAGTACAACTAATAATATGAAAGTACATCTAATGAATAACATCCACTACACATGTCATAGGATATGTGAAAATAGATACAAGTACATAAATATACAATACAATATCCTATAGGATTTCAAAACACATGATACATAGATACATCAAATGAATAGAAGACTTCAAGATAAGAGGAAGAATGATAATGGTACCACTATATCAATGAGCATCCAACGTCTGTCAATCTGAGGGGGACCCAAATGGTAAGAATACACTACCTCTCAACCATGTGGTCACCTAATCAGGATCCCACTCCCACCAGGCAGGAGAGATAATGTATGATCCATACATAGATAATCAAATCATAAAATAATCCTAGATAAGGAATCCTAATAACCAAAACTACCTCAAGGGTAACACAAACTACTCAAGAAGAAGAGATAATCAAAATCAAAAGGACACTTATTCCAATACTAACATCTCATACCAAGTCAACATACAAATACGAAGACCAAAAATATACAACCACCTCAAAATCAATGTCAAGTGTCACAAGCACAAAGACCAACAAATAACAATTGTCATCAATAAAAGTAAACTACAAATCACTAGCTCCAAAAATTAAAACACTACTAATGAATAACTGATTATTCATTAATAAAAGTCAACATTCAACAATAAATGACATCCAATCAATGAGTAACAACTCACAATAAATACATCATCAAAACTAATATCCAACAATTACACCACTAGAGGAAAATATTAAAAAACCATGAAGGAGACTTAGGCTACATACTATGGAGTGTCATCACATGAGCCAACGTTAAGGTTACCTTGGTAGTCTCTCGAGACCTCGACCCCCTAGTGACTCTATGCAAACTGAAATACCCTCTCGCGAAGACAAGGAAACTAGTCAGACCTCTCAAGGTATCATCTCCATCTCATCCTTAGTCTATACAAGCACTCAAGGCATGGACAAGGAAAAATCTCTAACTTATATTTTTAATGTATCTCAAGAAAAGGGCTAGGCAAGATATTTTAATTACTTGTTGGATCTGAGACTAGGTTTTGACTATTTTGTGTCAACACACTTAAGATGTTTACTAAGTTCATGTCGAGCTAGTAACACATGTCAAGTAAAATATGTATAGATGCTGAGTAAATAGTTAATGCTGAGCTAGAGAATTCAACAGGTGCCAAGTGAAGATCAAGTGCCGAGTAATCTTCAGGTGCCAAGAAATCTTTAAGTGCCGAGTGAAGATCAAGTGCCAAGCAATCTGTAGGTGTCGAGTGAAGATCAAGTGCCAAGCAATCTTCAGGTGCCGAGTGAAGGTCAAGTGCCAAGCAAAGTATAGGTGCAGAGTCACTATTGAAGCCAAGGGGAACATAATTGTTATAGGAGCTGAGTGAGCTAGTTTTTCTATATGAGCTGAGCATCAGAGGTAACAAGTGCCAAGTAACACAGATTGGACATAGTTGTTTGTAATTGCACAAAATCAAATGTAAACCATTTTTGTAGCTAACATAGAAGAATCTTGAAGGATATTAAAGATAAGAATGAATCTTTTACATTACCTATGCAATCAGCATGTAGCCAATAAGAAAAATGGAGAAGGCATGTAACCAATAAGAAAAGTGCATGGATTGAGTGGGAAATGAAGATTTAATATGAATCATAGATTCATATCTAACCCTAAGTCTTTGAAATCTTTAAAAGGAGGAGAAAATCCCATTGAATGCATGGATGAATGAAGTGCGTGGGTGAACTACAATGAAATTCAGAGGGAAGTGTGAAAAGACTTAAAGGAACAGAGTAGCATTGTAGTATTCAGTTGATCAAGAATAGAGTATCAAAACTTTGAAGGGTGACATATTAGAACAAGTAAGGATCGAGTCAGTCAGAGTAGAACAAGGATTCATAATCAACAGTTGGAGATTGCAAGTAATCAAGTAAAACATTTTCTAATACTCTCTAGCAATTGTATTAGATATGGAAATCCTATGGACTTAGGTTGGCCTAGCAGCCATTTGTAAATCCTTTAATAGGGTGGCATTCCAAGTGAATGTACTACAGTTCTTTAACCAGGCCTACTTTTAGTAGGGTAGTAAAATAATTTAACCAGGTCACTTTTAATAGGGTGTAAAGTCTTTAACAAGACAAGCCTTTCATAGGGCAAACCATTGGAAGTGGTCAAACATTGTAACTTTGAACAGTTACACATTGCTGCAATGATATTTTGTGGGTGTCATCCCCACCCCAATTTTACCTTCTCAAAAATGTCTCTAGTGCACAAACTAACTTGGTGAACTAAACAACCCACAAAGAAAAACTATCAAGAAAATAAACATCACAAGACTATAAATAGAATATTAGAAAACACATAGTTTTCAACCACATGATTTAATTTCACCAATTTCTCTTGTTTAGTTTGGGTTATAAGGATGTGTTTAGAAATAAAGTAAGAATATACATGTTAATATAAATTGTTAATCTACTTATTTAAAACAATAAGTATTGGAGCCATCGAGGTTTTTGCTCTGCTAGGGTTTCTTGCTTCATGCAAACTTTTAGTTTTCTATGTACGACTTTTGATCTGAACTTTCTTTCTGTAAGCACCACTTGTCACACTGCATTTACTGCAAGATTTTTTTAGGCTAGGATATAATGGCTCTGGCCAGCAGTGAACCAATTGTTTCTAATGTTCACAATGCTAGTTCGGTCTGCCATGACACCGCCACAGAACAAATGCCCACGCAAGTTTGTCCTGAAGGTTTTTCACGAGGTAATCCTGAAATTATCCTTCCTTTGCAAGAATTTGATGCTACATATGATTGGTTATAACAAAACACCTTGATAGGCTATTTTGTGGGTAGGACTCCTCTTTAAGCTATGCTTTGAGAATGGGTTAATAAGAGCTAGACTCCTCGTGAAGTCTGCCTTTACGCTGTGCAAAACCTCACCAAAGGTTTTTTTTATTTTGCTTCGCTAACCTGTCGCAAGTAGATGCAGTCTTTAACAATAGACTTTGGTTTGTGTGTTCTTCTTTGTTTGTTTTTGAAAAGTGGTCACGAGACTTCATAGTCTTGGATGATAAAAAGCTTAGGGTTGCTATGTGGGTTGAGTTCCCAGGTTTACCCTTGCCATGCTGGCCTTTCATTGAATTCATTGCCAAAGCCCTTGGCAAAGTTGTCACCAAGGAGGCTGAGAAATTTTTTAATGCTCACCTGTAGCAATGCATTTGCGTTGAGGTGGATCTTTCCAAGGATCTTAAAGATTCTATGGAAATTCAAATTGGGGCTCAAACCTTCTCCCAAAAGGTGCTTTACTTGAACCTCCCCAACACCTGTTATAAGAGTCAATCCATGGAACACAAGATCAAGGACTTCCCTTTGGCTATGCCTAGGGTCAAGCCCACACCTAAAGAAGCACCTATTAAATAGGCTAAAGGGAAAACAAGAATGGGTTACTATTGGGCATAAGGGAAAGCCTCCCTCAAATACATTACCCCCAAGAAATCCTATATTGCAGTCACCATGGTTCCTCCTATCCCCACAGGAGTGTCAATTCCAGCCAACATAGGGACGTGAGTGACGAACAAAGGAACTACTTTGGGGGTTTCATAGGTTTCAAACCCTATAGGCTCATAGAGGATAAAGGTAGCTTCCAGGGCTTCTACCTTGGTTGGGGTGTGTACTCCTCTTACTGCTTCTTCTATAGCACCACCAATGATGTGGCATTCTCATAGTCCTCCTGGACATGTGGAGATACTAGAGGTGAAATGATAGGCTGTAAGTCCAGAGGGTTTTCCATCTGACTTTAACTATGTTTCTACCTTGTTGCAGAATAGCTACTCCTCTCTTAGGGATGAAGATGATATGGAAGAGTTCTCATGAACTTCCTATCATGGAATTTTTGAGGTCTCATAGACCTTCCCAGAAAGTACTATGTCTAGGATGTCAGTCATAGACTTGGTAATTTAGATTTTCTCTATCTACAAGAAGTTAAAATTTTTGGTTTCATGCTTTCTTCAGCATGTTGCATCATTTGGCTGGATGGCATAATGTTTTCTTCCCAGCATGAAGCTGGCAGATGTGTAGTTACTCTCTTGTCACCTCACCTTCATTTTGCTATTATTTCGCATGGTTCTAACCCCACACATAGAATTATTTGGCTTTTTCTTTCCATTAACAATCATTCTTTTGGAGTCATTAATGTTTATGCTTCCAATGATGCTATGGAAAGATCCCAGATGTGGGCCTGGCTAGCTGAAAATTTGCCTCCAGCTACTTGGGTCACGTGTGGGGACTTTAATATGGTTGAAGTGGTCTCTGAAAAAGATGGTATTCTGCCTTTTTGTTGGACAGCTGGAGAAAGACAAACCTGGTATTACATGTACAATAGATTGGGCCTTTTTGATCCCAATACTAACCACCACTAGGATAGTGGGGTTTGACACACTTGGTTCAACTTTTGAGTTGGCTTTGATCACATATTAAAATGACTCGATCATGTTATGATCACTACGCAATATTTTTTCTCTTAATCTGAGGATCAAGATTTACCTATCATTCCCCTACTAGATGTGACATTATTTGACCACTATCCCATTTATTTTGTCATTTCTTGGCAAACAATTGTCTCAAAGGTGGCCAAGTCTCAGTTCTTCCTCAACATGTCAGTGTTGATGCATGCTTCCACCATCTCGAACATCCTACATGTCTATAATTTGGAGCCACATCCGCATTCTCAAAGGGGATGGATTCAATGGTGGAATGATGCCATTACTAGAATTGCTCAATTCCTGTGCATCTATGGGTGTCAATTGGCAATGTTCAAAAAATGGTCATATGAAGCCAACACACTTGCCCTCAAAAAAGCCTCAAAGGCTCTCACCCTCAATCCATTTGATGTGGATTTACAAATTCAGCTCGCCAAGCTTCACCATGACAAACAAATTGCTGATAATTATGCTACCCACGAAGCCCAAATCAAAGCATGTCTCCTCTAATTGGAGGTTGGCGAGAAAGCTTCGAAGGAGTTTTTTCAGGCTCTTCATGCCCGTCATACCAATGTTGGGATTAAAAAGATCAAACAAGGAAATGATTTCTGTCTAGTTTCCCTGCCATCCTGCAAGCATTTGTTCATCACTATGAGAACGTGTTTGCTTCGTAGGGAAATTTGGTTTCTCAGGAAGAAGCTCTTAGAAAGTGTATTTATATTACTCCAAACCACCTAGTAGTTGAGCAACGTGCTTTCTATGAGCAACTTCTTTCCCTTTGAGACCTTAAAGAGGTGGTCTATTCCATGGTTGATGACAAGTCCCCTAGGTGTGATGGGTTTCCTTGTGAATTCTACAAACACCTCTAGGAGCATATAGGTCTTGATCTGCACAAAGTTTATCTTGAAACCTATCATTCTAAAAGCTTAAGAGCAATTATAAACGAAGGAAATATCAAATTCATACCTAAAGCTGATGGTCTAGAGGACATATGCAATTGGAGACCCATTACCCTTTTGAATGTGTCTTATAAGATTATTGCCAAGTCACTCTCTCTCAAAATCAGGCACATGTTGCCCTTAATTGTGCGGCCAAAGCAAGCCAGCTTCATCAAGTCGAGATATATTCTTGATAACATCATTGCTATCTGGGAAGGAATCGAATGGGCTCACAAATCCAATCAAAAGGCTATCTTTTTAAAGATAGATTTTTCTAAAGCCTATGATCGCATTGAATGGCCCTTCATCTTGGTTATGCTCTAGGCTCTAAATTTTGGCCCTAATTTCCTTCAGTTCATGGAGATGCTCTTTGGAGATGCTAATGCTTGCATTACCATCAATAATTTGCAATCTGAGGCTTTTGGACTTTTTCATTCCAATAGGCAAGGTTTTTTGCTAGCTCCTGCACTTTATGTCCTTGTTGCTAAAGGTTTTGGCTATTTGCTAGGACATTTTGTGTCCTCAGGACTAGTTTGTGGCATTTCCTTGCCTGAATCATCCTCCCAGTTAGTCAATGGACACTTTGTTGATGATTCCTTTTTTACTCTTTTAGAGGATGAAGAAAATATCAATAATGCTTTAAGTTGCCTGGAAACCTTTTGTCAAGCCTCTGGTTCTACCATTTAATGGCATAAAACACTCTGATTTCGTTAGTCATTTTTACCAACTCCACCTTGGCTCAGCCAATTTGAGTAGACATGGGTCACAAATAGGGAAATCTTTCACTTTCTTGGCATTCCTTTTGCATTCTAGGTGTCGCCTATGGAACTTTGTAATGTTGTGCTAGCCAAGATTAGCAAGAAGCTGGACTACTGGATCACAAAACCGCTCTCCCTCACTGGGAAATTCTAGATTTTCTCAAAGATTCTGGTGGCCACTCATGTGTATTACTCTTCTTGTTGGGCTCCATCCAAGGTTTCATAAATGAAGCTGGAAAGATTGCTTAGGGATTTTCTTGAGGCCTCTAGTTCTAATCAGCATGGTTTTTATAGAGTTGCCTAGGATTTTTGTTGTCTTCCAAAAGAGTCTAGTGGTCTTGGCCTACTTTCCACTCAAAAACAAGGCCTTGCTCTTTGTGCAAAATGGATTATTAGGGCTATTTTAGGAGATGAAGCTTAGAAGATTCTAGTTTGGCACTACATTTCTTTTGGCTTTCCTGTCAATAGGCCTGCATGGAAGGGGATTGGTTTCCAAACCCTTCTCATCATGCATGAGCCAATGACCATTCAAGGATCATTTTTCATCAAGAGCATCTGGAAAGCTTGGGAGGCTATTAAGCCCTAGCTTTGATGGGCTAGAGATGAATTCCACAATGGCCTCTCCTTGAATCAATAGAACATTTGGTGGTCTCCCCTATTTGCCATTCAAGGTACTCCCCTCGCTAAGACTTAAGGGGCCAATGCTCTGCATTCTTTTAAACGTGGCATCAGAACTCCTAAGGACCTCTTTTCAAGGGTCGCCATGAGTTCTAGGACTTAGAAAGATATGTATATACAATACTGCCTTATCCGTTCAGATCAACAGACTTTTGACCTTCTGCTTTCTTCCATCCATGTTCACTTAGTTCATAAAGTGGGGATTCAATTTGTTTGACCTTGGTGGCTTGATTGGAAGTGGTATCCTACCACTCCATTTTCTAATTACAAGCCAAGTTTGGGATACAGATGGTTTTCACCTCATCTTCCAATGGTGGATACGCTCAACCAGAGATGGCATTTGCAATCTTCTCTTTCTCAATGGAGAAAATGCTTTGATACCATTTGGAATGCTATAAATGAACCTAAGATTGTGCATTTTGCTTGGTTCCTGGCCTTCCAAGGTCTTCCCTTGGGGCCTCAACTCAAACACATTGGGGTTCCTGATCCTAGGTGCCTCTTTTGTGCACAACCAGAGTCTTTCTTGCATATTTTCTAGTTTTGTAAGCGTGCTCAAAACTATTGGCACTGGATTCATATTTTTAAAAGCCATTTAGGCTTGAGTTTTCTTCTTGGCACATGATCCCACTGGGTGACTCTCCTAGATTTCCTCAAAAGTTTTCCCAGATTTGGCAAACCTTTAGAATGGAAATTCTTTCTTCTTTGTGGAAAGATAGGAATGTTGTTCTTTTCACACACAATTTTTTCGATGTTAACATTTCTATGTACACTAAGGCATGCATTTGTAATAATGTAATTATGTAGATTCAGGTGCAAGCTAACAAAATTTCCCTTGAGGTAGCTCACCTATAGGAGCTGTTGAACCACTAGGGCAATGCTCCCTGCACTATTGCCAGAGTTCCTCCTAATGCCTCGACAGATACCTTGACACCTCGTGGCCGCTGTCCTCAACACCATTCCTCAAGCCACCACTCAGACACCCCGCGCTCCCAGGCTTCTCACCACCACTCTTCCAGTGGTGGTGATGGCGGATGGAGGTGCCGCTCAACTTCTCCACCTCGTGGTGGTTTGGTTGGTCCCTGACTCCTCCTCTTGGTACTCATCAGGTGCATTCTGGGAAATGGCCTCGCCTAGACTTAGCAATCTCTCTTCTATGGCCAGAGGTTAAAGATGCGGAGGCTGCCACTGTTACTGTTGCTGCTGATGGTGGATGGACTATTCTCAGCCCACCCCCCAATCCCAAAAATGATTGGGGTTTTCATGAAAAAGATGATCCACCACCCTCAGTTGGCACTGCTTTGGCAGCTTGAGGTTGCCTTATATGTTTTTTTTTATGAATATTTTCTATTTTTGGCTATTGCTATTTTTCTAGTCTAACTTTGGCCATGTGAACTCATTCGCAGGGTGATCTTGTATCCCCCAACCCTTTTTTTGTGAATTGTAATTTGAGTATTTTTTTTAATAAAAAAGGACTATTCATCAAAAAAAAAAAAGAACAATAAGTATTTAAATATCCAATCTTTTTGTGCATATAAAATATCATGCAATATTAACATGTTATTAATTTAAATAATCTTAAATCATAAATGATTTAATTAATAACATAAATAGATATTAATAGATTTAAATATTGATAGCAATTTAAATTTCTAAAATATTAATATGACTTCTATTTAAGTCTATAATTAATATTTACTTTTCCGTATATTCATTATGTAACTAAATATAAAATTATAAATTTAATTTAATTATTTATAATTTCTCTCATAAAATCAAATAGTTATTAACTAAATGATTACAAATTGAACTCCACCACAACTTCTCTTAAATTATAATAAAATAATAAATATTTATTTATTAACCTCCCTCTTGCATTAATAATTATAAAATCATTTATATGCAACTAAGAGTTTAATTAGACTTAAATAATCATTAATACTAACATTCACTTTAACTAAATGAATAATATTTATTTAATTTTAGAAATTAAAATATTATTATTATTATTTTAAATAAATAAATTTGAAAATTAAATTATATAAAATAAAAATACACATGCAATTAGTATTTTCACATGTCTTTGATTTCTCAAATCATGCAAGCACATTATGCTTAATTTTTCTATTTTTAGCATATATGTTTTCACATGAATGTAATCATACTATACTTAACTTTCTATTTTTAGCATATTTATTTTCACATGCATGTATACGTTTAGTTACAACATGTTTTCCTCTCAATTAATCTTTTTCTTTCCAAATAAATATTACAATTAAATTAATTTAGATGTAAGAAGAATATTCATTTATATTTAGAAATTTCATGATAATCACATAGTTCTAATGACAAATTTAAAATTGAAACCTTAACTATTCAATTTGTTATTTTCTTCCAATTTTTTGTAGTTGAATTTCCCTATATTAAAAAGGGGTTTAAACGAATATAGTCATAATAAATTTCTACAGTTTTTTCATAGTCAAATTTTCTTGATTAATAAGTTTTCATTTTTTCAAAATCTACTACATAATTCTTTATTCAAAAATCAATATAGTAAATTAATAAGCATTATGCAAGCACACAGGAAGACACAAAGTAGACAAATCTTTCAATAAATTCTACAATGGGTTTTTTACACCCTACCTCAAAATAACAGCTAAAATCTAAGACAATCTGTGAACGCATGCAAATCTTGACCCCCTGAAACTTTCAACAATTCTTTTGATCCAATTTCAAATTTTGTTCCCCAAAACCATCTGTGTAGAAATGACCTTGAATCTCTTAATAAAGAGTTTAACTCTACCTAGAGTTTCCTATTTTTGAACATGCAAAGGCCTTATTATGTACACTTAAAGAACTTTTTAAATTAAAATATTCTTTTATATTTCATTTTCCTCCAGTTTATTGATTAGTGCAAGCACTAATTAAAGCATAGTTTATTATTTAAATTAATAATAATAATCAAAGCTCATTGTTTAAATGCAACTCTAACTTAATTATTATTAAATAAATAATTATAATAAAGAAATATTAAATCTTTAATATTTTAATTATCTTTTTGTCTAACTTTTTAAATTAGACTTTTAAATTAAATCTTTTAAACTGAATTACATTTTTAATTAATTAAATATCATCATATTCTAATTTCGCTTTGACTAATTTTCTAAATTTAGACTTCTAAATTAAGACTTTTAAATTAAAGCACATATTTAATTAGTTTTTTAATTAATTAAATATACTCATGCTCTGATATTCTCTTTTTGATCAAATAATATTTAAGTATATGATTAACCTAAATATTATAATCAAATCATTTACCAAATAAATCACATAGTTAAATCCACATAAAAGCAACATTACCAAAACAAACCAAAACTCAAAATCAAACAATCACAGACAAAGATAAACTCATGGGTTTTAAAAAGGGTGAAATGTCATTTATGAGTCCTCCTTGCAAGACAAATATTTAGGCCATGGCTGGGATTGGACTTGAACATTATCTTTTCATTCTTATCATTGAGTTATTGGAATAGGGCACGCTCATACTAGCAATCCAAGGAAGCCAATGCTCACTACCTACAGTCCTATATAAAATTTGGACATGTACATATGCATATATATCTAAACTAAAGATGCAATAGTAGGGAATGGTACATCGTGTAGATCCCAACTAGCAGGTGACTACGACTCCCTCACTACCACATTAAACATGTTAGATAGAAAAACAAAACAAACATGCACACCATGCACATGCAAGTATGGGGTAATTACTATAATAAGTCTTGAGTACAAATCATCACATATTCAAATATGGAAAATTCATCGTTGTGAATATAAAAATAGTCATCATTTGATATCATCTAGAAAGTAATCAAATTTACTAAATATAAACCATTAAACCATCATTAATGCTCTAGTAATCATAATCATCGATCAAAATGTGAATATAATCAACTAAGCAATTCTTTATTGATATAAATGTAATCTAAGTCATTAAATAATGTCATAATTATAAATCCAATATCCTTGAAACTAACACATGCATGAAATAAATATAATAGAAAAATAAACTATGGGTGGCCATTACATGCTCAGTGTTTTAAGTAGGTTTGGATTTGAGAAAGCATGGGAATAATGGGTTGAAAGTTGTATCTACACACCTCATTTCTTAGTGTTGGTAAATGGAAGCCCTTCGGGCTTCTTTGAATAGAATAAATGTATTCACTAAGGGGACCCTCCCTCCCCTTTCCTATTTATTATCATGGTGGAAGTTCTAGGGTGTTTAAATAAAGAAACAAAGACATAATGGATCATGGAAAGGGATTCAATTAACAAAGGAGGTGGAGGCTCTTTCCCATATGAAATTTGTAGATGACACTTTCTTAGCTAGAGTAGCTCATGAATATGAAGCCAAAGTGATGAAACAAACATTGGAGCTTTATGGAAGAATATTGGGGCAACTCATAAACTAGAATAAATTAGAGATCTTTTTTTCAATACCCCACAGATGGTAAAGGTAAGAATATGTAGGATCCTAAATATAAAAATAGAAATGATGCCAAGAAAGTATTTAGGTATCCCTTTCTTTGAGGGAAGAAATAAAGAAGAGCTATGGAACAATCTGATAGACAAATGCCTAAAAAAATGGAAGGATGGAAAGGAAAAATGACTATCCTTTGCAGGGAAAAATTTGATGCTCCAAACCATGATCTCGACAATGCCAGTATTTGTAATTACATGTTAAGATATTCCTAAGAAAGTTTTAAAAATCCTGCAACATAAAATGAGGATTTTTTTGGAATGGATCAAATGAAGAAGACAAAATTCCTTTAATAGCATGGGAAAATATATGTAGACCAAAGGATAAAGTTGAGGTGGGGATTAGAAACTGGAAAATAATGAATCAAGCCTTGGGAGCAAAACTGATATGGGCCATGTATGAAAACCCACATCTTACTGAGTTGGAATATGTAAGAATTTGGCTTAGGCCAGAATTCACCCAAGAACTAAAGAACTCAACACAAGCACATAGTAGACCAAAATAGAGAGAGTATGATCAAAATGATGATATTCTTTCAATATGCCAGCTTAGCCAACTTGAGAGTACACTAGGAGTGCCTGTATATAAAGGCCTCTCAAGAAACACCCAGAATGTCTCTAGAAACAACCAGGAGATAAGACAACTAAGCACCTTATCCAACATTCTAAAAGAATGGATAAGAATGAAAAAGTGTCATATGTGTGTAGAAGATTCCTGTGTTGTAGACAACATGTGCTTAAAAGAGGTGCAAACCCCTGTGATGTCATCACAACAACTCACAAGAGTGCAAATACTCCTAGGTGACTAATAAATAAATATTAATATAATGCATTAACCTAAGTAAACTTAAGTAAGTGTAATAAGTAAACACTTATTTACACCAACACCCCCCCTTAAGTGAAACTTAGGGGAATGCCCTTAAGCTTATGAAATCTAGGATGCAATGCAAGATGGGTCCCGGCTACTAGGCCATGTTAGGTACCCATGTACATAATGATATGAAATCTCTCATAAAGCAGGGAAAGAGGGAAAACCTCATGGGAAAAACCCTCCCCCAAAAAGAGAGATAAGTAGAGATGCATGGATGGACGGATGGAGTAATCAAGACCCCCCCATTATGACATACATCCAGTATATACATAAGAGAATGATGAGAAGAGGAAGAGAGATAGGATAGGCTCCCCCCCCCCCCCCCCCCAAAAAAAAAAGAAAAAAAAAGAAGAAGAATGTTGAACAGTGATGAAGAAGCTGATCCAAGACTACAAAAAGAAACAATGCCAAGGGTACAAGTGAGACACTTCTGCCGTGTGTGGAAATAATCCCATGGATAAGTAATGTTTTTGAAACCTACTCAACTAGCTTAAGAACCTATCCCAAAGAACTGTCTGTCTCTGCAACTGCTGAAGAACCCTGTTGCAACTACTGATCATAAGTATCCACAATCACTTCAACCTATAAGGATTGATCATGTAGAGAATGAACAAGAGAGTCAGATGGAACCCTCATGACAACTGAAGAAGGTAATTTTGCATCAAGAAGAAGAGGTAGATGATCAATACTATCCCCCAAATCTATCACTAAACCTATATCTAGAAGACTGGATGTAACCTATTGTGCTGGACCTATCACTATGGTTATGTATGCATGCGGATTGAACTAATGAAGTGACCTCTCATTGCAATTGTCAATAGAACCCCATGTGTCTAAATCTATTGAAACACTATCGTTGGTGTCACTATCAGTTTCCACACTATATGATGTGCGAAGAGGAGTAGAGGAAAAGCTTGGTGAACTTTCCTCAAAGTATACATCCTTCTCCACAAATATATGATGTCTCTCAAGATCTAGCAATCTGTATGCCTTCACACTGTCTTCATAACCAATGAAAGTACAAGGTTGAGATGACTTATGCCTTGCATCCCCTTGAAGATCTCTTTGCCCATGCAAGACAACCGAAGACTTTGAAGTGTGTCACAATAGGTTTTTTGTTGCACCATGCCTTAAAAGGAGTTTTTCCATCTAATGTTGGATGAGGAGAATGATTAAGAATGTGAGTGGCACTAGAGATTGCTTCGATTTCTAATGATGGATCTAGAGACTTAGCTTGTATCATGCAACTTGCCATAGACTTACGAGTTCAAATCCTCAAAGCTGCAACATCTATCTTATGTGGACTGAACGGTGCTAGAGTCTGAAGATCAATGCCCTCGAGTCTACAAAAGTTCATAAGTCTTATGTTCACATACATGCTTCCATTATCCATTCAAAGTACTTTGATAGCTTTCCTAGATTTTCGTTCTACATGAGTATTGAAGTCTAGAATCGTGTCCAACACTTCATTCTTGTTATGAAGAAAGTAGACCCAAGTGAACCTTGAAAAGTCATCAACAAAGCTAAGTATGTAGCGACCCTGGCTGAATGCAAAAGGACCTTCTAATACCATGTGAACAATATGTAGAACACTTGTTTCTCTTGAAGAATTCACTCTCTGTAACTTCCCCTCTATATGTATATCCACTAAATTTGTTGAACATTCACCTTTATAAAAGTTGATTTGAGGTAGACCTTTGACCATTTGGTTTGTGCAAACTTGTTGAAGATAGTGGTAGTCAAGATGACCATACCGCTCATGCCATAATTGCATGTTTGAATTGGATTGTGATAAAAAGGCCTTTGAAGGAGTCTTGGGCACAAAATGAGAGAAAGAGTACAACCTCTAGTTATGATTCACTTTTCCCACTACAATCAAGGAATTATCTTTAAGATTGTGCACTTTTATTGAGTCTAGAAGGAATTCAACTCTATGTCCATCTCCAAGGTGAGTGATTTGGTAGATTGAAAGGAGATTTGAACTTAGGTTTGGAACATAGAGAACATCTTGAAACTCTCCATTTTCCATTTCCACATTTCCTTTTCCTTCAACTTCCATTTTTCTATCATCTCCCATGAAGATGTGTGGTACCTTAGATTGCATCATTGAAGAAAAAACCTCCTTTGAAGAACCCATGTGATAAGAGGCACCTGAGTCAAATATCCATTCCTTTGAAGAGTTTGAATTAGCCATGAGTGCTTGCCCTTTGCCCTTGGAATCTAAAGAAGACCCTTTATCCTTGTAAACATTAGGCAATGAAACATTATGTCTCTTCATGATGTTGGTCAATTCATCAATCTTCTTGAGATAACATTCATGCTCTTCATGACTCGATTTCTTGCAATAAGCACACTTCTCCTTCTCCTTCTCCTTATTATTGTTCCCCTTCTCATTCAAATTCAAGGACTTGCCTTGTTGATTAGATTGTGGTGGTGTCTTTTCTACATGCTTAGCTTTGTTCTTCCATTTCTTCTTACCCTTTCCTTTACTTGAAGACTATCTAGCTGAATTTTGAGAACCCTCATTGGCCACCAATGCTTTAGATTGAGGTGATTTGAGAATCCCCATTGACTTCAACTTCTTTTCTTCATCATCCAATAGTTTAGCATATTCATCAAAAGTGACTTTCTTATAGGCAAACCCTAAGGTAATCTTTGAGGTGTTAAAAGAAGATACAATTTTGGACTACTCTGATGGCAGCTTATTATGTATGAGATAGATCAGTCTGTTATCTTTGATAAAACTCCCACAATTAGTAAGCTTTGTCCTTAATTCATTCACCTTGATGATGAAATCCTGGATTGAATCATATGACTTAGGATCTAAGCAGACAAGCTCATCTTCAATTTTGAAAACATCCTCTTCAGACACTTTCCCATAAAGGTTTTCGAGGGCATCCCAAGCTTCCTTGGATGTAGTACACTTCTTGATTTGATACATGATCTTATCATCAACCCCCAAATATATATCACCTAGGGCTTTCCTATCCATTGCTACCCAAGCTAAAATATCACTTTCCAATGCCTTATCACCTGTTGGTTTAGGAAGAGTACCATCTACATATTAAGAAACTCCATTATGCATTAAGTGATACCACATTTGGATTGACCACGTAGCATAGTTATGAGTTAATTTAGGAAACTTAAAGTTGCCCATAATGCAAAAAATGAAAGAAAAGTGTAGAAAAGAGAGAACACAACACCAAGAACACCCCCCTTTTCACTAAATCAAGAAACCCCCCCAAAATAGATGCTTTGGGCACTTTATCAGTAGTGCAATTACAATGGGCCACTTGCTAATTTTGGCCTTCATGGACTTCTAATTTTTCTTGTTACAACCTCTTAATAGAGTACAAATTTGGAACTTTACAATGTGCTACAATTCTGAAGCAATACAAAGCAAAGAAAGGCCCTATTGCTGAAAGTGATAATTTTGTCCACAAAACCCTACAATCTGACTGAGGATCTAGAAAGTAGATAAAAAATAATGCACTTTCAAAAAAAATGAAACCTAATTTTGACTCTAGATGAGCCCATACGGAGCGTTTGAAGTTACAAAATGTAGGATTATGCATGTACAGTCACCAAAAAATGCAATTTCTAAAAAAATCCTTGCACCAAAACTAGAAAAGGGTTGCACCACAAAAAAATAAAGGAAATTTTAACCCAAATTCAAAAAAAATTGTACGTGATTTGGAGTCTAGATGTCAGAGTTATGACCTCCTGAAGTTGGACTACAAAAACCAAAATCAATCTGGAGAGGGGTTGCAGCAATGAAGGACAAGGTTAAATTTGACGGTCATACAACCATCATAACAATTCAATTTTAGCCTAGTATGATGGTTAGACGGTCGTCAATTTTAAGCTCATGAACCTAGTGATGTCAGCTACTCCAAGCCCCTAGATGATGTCATCAATAATGTTAGCATTGTACGAATAATACAGATAGCAATCATGGAAAAATTTGTATAGTTCAATCGATGATTGTGGTATTGTACAATGTGGTAGGTAGGAGCATATAAATAATGCCATGTGTCTAGTTCTATCTATAGGCAAGGGTCGGCAACTTGACGCGTGTCATGCCAATATTGGTGCACATGTCTCTATGCATAAGTGATTGTCTCTGTATGTGATTAAACAAGGGCTGCATGTCAGCAATAGATTAGTCTACGTGGCAATTGTTGTCTCCCTGAACTTTGCACGGGCGCTAGGGAATAGGGTTACTGGGTTTAAAATGTAGCCCAGAATATACGGCTGGGATCTTCTTTATTGCTACCAGAGACTTGCTTTTAAAAGTCCCACATGCATCGCATGAGGGAGCCTTTGCTTGTTTAAATAGTGAAGGAAGTGCAAGGTTTGTAAAAGGTCTGTGTGTTGGTAGATTAAGAGGCTACCGATGGAATAATATGGCGAGCCTAGATCATATGTGCAATATGGCACGGATTTATTGAGCCCAAATTTAATTGCAGATGCCTATGGATTAATATACTAAAACCCTAAAAATAATAAATTCCACCAAATATAGAGCTGAGCTAGGGTGTCACTGCCCGGTTTGGCCAAAAAAAAATTCTTTGCCAATTTCTAAAATTATCTAAAAAATGAATTAATCAGACCAATTGAACGATCATACCCAAACTATAAATCGAGGTCTCCAGGTTTTGATTTGCAAATTTTTTTTGCCTCACGATAAAATTTCACTTAGCATAGGCAAATTTATAGTTAATCTTTACCAAATCGATGCTCCAGATGCAACGGTGAGGTCAAATCTAGCTCTAGACCCTCCTAATTTTTGCAGATCCTTCAAATTTGTGTCGAGGTACCGAAGCATAAACAGTCTCGAATGGTTATGTGTAGAGAATCTCCCTCAAAGCTTTGATACCATGTAAGAATTTGGCTTAGGCCATAATTCACCCAAGAACTAAAGAACTCAACACAAATACATAGTAGACCAAAATAGAGAGAGTATGATCAGAATGACGATATTCATTCAATATGCCAACTTAGCCAACTTGAGAGTACACTAGGAGTGCCTGTATATAAAGGCCTCTCAAGAAGCACCTAGAATGTCTTTAGAAACAACCAGGAGATAAGATAGCTAAGCACCTTATCCAAAATTCTAGATGAATGGATAAGAATGACAAAGTGTCATATGTGTGTAGAAGATTCCTATGTTGTATACAACATGTGCTTAAAAGAGGTGTGGACCCCTATGATGTCATCATGACAACTCACAAGAGTGCACATACTCCTAGGTGACTAATAAATAAATATTAATATAATGCATTAACCTAAGTAAACTTAAGTAAGTGTAATAAGTAAATACTTATTTACACCAACAAAATATTAAAAGGTAAATATCTAGACTCAAGGTAAAACCATAGAATCTTAATAGTGAGAGATCCTCAAAAAGGTTTAGCACTATGGAACTTTATGCTCTCATCTAGGGAAGTTATAGTAAACCATATCTCATGGCAAGTTGGTGGCGGGAAGCAAGCGAAATTCTAGGAAGATTCTTGGGATGGCCACAGGATCCTAAATTATGATATGCACTTCAAATCATTTAAGGATTAGTTCAAAGACAAATGGGGGAACATATTTTTGATTATATGGAATTGAAAGAGGGACAAGAAGAAAAGGTGTGGCAATGGAAAGACATTTCTATGGAAGCTCTAAGTGAACAAAAGAGACAAGTAATGCAAAAAATCTTCTCTGAAAGAAGAGTGAAAATAAAGAGTGACAAGATTATATGGTGTGGATCACAATCAGGAAAATACTCAGTTAAATTGGGATACAACATGCTAGAAGTGATAAATGGGGAGATTTTTTCATCTAAAGACCTATGTTGGGAAAAGGAAATCCTACCAAAGGCAGGAGGTTTTGCATGGCTAGCCTACAATTTGCATAATACTTGTGCTAAATTAGATTAATCATTCATGTCTTGAACTCACACAAGCAATTATCCTTGCATTCAATTGAAATTATTCATACCAAACTAAGTATGCAAAAAAAATTGCTTATAGATTATATTATCTCTCAGTTATTGATTAAAGATCACGTGCATAATATCGTCCAGGTAATGATTAGATGCATTCAAATTAACTCATAATAGGATTGAGTAGATGATCCATTTATGTTACGTCATACTTGTGTTATTAAACATTTTATTTAACATAATCAGTAATACTATAATTATACAACTACATCTAGTCCTCTTGTTTATTTTATTTAATCATATACATTTGAGACTAATATTTTTCTTAAAATTAGATGGTATATTTGTTATTATTAAAACAAAAATATAGCTCTCTAATAGTTATCTTTTTAAATTTCAAGAACTTCATATTTAACATGAAGAGTTTCCACTACTGGACAATGGAATAGCCACAATGTGGAGCCACACAGCTCATGACTTTTTCCACCAAATTATATTTTTTTGTATTTTTCTCCTTCAAAAATATTATAGGTGAATGCTCTTTTGATTTTCCATATATTTAATAATTTTTCGCTTGTCATTTGAGGTAATTTTCTATTATGAGATAGAGACATCTATCATAAGGATGGACATGCCAATTTTGATTATCCCACTTTCAAAGCTGATTCCCTTATCAAATTAATGAAACTACATGCAATTGACACCATGGTTTTCTATAACTTGCCCAATCAGCCATTCACACAAATGAATCATCTCATATCCATAAACAACATCTAATTTTATGTAAGTCTCTCTCCTCTAAAGACCCAATACATGGAGCCATTATCATCATTAGTAGACTCACTCTCCTCAAAAGAATTCAATCGAAACTATTCATACCAAACAAAGTATGCAAAAATCTATACTTACAAATTATATTATCTCTTGATGATTGAGTAAAGATCAAATACAATTTTTCAAGGTGATAAAATTGCACATGCAGATGTATGTATGTATGTATGCATCTCACTGTCATGCCCTTGTGGTCTTTGTATATTTATGTTTGTATGTGTTGAAATCTGATTGAAAAGATCATTGTTGAAAGAGATTATTGAAAATGAAGTAGAAATGTATTTCAATCATTTTTTTGTCACTAATGTCAAACCTACTATTTTTTGGTAAGATAATTGCTTATAAGATTCAATTACTATCACTTAGTTGATTGATGAAGAGAATTTGATCAATAAGAGGTAACAACAAAACCTAGAGAAAAGGTTGAGTTATGCTTATGTAATGAAGTAAAAGGATCGGTTAAGACAATGATGATATGATGTATTGATAATCTACTTAAGGTTGCAAACACTGGTTAAACTTAGAAACTTTAGAAGAAAAAGTTACTCAAAGACTGTCTATCAAGCTTGATCGAGTTGGTTAGTAGGTGCTGAGAAAAGTTAGTTCAAGCCAAGTAGAAAATCAGTTGGTGTCAAGCAAAAGAAAGTTCTAGTGTATGCTGAGTAAAATAGTTGATGTTGAGAAAATACAATAGGTGTCGAGCATTAGTAAATCATAGTTGATGTCGAGTGAACTCATAGTTAATGCTAAGCAACGCAGTATGTGTTGAGCATCAAATGATTAATAATGTCAAGTTGCTACATTATTAGAAAATTCTAAGATTTTCCAAATCTAAGCCGACAAGTTTGTTTCCTTGAATTTTGTGAAACAGGTGGAAGATAAGGATGATGAACTGGAAGCATAGAATTTGAGGTAAACAATTTTTAGGCAAATTCAAGTGGATTCTAGGAGAAGTTTCTAGAAGAGATAAGATATGGGATAGATACATTGTATCCTACCTAATCCATCCAAACCCTAGAATGGACAATGGAGAACAAAGGGACAAAAGTATTTTAATTTTCTATTTAAGGAATGTTTGGTCATGAAGAAAAGTGTCAAGGGGGAGATATTGAGAAGGTCAGAGAAGAGACCAAGAAAGAATAGAGACAAGGACTCTACTTCATCAAGTGATCAAGAGGGTGATTATATTGGTATACCAAGCAAGAAGGCTTAAGGAGACATATGCTTGAAGGGAGAACAAGTTGTCAGAGCTACAAAGAATGAAAGCCAAGTGAATTGAGGACTGAATTGTGATCTAAAATCTACAAGACATGCTATAAGTTAAATTAGATCAAGCTATAATGTTACTCTCTAAAAATTTTATTAGTTAGGGTAAAATACTTTGGACTAAGGTTGACTTAACAGTCATTAGAAAATCCTTTAATAGGGTGGCATTCCAAGTGAATGGCCTAAAGTCCTCTAACAAGGCTCACTTTTAACAAAGTGATAAAATCCCTTAACTGGGTCACATTTAAAAGTGTGTGATGCAACCTTTAATAGGGTTAGCCTTTCATAGGGAATCACTTCAGAAGAGTGAGAAATGAGTAGCATGTTACTGGCAATTTTTCCCAAATTGGGTTTCCACGTTAAATCATTGTGTCAAATGTGTTAATTTTTTATTTTTACATTTCTGCATGGTTGATTTGACAAGTAGCTACAAGTTTTAGTGATTGCATGCATATGAATGCTTTATGGGTTCACTGAGCTAAGGAAAGACAAGTTTTATTAGTACATTAGGACATTGAATAACTGCTTCACCCCACCTCTTAGTTATTCTAAAGAATTCCAACAATTGGTACTAGAGCCATCTACTAAGGAAGACCAGTTTTAAGGTACTAGAAGCATAAAGATCAAGATGTCAAAGAGAGATGTACCAAAGCTGAAAAGAGACAACTTTCTTGCATGGAAAAGTTTTGATGAAGCTACATCTTGGAGGGATTGGAGATCATGTACAATCTACCTTCACAATGGAACATGTAGACCCTATTGGAGTTCCTACTGCCAAAGATATGAAAAAGAAAAAGGAGCACAATCAAGTGATGTTGGAGATTGCCTCTACCCTAAGCTATGCTAAGTTTGATGACATCAAAGGCTATGAAACTACAAAGAAGATGTGGGATGCCCTACACACCATCTATGGAGGAGACAAGAATGTGCAAAGAGCCAAATTTGAAAGTCTAAGAGGCAATTTTGATGAGATGAGAATGGGAGAAGGTGAAAACATTTCCCAGGATGTAGCTAGAATAAAAGAAGTGGTTAGTGTAATTAAGGGTGCAATTGGTCAAATAGATGATGACACCATTCTAAGAAAAGTCCTAAAAACATTACTGACTATGTATTCCATTACAGTATCAACAATCCAAGAATTGAGATGCATTCCAGGGAACAACCTAGCTCTTGAAGGTCTAGTAGGTAGACTCACTACTTTTGAGCTATCTAACTTTGACAATTACAAACTAGAGAGTCTTGAATCAGCTTTCTAGTCTAAATTGCTATTAAAAGATTTTGATGAGAAGAAGTAGAAGAAGAAAAGAAAGATAAAACATATGTCTAGTGACAGTGACACAGATGAGGAAGATGTTGAACAATCAGAAGCACTGTTGGCAAGGAGATTCCATAGAGGAAAAGAAAAATTCAAAGGTAAGTTTCCTATAATTTGTTTCAATTCTAATAAAATAGGTCATATTGTTGCTACATATCTAGAGAAGAAAAGCTACAGAGGTGGTGACAAGTTCAAAGGAAAAAGAAATGAAGACAACAAGGATTATAGAGACAAAGGAAAAAAGTGCTATATTGCTAAAGAGGATGATTCAAATGAACATGATGATGAAGTTATTTATGTTACAATGAAAGATGAATCAAATGAAGATGAGTTGACTACACCTGTGACATGTGTGAACAAAAATGACAAGTGGATCATTGATAGTGGATGTTCACATCACATGACTAGAGATAAAAGTAAGTTTGTTGCCTTAAACTATTATGATGGAAATAGTGTTAGATTTGGTAATGATGTTCTATGTCTGATAAAAGGAAAGGGTTCCATTAAAATCACATTCAAGATCTCATGTGATAATGCTTATTATGTTGAAGGGCTAAATTATAATCTATTGATTGTATCACAATTAAACAATTTGAGATGTAGAGTTGAATTTGAAAACAAGATTGCCAAATCTATGACATAGATGGGAAATTGATAGGAAAAGGAGATCAAAATAGAAGCAATCTATTTTACCTTGATATAGAGGATGCTACTTGTCTTATAGAAAAATTTGATGATGTATGGCTATGGCACAAAAGTTTATGTCATGTTAACTTTGACAACCTGATTAGTATCAATAACATGAGAAAGGTTAGAGGTCTTCCTAAGTTGAAAAAGCCTGAAAATATAATATGCAAACAATGTTAGCTAGGCAAGATGACAAGGTCAAGTTTTCAAAGCAAAACCTACACCTCTAAAGAGATACTAGAGATTGTTCATACTGACTTGTGTGGACCAATTGATGCACAAAGCTACAAGGGAGACAAGTACATAATGTTGTTTGTAGATGATTATTTTAGAATGATGACGGTCGTGTTTCTAAAGCAAAAAAATGATGCTTTTCAAATGTTTAAGTGGTACTTGTTAGAGTAAATAATTAATAATTATTTATTTATTCTATTTACTTAAGTTTACTCAAGTTAATGCATTTAGTTAATAGTTGTAGTGATGAGTTGTTGACAACACGAGAGTTTGTTCCCTTCTAGCGTGTTCCACCTTTTTGTGGATGCTTAGTTGTCAACCTTATTTTCTACCACTTTCCAACTTGTTCTACAATCTTCCATGAAGCCTTTATATTCGGGCTCTCTCATTGTATCTCACAACTCATATCTCATTTTTATTGTAAATACATTTTCTTTATTTTGCAATATGTTCTCTCTCAAGTCTGTTTAGGGTTTTTCCAAGCTCCACCTCTTCCTTCTTGGTTTCCCTTCAACAGGTTATTTGCATGCAGGTGATCTTGGTGAGCTGTGGAGTTGGATTTTATCAACTCTTACATGGTATCAACGCCTCCCTACTGCTTCTTATTCAAAGGTTTTTTTAAAGCCGCAATTCGAAGACACAAACCCTAGTTTGTCTATGGTTTTTTCTTCAATCTAAGGGAAGAGCATTTTTTTGAAGTACTTTGAGACTAAATGGACACTTCCATTAGCTTCAGAAGGCCATTTACAATCAGGATTCATATAAAATTTGTTGATTTTGGAGACAAACCTCCGAGAGGAAATTTTTTTTGGTTGCAGGGCCTACCATACGGACTGTATGGACAATTTGAGCAAAAAAATAAAAAAATACATTTTAGGCACATTGTCGGGTGGCCACCACCACTGCCGCGCAGCTTGTGCCTAGCTCGCAAGCCACTACAGGGCAGCTTGGGCTCAAACACCACCAGTGGGCCACCCTTTCACCTCCTCCGTTGCAACTCAACCCTTGTTCCAGCTCCCCTTACCACCATTTTCTGCTCCTACACCACTTTGCTCTACTCATTCGTAGCCTTGCCAGTATCAGCAGCTATGTCAGATTTTCTACATAGTCAACATCAACCTACAGGTGACACATGGTATGGGTGCCATGTTGGCACTTTGCCACATGGCCCTTGCCATGTCACCCACCATGATTGCACCTTGCCACATGGAATCCATGTGGCACCGCCACATGGCATGCCATGCAGCATCATTTTTTGCTACAATGGCTCCTGGGCCATCAAATTTTTTCCAGTAGATTGCTGACATCAGCACCGTTGCCATGCTCTCTAGGGTCATTTTGACCTACTTGCAATTTTTTGGCCATATCTTGAGCATACCGAGGTCTTTTTTTGATCTGAAGGAAGCGTCAGAAAGCTAGTTTAGAGATAAAGAGATTAATGTAGGTATTTTTAGGTTTTGATGCAGTTTAGTTTCTTGTTTTTGTAGTTGAAGTTTGAAGTTCTATTTTTTGACTTTGGCAAGCTTTTCTTTTGCATCCCATGTCAATTTTTTGAAAACATTATATTTTTGGAAAGCTGGTTTTGTCATCTTTTTAGAAATATTATCATTTCTTTTAGATTTTGGCCCATGCTCTTTTTATCATATTTTTGGCATTTTTTCTCTATGGTGGATATCTTGGATGTTTTAGGTTCAAGGATCATTTTCCTAGCATGGAATCTTTTGTTTTGGGCTGTATTATCTTTCTCATTAGCTTTTTCCCTTTTCTGATCATTGTAAAATCATTTGTAAGCACTTTTATGTATATGTATTGAGATAAAGTGCTACTCTTGCATTTTGGGTTCATGAACGTTGTTTTGAGACAGTTGTACTTGCACTATTTTTATAAAGCACCATGGGAGGATAGTTGTTTGTTATTTTGGGCCTTCTTCCTTTTATTTTCTCATGCAGTGTCTGTGTGACCGTGTCTTTATAGATGTTTGTACCTCTTCCCCTCTCATCATTCTTAGTTCTGTCTATAGAGGATATTGGCCCACCTTCTCAATTGCCTGTCATCTCACCCCATCTGCATCAAGGGGAGGTTATACTGGTGTTCTAATGCTTCCGTGGTTTGATGGTTCGATAGTGTGAACTATGTATTTAGTGGTTGATCCTATATACTAGGCGATTGTAGTGGCTGGATACCTATGTATTTTGGTGAGATGGATCATCTACCATATAGACATGCTAGGTTCATGCCTTCTTCTTCCATGGAGGTACTTCAAATCAGTAGTTTCTTTCAGATAGATTTTGCGGTTTCTTCATGCTTCAGTGATGCTCTTCATGATCACTTTTGTTCCTATTTTATGGGACATTCTTCTAGTTGGAGGCTTCTTCAGTCCTTCACTAGGCTACCTCTTTTTGGGGGAGGGTTTTTGGCACGTGGTTTTCTCTCTTTCTCCATTTTCAGAGGTTGCATCTCTTTGCATTATACATGGGTACCTAACATGGCCTTTTTGTCGGGACCCATTCTGCATTTTCATCTTAGTTTTTTGTGAGCTTAAGGCATTCCCCTAAGTTGCACTTAAGGGTGAGTGTTAAATAAATAATTAATAATTAATTATTTATTCTATTTACTTAAGTTTACTTAGTTAATGCATTTAGTTAATAGTTGTAGTGATGAGTTGATTACATCGTGGGAGTTTGTTCCCTTCTAGCATGTTCCACCTTTTTTTGGATGCTTAGTTGTTAACCTTATCTTCTACCATTTTTCAGCTTGTTCTACAAGCTTCCATGAGCCTTTATATTCAGGCTCTCTCATTGTATTTCACAACTCATATCTTATTTTTATTGTAAATGCATTTTCTTTGTTTTGCAATATGCTCTCTCTCAAGTTTGTTTAGGGTTTTTCCAAGCTCCACCTCTTTGTTCTTGGTTTCCCTTTGATAGGTTATTTGCATGCAAGTGATCTTGGTGAGCTATGGAGTTGGATTTCATCAACTCTTATAGTACTTGGCTAGAGTTGAAAAAGAAATAGGAAAAAGTTTGAAATGCTTGAGATCAAACAAAGGAGGAGAATTCACATCAAACAAATTTGAGATTTTCTGTAATGACAAAGGGATCAAAAGATAGACATCTACACCTAGAACACCTCGACAAAATGGAATAGCTGAAAGAAGAAACCAGTCTAAGAACACTCATGATGGAGAAGAATGTTGCTTCGAAATATTGGAGAGAAGCTATTAGTATAGCTATCTATACCCTAAATCAAGTACAAGTCAAGAAAGGTACACATTCTACACCTTTTGAATTATGATATGGATATCCACCTAATAAAAAATACTTTAAGGTATGTGGAAGCAACACTTACATTCTTAAGGATGTTAGAAATGGAAAACTTGATGCAAAAAGTGAAGAAGGCACATTCCTTGGTTACTCCACAAGAAGTAAAGCTTATAAGTGTTTAAATACTAACACTAACAAGATTGTGGAAAGGGAAAATGTAAATTTTGATGAGTATATAGAAGTGCATGAGGAGGAATCCATGAAAGAACCAGAGGTATACAAATCAATTGTATATTTTGTTAGAGTAAATAATTAATAATTATTTATTTATTCTATTTACTTAAGTTTACTTAGATTAATGCATTCATTTAATTGTTGTAGTGATGAGTTGTTGACAACACAAAAGTTTGTTCCCTTCTAGCATGTTCCACCTTTTTGTGGAAGAGTGCTTAGTTGTCAACCTTATCTTCTACCTCTTTCCAGCTTGTTCTACAAGCTTCCATAAGGCCTTCATATTCAGGCTCTCTCATTGTATTTTCTCATCTCATTTTCAATATTGTAAATACATTTTCTTTATTTTGCAATATCTTCTCTCTCAAGTCCATTTAGGGTTTTTCCAAGCTTCACCTCTTCCTTCTTTGGTTTCCCTTCGATAGGTTATTTGCATGCAGGTGATCTTGGTGAGCTGTGGAGTTGGATTTCATCAACTGCTACATGGTATTAGAGCCTCCCTTCTACTTCTTGGTTGAAGGATTTTTGAAGTCATGACTTGGAGACGTAAACCCTAATTTATTTGTGTATTTTTCTTTAATCCAAGAGAAGAGTATTTTTTTTAGAGCACTTTAGGCCTAAACAGATGCTACCATTGAGTTTAGAAGGCTTGTTATAGTTAGAACCCATATAAAAAAAATTGATTTTGGAGAAAGTTTCTCTGGGAGGAAATTTTTTTTAGTCTGGGAGCTGTACAGACCTATACGGATGAATTTAGAGCAAAAAATAAAAAAATACAAATTTGGGCACACCGTTGGGCAGCCACCACTATAGAGAAGCCACCGCACCACTTGGGAACCATCGTAGCTAGTCGTGCCTCCTTCCAACCACTACGGCATAGTTAGCCTACATCCGTTGCTCCGTGGCAACCCTGATGCCCCCTGTTCTCGCCTCCTCCGTCCTAGCTCAACCTCTATTCTCTGTTATTCCTGTTGCTCTGCTAAGGTTCTACTTCATATTGCCAGCATTTACCACTCGTTCATAGCTCCACCTACACCAGTGCCCACATAGTTGGTTGAATCTGCAGGTGCCATGTGGCACGGGTGCCATGTGGTACGGGTGCCATGTTGGCACAACCATGTGGCCCTTGTCATGTCACCTATGCCACATCACCTTTTTCCACGTGGCTACCATGTGGACCTTTGTTGCGATGGCTAGTAAGCCATCAATTTTAATGTAATATTGCTGACATCAGCACTGCATCATCATCCCACAAACACCTCTCCAGGGTCCTTTTTGACCTACAGTTTTTTTTTGGCTATAACTTGAGCATATAGAGGTATTTTTTTGATCCGAATGAAGCACCAAAAAGCTAGTTATAAGACGGAGACATTGGTGCAAGTATTTTTAGATTTTGATGTAGTTTAGTTCCTCATTTTTGTGGTTGAAGTCTAAAGTTCTATTTTTGACTCAAGCATGCATATCTTTTGCATCCCATGTCCATTTTTTGAAAACATTATATTTTTGGAAATTTGATTTTTTCATCTTTTCATAAATGCTATCATTTCCTTCTAATTCTACCCCATGCTCTTTCTATCATGTTTTTGGGATTTTTTTCTCTATAATGGATATCTTGGGTGTTCTAGGTCCAATGATTGTTTTCAAGGCATGAGCTCTTCTATTTTGGGTTGTACTATCTTTTGTATTAACTTTTTTCCTTTTTTTATCATTGTAGCTATCATTTGTAAGCATTTTTATGTATATGCACTGAGATAAATTGCCACTCTTGCATTTTGGGTTCATGAACATTCTTTTGATATAGTTGTACTTGCACTATTTTATAAAGCACCATGGGGGGATAGTCGTTCGCTACTTTTGTGTCATCTTCCTTTTTTAACCCATGCATAGTCTGTGTGACCATGTCTTTGTAGGTGTTTGTACCTCTTCCCCTCTCTTGTCATTCTTGGTTCTGTCTATAGAGGATATTGGCCCACGTTTTCAATTGCCTGTCATCTCACCCTATCTGCATTAAGGGGGGTTGTTCTGGTGTTCTAATGCTTTCGTGATTCGATGGTTCAATAGTTGGAGCTATGTATTCAATGGTTGATCCTATATACAAGGCAATTGCAGTGGCTAGCTACCTATGCATTTCGGTCAGATGGATCATCTACCAAATAGACGTACTCGGTTCATGCCTTCTTCTTCCATGGAGGTTCTTCATATCAATAGTTTCTTTTTTATGATAGAATTTTTGGCTTCTTCATGCTTCAATGATGCTCTTTGTGATCACTCTTTGTTCCTATTTTATGGGACATTTCTCTAGTTGGAGGCTTCTTTAGTACTTCACTAGGTTACCTCTTTTTGGGGGAGGGTTTTTCCCATGAGGTTTTCTCTCTTTTCCCATTTTTAGAGGTTGTATTTCTTTGCATTGTACATGGGTACCTAACATGGCCTGGTTGCTAGGACCCATTTTGCATTTCATCTTATTTTTGTGAGCTTAAGGCATTCCTCTAAGTTGCACTTAAGGAGGGGTGTTAGAGTAAATAATTAACTATTAATTATTTAATCTATTTACTTAAGTTTACTTAGGTTAATGCATTTATTTAATTGTTATAGTGATGAGTTGTTGACAACATGGAAGTTTGTTCCCTTCTAGCATGTTCCACCTTTTTGTGGAAGAGTGCTTAGTTGTCAACTTTATCTTCTACCTCTTTCTAGCTTGTTCTACAAACTTCCATGACGCCTTTATATTCGAGCTCTCTAACTGTATTTTCTCATCTCATTTTCAATATTGTAAATACATTTTCTTTGTTTTGCAATATATTCTCTCTCAAGTCCATTTAGGGTTTTTCCAAGCTCCATCTCTTCCTTCTTTGGTTTCCCTTCAATAGGTTATTTTCTTGCAGGTGATCTTGGCAAGTTGTGGAGTTAAAAATCATCAACTGCTACATATTTTTATGAAGGAATGCTTGCAGAAGAAGAAGTCACAAATCAAGTTGGAAACCAACAACAAGTTTTAGTGACTATCGAGTCTCGCCTTATGAATGTCAAGTCACATTCAAGAACTGAGTTGCATTCAGGAACTAAGCTACATTCATAGGTTATAGAATGAAGAAATTACACATTTTGATTATGAGATCAATACACATGAAAGACATGCTAAGATACTTGATAGAGATGCACATAGTGATACTGAAGCTGAAAGACAAACAAAGGAAACTAGGATTGAACCAAGATTGTCCAAGTATGTTAGAAGACATCACCCCGTTAATCAAATCATTGGAAACAAAGATATAAGGCCAATGACAAGAAATAGAATAAGAAGTGAATCATGTCTACTAAGCATGAAAGAGCCCAAGATAATGAAAAATGCATTGGAAGATGATTACTAGTGCAAAACCATGGAAGAAGAAATTGAACAGATAGAGAAGAACAAAACTTGGAGTCTAGTCCCTAGAACAAAAGATAAAAATGTGATTGGAACCAAGTGGGTGTTTAGAAATAAGTTAGATGAAAATGGTGAAATCACAAGAAATAAAGCAAGATTGGTTTGCAAAGTATATGCACAAGAGGAAGGAATTGACTATGGGGAGACATTTTCCCTTGTTGCAAGACTGGAAGGAGTAAGAATTTTGCATGCTTATGTTTCTTACAAAGGATTTATGTTCTACCAGATGGATTTTAAATCTGCATTTTTGAATGGCATACTAAAAGAAGAGGTTTACATAGAACAGGTAGAAGGATTTGTTGATGTTAACAATAAAGACATGGTATGCAAACTACACAAAGCTCTATATGGTTTAAAGCAAGCACCAAGAGCATGGTATGAGAGACATCCTAAGTATCTTGTGAAAATTTGATTTGAGAGATTAGATGATAACAACAATTTGTATATGAAGATAGAAAAAGGTAAAGGTATTTTGTTATCTGAAATTTTTGTTGATGACATAAAATTTAATAGACAAGATGCTCTATGCAATAATTTTGAAAAATAGATGAAGCATGAATTTGAAATGTCAATGTTTGGTGAAATCAAATTCTTTGTAGGACTGCAAGTAAATCAAATGAAGTATGGCATATACATTACTCAATCAAAGTACATCAAAGAAATATTAAAAAAATTTGGACTGGAGGATTCAAAACCAGTAAGCACACCTATAATAATAGGACTCAAATTGTCTAAAAATGATGATTTAGCTGAGGTAAACCAAATAATGTACAAGTCTATGATTGGTAAGTTGCAATATGTTATACATAGCAGACCTAATATTGTTTTAGTTGTAGGGATAGTTGTAAGATTTTCTACAAATCTCAAGGAAAATCATTTAATGGTTGTGAAAAGAATAATGAGATACTTGAAAGGTACAGAGGAGTTTTTCCTATATTACAAGAAGAATGAAAAGTTTGACTTGAGAGCCTACACTGATGCTGATTGGGCTAGTAACGTAGATGACAAAAAAAGCACTAGTGGAGGAGCACTTTTCCTAGGCAAGAGACTAGTTACATAGACTAGTAAGAAACAAAGTTGTATATCATAGTCTACTGTTGAAGTTGAATATGTTGCTACTGCTATAAATTGCATAGACATTGTATGGATCAAGCAGCTACTCAAAGGAATGAAGGAAGAGATCACAACTCTAGTGATACTTTATTGTGATAATACCAGTGCTATTAATATATCAAAGAATCCAGTAATGCATGCAAAGACAAAGTACATTGCATTCAAGTATCATTACTTGAGAGAGCTAGTAGAAGATAAAGAGGTGGAGATGGAATGTGTCATTACAAAGGAGAAGATTACTAACATCTTCCAAAACCATTACCTAAGGAAGCACATGAATACCTAAGAGGTAAATTAAGGGTGATACTCCTATCAAAGGCAACATAAGTAACTAGAGAACTGCCCTATATCAAACAAGTTGATTGCCAAAATGTTACAAATTGATACAGAGGATATTACTTTAGGAGATACCCAAAGTAATCATAATGCTGAAAACTCCAAAATAGTCACAAGCAAGGTGATAGAGGGAGAAATTAGTCAAAAATGCTAAAACTGCAAAATTCTATATCTACATGTTAAGATGTAACAATGATATGTCATTGGTATTGTTGTCAAAGAGGGAGATATTCTACTGATCAATAGGTTTTTTGTTCCAAGAGGGAGTAAGTACAAAGAGGGAGACATTGATTAGAAAGGCAAATAGAATATTAGAGAAAGATTCTACTGATCAGAAAGGAGAAAGTATACTAGATATTTTTATCTTAGAGGGAGATAAATGTTGATGTTTTTTATTAGAGCTAAATACATGTATAATGAAGGAGAAATCTTAATCTACCTAGTAAGAAAGAGTTACAAGAAAGAAACTTAGAGGGAGTCATATGAAAGAATTTTTGTAACCTAATCAGAAGAATGAAGTTGCTGATAGAGGGAGCAATTGTGATACAAGTTTTCTTTTTGGTATTGTCTTATTGTTTTAACCTAGTCAATGCGAATATCAGAGAAAGAGTCTACTCTTAGAGGGAGATAAATGTTGATGTTGTTGATTAGAGGTAAACAGATGTATAATGAAGGAGAAATATTAATCTACCTAGTAAGAGGGAGTTACAATAAAAAAACTTAGAGGGAGTCATAAGAAAGAAGTTTTGTAACCTAATCAAAAGAATGAAGTTGCTGATAGAGGGAGAAATTTTAATACAAGTTTTGTTTTTGATATTGTCTTACTATTTTAACCTAGTCAGTCTAGTTAAACAAATTGCTTTACCATCTAAGTGACTTGGTTTATCAGTTTGGTTTTCCATCAATGCCAAAGAGGGAGATTGTTGATATCTGATTGAAAAGATCATTGCTGAAAGAAATTATTGAAAAAGAAGTAGAAAATGTATTTCATTTATTGTTTTGTCACTGATGTCAAATCTTCTATTTTCTTATAAGATTCAAGTACTATCACTTAGTTGATTGATGAAGAGGATTTGATCAATAAGAGTTAACAACAACACCTAGAGGAAAGGTTGAGTTATGCTTATGTAATGAAGTACAAGGATCAGTTAAGACAATGATGATATGATGTATTGATAATCTACTTAAGGTTGCAAAGGTTGGTTACACTTAGAAACTTTAGAAGAAAAAATTACTCAAAGACTCTCTATCAAGCTTGACCGAGTTGGTTAGTAGGTGCTGAGAAAAGTTAGTTCAAGTCGAGCAGAAAATCAGTTGGTGCCAAGTAAAAGAAAATTCTAGTATATGTTGAGTAAAATAGTTGATGCCAAGAAAACACAATAGGTGCCAAGCATCAAAAAATCATAATTGATGCTAACTAAACTTGCAGTTGATGTTGAGCAATGCAGTATGTGTTAAGCATCAGAAGATTAATAATGTCAAGCTGTTGCATTATTAGAAAAGTCAAAGATTCATTGAATCTGAGCCAACAAGTTTGTTTTCTTTAATTTTGTGAACCAGGTGGAAGATAAGGATGGTGAGCTAGTGGCGAAGAATTTGAGGTAAACCATTTTTAGGCAAATTCAAGTGGATTCTAGGAGAAGTTTCTAGAAGAGTTAAGATATGGGGTAAATACATTGTATCCTACCTAATCTATCCAAACCCTAGAATGGATGATGGAGAAAAAAATGCCAAAAGTATTTTAATTTCCTATTTAAGAAATGTTAGATTATGAAGCAAAGTGTGAAGGGGGAGATATTAAGAAGGTCAGAGAAGAGACTAGGAAAGAACATAGACAAGGACTCTACTTCGTCAAGTGACCAAGAGGATGATTGCATAGGCATACCAAGCAAGAAGGCTTAAGGAGATGATGCAGGAGCATCTTGCATGGGGATTTTTTAAAAATAAAATAAAATAAAATAAAACAAAAAAATAAAAAATTGTGGAGGAGAGAGAAAGTGACGAAAATAGAAAGAAAAATAATAAAAAATAGAAAATAGAAAAAAAGGAGAAAAGAGGAATTTCTATTTTCAAAGTACATAGGTGGCATAAATAGAAAAATAGTTGTCATTCCATTTATCGAGGTGTGTAGGTAAAATTCTAGAAGGTTGTGGATATTTTATTAAATCATGTATTTAATATTTGTTGGGTGACGTGGTGGTGCTTAGTTGTATTAGGGTGGGAATTAAATATTTTGTGGATATTTTATTAAATCATGCATTTAATATTTGTTGGGTGTTTAGTTGTATTTGGGTGGGAATTAAATATTTGTTGAAGGGTAGTTGCATTTACCTTTAATCCCACATTGGTTGTGTTGGTAACAACTTGGGTTGGAAGTGCCTATTTAAGCAAGGCATATGAGCATTTCTAATCAAGCTTCAAGGTGTGATCTCTTCTTTGTAGAAGCTTGGAGAGAAGAGGAAGTGAGGAGCGAGCTTTCCTGAGTCTAGCATCGAATGTGAGGCAATTTATAGTAGGATTGTGGTGGAGTTGTGAGTTTGTGAGAAGAGCTAGTGGCTGCGGTTTAGAAACAAGGAGGTTGCTTGGTGGCTTGCGAGCACAAGTTTAGATCTTGGAGGTTTCTACTAGAGTGTGGATCTAGACTAGCTAGTGTATGGGTTGGATCTTGAGGGATCTTGCAGAACTATTATTGTAATTGCTATTGTATTTGGCCATAACCAAGAAGGCCTTACAGCTTGGCACATTGCATGTAACAGTTATTTTATGAATAAAGAGTTGTGATTGGTATCAGATCTTGCATTGTTATTGTGTTTCCTTTGTGTGGTTATTTGTTGGGGGCTAGGACATCTCTTTTGGGGATTCTCTTGCCTTGTGCTATGGTAGGAGACATATGCTTGAAGTGAGAACAAGCTGTCAAAGCTACAAAGAACGAAAGCCAAGAGAATTGAAGACTAAATTGTGATATAAAATTTGTAAGAGAGGTTGTAAGTTAAATCAGATCAAGCTCTACTATTACTCTCTAATAGTTGTATTAGGTAGGGTAAAATCCTTTGGACTAAGGTTGACATAACAGTCATTAGAAAATCCTTTAATAGGGTGGCATTCCAAGTGAATGGCCTAAAGTCCTCTAACAAGGCTCACTTTTAATAGGGTGATACAATCCCTTAACTGTGTCATATTTAATATTGTATGTTGTAACCTTTTATAGGGTTGGCCTTTCACAAGGCATCATTTCAGAAGAGTTAGAAATGAGTAGCATGTTACTGGTGGTTTTTCTCAAATTGGATTTCCACGTTAAATCATTGTGTCAAATGTGTTGATGTTTTATGTTTACATTTCTGCATGGTTGATTTGATAACAAGCTACAAGTTTTAGTGATTGCATGTATATGAATGCTTTATGGGTTCACTAAGCTGAGGAAAGAAAAGTTTTATTAGTACATTAGGACCTTGTATAATTGATTCACCCCCGCTCTTAGTTACTGTAAAGAATTCCAACAATATGTATGTATATACATATATATACATATGTATATGTATATATATGTATATATATACATACACACACACATGTGTGTGTATGTATGTATATATACACATGCATATACATAAAGATAAGCTTCTCTAATCACCTACTGGGGAAAATATAAAGAGATACATGTTTAGAAGGAAAAGAAAAGAACATTTACATAGTCACCTCTTCTCCCCTTGAAGAAAATCGCAAAGCAAGCAATACTACATTTGGGCCCAAACACCACAAATTACAGCACCATCACAAATTATTGTTGCAATCCGACCCCAAATGTTGTAGTATTGTAAAGGATAAAGAGATCACAAGGGCACAACACGACAACAAAATCACTAAGCAAGAGCACGAAGATCACAAGGGCACACCAACAAAATCCTAGATCCCCACTAATCTCCACCAAGGGCATGAAAAAGAAATGTAGAGATCATAAGGGAAAGACAATGAAATGTAGTGATCACAATAGCATGACAATGAAATCTCCACCAACGTTTAGAGCTCTCCACCATCATTCAGAGCTCTCCAACCTCTTTTGTATGCAACTCTCCACAATAAAAAAAATGGGGAACGATTTATGTCATTTTTTTGTTTATATCAAAAAATCAACTTCACATTTTGTTGTAACTCTACCATAGGTGTTTAATCCTTGATAGCTTTTATTTCAGCATTTCAACATTCAAGTTTTCAAGTTTCCTCTTCATTATATAGTCCTTTCCACCCTAAAAACCACTTTGTTACTTCGTTAAAATTAGGACTTGAACAAAGCCAATGATAAAAAAAAGCCCATATTCTAGAATCCAAATAATAATAATATAATACTCACTAAACCCGTGCTAATTGACTTAGCTCAAGATCCTACACAAAAATAATGAAGACCAAGAAAAATGGGCAAGAAATTTTAGAAAAACATATCATAGTAGATATTTTTAGAAAGAAATAAGCCATAACCTAGTTAAATTGGTCTAGTTGCTAATTAGTTGGGCTGATTACAAATTCCTATAGAACTGTCATCAGATTAGGTACAATAAAATGAATAATTAATTATTCCTAGCTAGTAGGATCAAATACAGTTTTCAAGGTGATAAAATTGCATATGCAGATATATGTATGTATGTATGTGTATATATATGCATGTACATATATATAGATAGAGATCTTCTGGATTGTTGAGATCAGTGGAGATCTAGGATTTCGTTGTTGTGCCCTTGTGATCGCTACATTTTGTTGTTGTGCCCTTGTGATCTCTGCATCTCATTGTTGTGCCCTTGTGATCTATGTATATGTATATATGTATGTATGTATGTATGTATATATGTATACAAATAGAGAGATCTTTGCACAATAGAAAAATAATAAAACTCACTCAAAAGGTAGCATGGCCACGAGTTTTGTCACAAGATTTTAAACATAACTATATAAGGAGTGAGTTAGGACGTATATAGGTTAAACTTACATTAACTGTAAACTACAACACAAAATATACACCAGGTTATTATAGTATTATAATTATAAAAAATTGTTTGATTCGCTTGAGTGGGTGTATGATGGCAAAGAGTTGTATTAGGTGAGTAAATCTCACTGGTGATTATAGGAATACAACCACATCAAAACAATTAGAAACCAAAACTACATATTTGTTAGAGTGATTAGTTCAAGGGTCTTTACCCTGTGGATATAGGTATGTAGGTAGCCTAGTAGGTAGAGTATGCCTCCAGTGTGGAGATGCCTTGGACATAGTTAGGTAGCACTTAAACTATTTTAGGACATTATATGTTAACTCATGAGGCTTATATTTTAAGACATTATACATGTACCTAGTGTACCTATCTTTTGAAAATAGAAGGCTAAACTCTATGTTTCAACATTATCTTGACTGGTCTATTTAGACCTATTGATTATTGTCACAAGCTTTTAAACATAGCTATAGAAGGAGTGAGTTAGGATGTATATAGGTTAACCTTACATTAATTGTAAACTACAACACAAAGTTTGAAACAAGGTATTACAATATTGCAATTATAAAAAATTGCCTAATTTTCTCGAGTGGGTGTATAATGGTGAAGAGCTATATTAGGTCAATAAAGCTCACTAGTGATTATAGGAATACAGATACATCATAAAAATTATAAGCCATAACTACATATTTGTTAGAGTGAGTAGATCAAGGGTCTTGATCCCATGGATATGGGTATGTAGGAAACCTGGTAGGTGGAGTATGCCTCCAATGTGCAAATACCTTGGACATAGTTAGGTAGCACTTAACCATGTATGGATGTAACTATTGTCTACTTAATAGTGTCATTCACATGGTGGGGGGGAGGGGGGGGGGGCAATTGAGCTTGCACCTTCTGCAATACTTCATTTCCATTTTTTGCACTCTCTGAATTAAAGGTATATAACTTTATTACTTGTAACAATAATTTTTAACTAGTACAAACCACAATAGTTCCTTTTAATTCTATGGTTCTTTTTGTAAGTTTATAACATTAATTGCATTTATGTACATATTTTTCAAGTTTTATATTTATCTTTTTCCTAACTTACAGTCCAACAATAATTTTTCAAAACACATAATGACTAGTTCAAAATTGAGCCAAAAATTTGTAAGAATGATTTTGCCAAAAGAGCTAAAAAACATGATTGGTGCATGATAATAATCTTTTTATACTCTTTTTGGCATATTTATTCTTACATTTTATGATTTTTGGCAAGAACAAAATTATAAACTACTAAGGTAGATGATCCAAAATTAAATCATAATTGGCTGAGGCATGTTTAAATACATTATTTCACATGTTATTGAATCTTATGTGTTTATGTACTACTATTAATGAATGTCAAAGGATGAACTAATGTTAGATGTTATCATTGGACATTATGAGATTATTTTATGGATGCTCATAATTGTTTTTTACTTCATGTGATAATGAATGAATTCTATATTTTATTAATGAATGAATTCTATATTTTATTAATGAATGAATATGAGATCTATCTCTTCTTAGGTACTCTTTCTAGGCTGTTGTACCAGTTCTTAAGCCCAAAATAGATAAATCATGATTTGAAATGCAAACTTAGGTGCTTAACTTAATGAATGAGCATGCCAAGTGAAAGACCTTGTGTGATGAAGGATTATATGATTTTCTACATATTTCACCACATAGTAGTGCATTAAAGGTTCACATACATTCTTAAGTAGACATTTGTGAGCACTAGGTGTGTGAAGGCTCCATGCAAAAACATGTAGAAGCAAAAAAGGTAATGATGAGCATTTTTGATGACATGTTTTCCAAGAGCATACACAAGTTCCTCAAGGTAACTTTACATTATTAACTTTTAATGTTTGCCGAGACCACTGCTCTTCCTCCATATCCTGCACAAATAAAAAATGTTGCCTCCAACATTGCAACCATATGATAAATGGGAATAGCACATGCTTGAGCCATAACCTAGTTAAATTGGTCTAGTTGCTAATTAGTTGGGTTGGTTACAAATTCTTGTAGAACTATCATCAGATTAGGTACAATAAAATGAACAATCTCTTGTTCCCAGCTAGTAGGATCAAATGTAGTTTTCCAAGGTGATAAAATTGCATATGCAGATGCATCACTTGAATGCTAGGCATGAAGTGCATTCGCCAATTTATAACAAATGGTTGGATATAAAGGATCCATATGATGGCCTAACAATGGAAGCCAAGGATGTAACCATGCATGTATTGGCACGCTCTCCCTGTGAGGATCCTAAGTATCTACCGTTGCCATTAATTTGGTCTAGTTGGTGATTAGTTGGGTTGATTACAAATTCTTGTAGAAATGTCATCAAATTAGGTACAATTAAATGAACAATATTTTGTTACTAGCTAGTAGGATCAAATACAATTTTCCAATGTGATAAAATTACATATGTAGATGCATCACTTGATTGCCAAGCATGAAGTACATTCCCCAATTTCTAATTAATGGTTGGATATAAAGGCTCTATATGCTGGCCCAAAAATGGAAGCTAAGGATGTAACCATGCACGTATTGGCATGCTCTCCCTGTGAGGATCCCAAGTATCTACTACTATCATTAATTTGTTCTAGTTGTTGATTAGCTAGGTTGATCACAAATTCCTATAGAACCGTCATCCGATTAGTTACAATAAGATGAACAATCTACTATTCCTAGCTAGTAGGATCAAATATAGTTTTCCAAGGTGATAAAATTGCATATGCTAATGCATCACTTGAATGCTAGGCATGAAGCACATTCTCCAATTTCTAACGAATGGTTGGATAAAAGGCTCCATACGCTAGCCCAATAATGGAAGCCAAGGATGTAACCATGCATGCTTTGGCATGCTCTCCCAGCGAGGATCAAAAGTATCTCCTATTGTTTTTAATTTGGTACAGTTTTTGATTAGCTAGGTTTATTACAAATTCTTATAGAATTGTCATCAAATTATGTACAATAAAATGAACACTCAACTGTTCCCAGTTAGCAGGATCAAATATAGTTTTCCAAGGTGATAAAATTGCATATGCAGATGCATCACTTGAATTCTAGGCATGAAGCGCATTCCCCAATTTATAACAAATGGTTGGATATAAAGGCTCCATACCTTGGGCCAACAATGGAAGCTAAGGATGTAACCATGCATGTATTGGTATGCTCTCCTTGCGAGGATCCCATGTATCTACTGTCGTTGTTAATTTGGGCATCACTATATGATCTAGAATTTAATGAAGTATTGAATCCAGTAGTAACTTCTCCCATGTCTCCAAAAAACATAGCATAAGTTTAGGGTCCCTTAGCTCCTAGGAATATGTAGTAGCTATTCTTATTGCTAGAAGAATAAATTCAATTAAGAGTTGAGTGTAAGTAGTTGAAGAAGTAAGTTTTGTTTCTGTGTACGTAAATGCCATAATCACAAGCCTCATTCCCTTGCAGAAGCCACAACCCAATTAAATATACATTTATATACAGGCCATAATCCAATTAAATGGGTCTTGTTGTTGATCACCTGGGTTGATTACAAATTCTCATAGAATTGTCATCAAATTAGGTACAATAAAAGGAACAATTAACATTATTTTTGTGCATGATCTTGAGCTAAGTCACTTAGCATGAGTTGAGTGAGTTTTATTTATTTATTATTTGGATTTTGGAATATGTATATAGCTAGATCAATTTTTCTATTGTGCTAAGATGTAATAAGCACCTTAAAAAATATCTTTATGTATACATACATATATACATACATGTATATGTATGTATCTATTTATATGTATGTATATATGTATGTATGTATCATGTGGATCTAGGATTTCATTGTCATAACCTTGTGATTGCTGCATTTCATTGTCCTGCCCTTGTGATATATGCATCTTGTTGTTGTGCCCTTCTAATATCTACATTTCATACGTTTTATTGTACCTAATATGATGATAGTTCTATAGGAATTTGTTGTTATTCCCTTGTGATATTTACATACCAGGTATCTACTATTGTTATTAAAATGGGCATCACTATATGATCTGGAATGTTATGAAGTACTGAAACTAGTAGTAACTTCTCCCATGTCTCCAAAAAACATAGCATAAGTTTAGGGTCCCTTCACTCCCAATAATTTGTAGCAGCTATTCTCACTGCTAGAAGAATAACTTCAGTGAAGAGTTGAGTGTAAGGAGTTGAAGAAGCAAGTTCTACTTCTGTGTAAATGTGATAATCACAAGGCTCGTTCCCTTACAACTAGACCCATTTAATTGGGTTATGGCTTGTTTCTTTCTAAAATATCTGCTATGATATGTTTTTGTAAAATTTCTTGTGAACTCTACCCATTTTTCTTGGTTTGCATTATTTTTTTGGAGGATCTTGAGGTAATTCAGTTAGCACCTTAAAAAATATCTCTCTGGATATACATATATACATACATATGTATGCATGTATGTATATATGTATGTATATATAGGTATGTATGTATGTGCCATTGTGATCACTATATTTCATCTCATGCCCTTGTGATCTTTGCACCTCGTTGCCATGCTCTTGTGATCTTTGTATATGTATGTATGCATGTATACACATATATATACATATGTATATGTATATATATGGGTTTATGTATGTATATAAATAGAGAGATCTTGGCACAATAGAAAAACAATAAAACTCACTCAATAGGTAGCATGGTCACATATGTGATGGCAACACCTATCGGTAAGTAGATTCCTCTTTTTCTCTCTCATTTCTCATGTGTTTATTCCACTTGACCTATTATTTCTTAGGGGGCATTTTCTAATGTTGGATTCATTTTATGTAGGAGGTGGTGAGGACATTCCTAGATGTACTTGTGTGATGAATTTCTCGCGAGAAATGAAGATGGAGTTCCCCTAAGAGTACTAGGAGACAATGAGGACATTCTAGGTACTTTAAAGATTGATCATTTCTTATAGATTTTAGATGTTAGCAGGGAATTTAGATGTTTGGGGGCAGGGCATGGGGGGAGGGGGGCAAATGAGCTTCCACCTTCATGTGGTTGGCCCTGATTAGTAGAGAATATTAAACTATTATTGAAACCAAGTGAAGCTCAACAATAACCTATGATTGTATGACAATTAATTTTGTGAATCTCTCAGTTTCAAGCAATGCAGAAGGATGCCATAGTTCAATATGCAATGTCAATTCATATGCATATGACATCAAGCAGAGTTGAAAAACACAACTGGTTTACAATTTTGTTAGAGGTCCTTAATTAGGTATTTTAAGTTATAGACCATCACAAACATTGTTCATGATGATAGTCTATAATTTTAAAAATTTAATAGACCTATTAAATAAATGTGATCATGTTGTGTTTTATTAGCTTTGCCTGTTGTCCATGCATTTGAATGCAACTTCACATGCATTCTCGATTTAGAGTGGTTTGATAGAAACATGATATGCACTAGAAGATGGTAAAATGATGTCACTTTTATAGGTCTGGAACTTTTTTGTGTACTTTAAATATTGATCATATAAAAAACATTTTAGATATTAATGGGGAATTTAGATGTTGAGGAGGGCAGGGGGGGGGGAGGGGGAAAATGAGCTTCCACCTTCACATGGTTGGCCATGATTAGTAAAGAATATTAAACTATTCCTGAAACCAAGTGAAGCTCAATATTAACCTATGATTGCATCATAGCTATTCAACATTTTCCACCAATTTCTTTTTTAAAAATTAATATAACATGTCATCAATCCCATTGCATATTTTGCCACATGCCCATCCCAATTGCGATGGATGGTCCTGACGGCTTGCCGTGGGACCCATAACATTTTTGTCACATAGACATCATAATTGTGATAGTGTCATCAACAATTTTTTGTCGCAATTGTTATGGTAACAATGAATGGTTTTCCAAAATGGTAGCCCAATTTACAACACCTGTGGTCATCGCAATTACGGTGGTAACCCTTGCTATCACAATTTTCATGGTAACCATTACCATCGCAACTTGCAACAACAAAATTCTGATGCTCGTCTGATGAGAGCCAATTCTGACTAATGTCAGTTGGGTGATGGGTTACTATCGTAATTGTGACAGCCTGCTATCGCAATTCAGACCCAAATGTAGTAGCAATGTTAGCATGGATTTTGTTCTTGGTTTACCAAGGACTCAGTGAGGGATGATTCCATAATTGTGGTGGTTGATAGGTTTTCAAAAATGACACATTTCGTTCCTTGCAAGAAGACTAGTGACATTTTTCATGTAGTGGAGTTGTTTTTTAGAGAAGTGGTGAGACTACATGGTTTGCAAAATAGTATAGTTTGAGATTGAGATACCAATTTTGTTGGGTATTTTAGGTGAACATTGTTGAAGATAAATTTGAACTTTAGTTCATCACATCATCCAAAAACTAATAGACAAACGAAAGTTTTGAATCAAAGTTTGGGGAATTTGCTGAGATTCTTGATTGGAGATAAACCAAATGGTTGGGATCTGATTTTAACACAAGAGGAATTTTCATATAATAATTATGTAAATATGAGTATTGGTCAATCACCATTCTAGATTATATATGGGAACAATCCTAGAAATGCTTTTGAATTGAGACAGTTGGATAAAGGAGAAATAAGTAGTATTGAAGTAGAAGATTTTGCTAAACATTTGAAGATCATCTACGAGGACGTGAGGAAGCACATGTATTATTAAGATGAAAATATAGTACAAAGATAAGGATGATGTGACAAGGGGGTATAAGGAATTTCAAATTGGAGATGAAGTCATGGTTCATTTGAGAAAGGAGCATTTTCTAGTGGGTACATATAATAAGATGAAAATGAAGAAGTTTGGACGGTGCAAGATAGTGAAAAGACATGATTATGGAAATGCCTATGAAGTGGAGTTGTCAGCTAAATTGAATATTTCACTAGTATTTACCATTATATATTTCATAGAGTATTATGAAGGAGGTGATGGAGATGAAGTTGCATAAGCACAATGGAGTATTCCAATAGCTAGTTCAACTACAAAAAATATTGAGGAGGTATTGGACAACTGTGTTGGAAAAAGTATAAGGAACGTAACCTATGAAGAGTACCTGGTCAAATGGAAAGGGAGGCTAGTAGAAGATTCATAATGGATAGCAAGGGATGAGGTTATCATTCTTGGTTTTCCTCTAAACACTTGAGATGTGATAGGGTCAATTCTCAAATTACCTTGGGTGTCTGATGCATGAGCATCCTGGATGTAAGAGTGATCTTGCATAACCCAAAAATATTTCCTTTCTATTTTCTGAATAAGGGTTGTCTCAGTGTAGAGTTATTGTTTCTAGAGGCTTTCTACTTAGTAAGTCACTCATACAAGCTCATAATGTCCTAATTTTAGAGGTGGATGTTCATTTTGGATATATAAGCCTGCCAATAGTTGAGGCTTAGTGACATATCATGTGTATTCATCAATTCATTGCTAGTTTTTGGTGTGAATTTTGGTATAAAAACTTAGGCTCATTGTTGAAGATCTTAGAGGCCCTAGATGGGCTTTGAAGTGGGGTCAACTAGAGCTTGTACAAGTCAAGCCATGTAGATCAAAAGCTGTGGATTCTGAAAAGAATTTATAATAGCTAATAGAAGCAACGGTTCAAAAGTTATGGCCTTCCAAAGTTGGGTCGGCCAAAATTTCCAAAATAAGTGTCAGAGGTGGATCATACCAACTCTAGATATAATTTCAAAGTTAGTTAGTCTCAAGGGTTAGGGTTTGATGTCTAGAAACTTCTTGGACAGTGTAAAATTGCCTATTTAAAGAATGCTCATATATTGTCTAGGACAACTCTAGGTTATAGTTCATAGCTTTGTGATGCAAATTATTGTAAGGAAAGCACTCATGCAGGGTTGCATATTTTATTTCAAATTTCTATAATTTAGTATTTGCAGTGATAATAAGACGTCCATATTTTGTTCTTGCCAATTATTGTTATTTCTTTTTTTATGTTATGTGTTTCTAGGTATTAAGGGGAGCACCCTTCATCAAATCCTAAGGAATTTAATTCATTATTCAATTGAAGCTTAGATCATAAGGATATAGTCTTTGAAATTCATATGATACAAATCACCTCTACAAGAAATAGCACTAGATCCTAATTAATACATCATACAAATAAAATAAGAACTTAATACAATCAAATTATCCTATAATCATAATAATAGGACATTACTTCATCAATACATTTTCAAAATCTAGACTTTTCTAATTTCTCCAATAGTCATCATTCAATCCCACTAAAGGAATTATCTTATTATTTAACTTCACTCTAAGTAATTCTTAAATTATACTGTTAAAAGATCCTCATGTTTAAAAATAAATCAACAAACATAAATTGGATATCATATAAAACCTCGTTTAACCCTCAAGTTTCGATTAATGATGCTATTAAGTCCATGTATTTTAAAGTCTCACCTTCTTAAATTACTACATTAATCAGTATTGTTAGAAAGGTCAACATTTTTGTTGCACCAAAAGATTGACCTATCAATGTTTGATACAACCAATAGTCTTATAGAACTGCAAGAGGTAGTTAAGCCATGTCATGAATCTGACAAGGGATGTTGGCCCATTGCCAACAATCCCCCTCCCATTATTACTCATTGTAGCCTATGGGATTTGAACCTATGACCAATCTCTGATACCAATTGTTAGAAAGGCCAGGGTTATCGTTGCACCAAAAGATTGACTTGTCAATACCTAATACAACAAATAGTCTTATAGAGCCACAAGAGGTAGTTAAGCCATGTCATGAATCCTGCAAGGGACATTGGCCCACTACCAACCATATTAGTTAGAGTGGGGCTCCTATTGTACCAAACTACTGAGATGTCAATGCCTAATACAACCACTCAACTTATAGTACATAGGAAGTAGCTAAGCCCTTATCACGAATCCCTAAGGGAGCATTGAACAAATTTCCAAAAGTCTCCCCCTCAGCTTTACCTAAGGGTTTGAGGATTCAAATGTGTGACCAAGCTTTGATACCACTTGTTAGAGTGGGATTTTTGTTGCACAAAAAGACCAATATGTGAATGTCTGATACAACCACTCAACTTATGGTACACAGGAGGTGGTTAAGCCCTTGTCACAAATCTAGAGGAGAGCACTAAACAAATTTCTAACAGGTATATCTTCATTCCTTTGGCATAAAATTATGAGTATAAAGACAAAATAATGGGGTACGTTATCATAATCATGAATGGGTAATCCATTCTAACACATAGTCAATTCATCCAGTTTCCTAAAAATATATATTTCACATTAAGACTAGAGGCCACTATCATTAAAAAATTAATTGAGAGATACATTGGTAATCAGAGTATTTAATTTAATAATCTAAGAAGTACACAGGTCATTATTACACAGATTGCTTATTTATCAAGCCCAATTATTTGCATTTCTCAATAGTACAATCAACTTGGTTGTTAAGTTGCCTTTAGAACCTCTCTAGTATTCTACAGTGAAATTTCAAAGTTTTTTATGTGTCTTTGGTGTTCCTCGTCTAAGTATAATTATACCCTCTCATGGATATAGGTATTGTTCCTTTTCATACCCAAGAGAACAAAAGCATGACATTCAAAGGTTTTGTAAAACCAGAAAGATGAAATAATATCTTACAAAGCCAATATGACATGGTTTGGTTTTCCATTAGAAGAGTGCTAGGAGAAAAGAATTTTGATTACAACTTCCCTTGGAGAACTACAATGATATCATAGGCTACTTTATCGCCGCTATATTGAAATTGAACATTACTTAATTGAACATGGTGAATCTTTGTGAGGCTATTTTCAACTCAACCTAGCTGAAAGGTCCATGTCAAGTAGTTTTCAATATAAACCATAAAATGGAAAAATTGCATTTCTGGAATTATACATGGATTGGCCCATTAGTAGTCTTAAGTGAGCCAAGGTATCAAAATGCCCTATTTTAACAATCAAAGATTGGAGCTTAGTTGATAAAATAAGGCCAAAGATGGAAAACAACATCCACTTTCTTATATGTTGGTGTAATATCATAAAGGAGAGAAACAACTTTTGGCTACTTCCTCTGTTTAAGAAGGATAATTTAGATCCTTTGTTGGTTTCATTGGAGGATGACCACAATGCCTTTAATTTTTTCCTAACCAAAACTAAGAAAATCTAGTTACCCTAAGAAGGGAATGAAGGAAACTATGTTGGCTCTAGGGCTAGAGATGGATGATGAAGATACAAATGAGGAACTAGTCGTGTGTCATCACCATGTTAGTTAAATTCTTTTTGGTTAGAAGCATAGTGTGTCTTCTCTTTTTCGATTTATGTTATAGCTTCAAGTATTTTCTCATATTGCCCTTTTTTGTGGGGATATAATAGGTATAATATATTTTTAAGGTTACAACGACATACATACATTAAACTCATATAAATATATTATTTTAAATACTTATTAACATCTTGGTTTTCCTAAATCTTACATTTATAATTGTTATAAAAATTGAATATTCTTCTAATTTAATGTATGAAATCAATTTTTTTAATATCGATCAATGTTTCATTCATATTAGCTAACGAGCTGTTATCATGTTTCAAAGGAAATTACTCAATTTTAGCTTTAAATCCCTAGAGTGGTAGGATAGAGTTATTAATTTCCATGGGTTTCATTAAAGCATAGCTATCCTTTTGACATAAAAATATTTAAATCTATAATCAAGTTTTTCTTCTACATTAGTTAAATTTTAGTCACATAAGCTTATTCTTTAACCTAAATTGATCTCTGGTAATAGTTACTTAGTAGTGAGTTTCCAAAGACAAATCCTCTTATGAAAGCTTCTAAGGGCAACAAGGGTATCTATTTTTTCATCCTTGTTTATAGTAACAAACTTAAGCTCTAATATTTTCAAAAAATAGTTATGGTATCATTTCTAAATGTTCTTTTGGTTAAGTAATTATATCGATAATTTCATTTTGCTATCTCAAGATTTTTCAATTAATCTAATATGGTCATTTCTTATGATTTTTCTTGTTGTTTCCCTTTACTTCCCTTACTTTTTTTAGTATCTTTGCTTCTTTCTAAGTATGAAAGGCTAGTTTGTTTTTGATTTGTTAGTTGGGAATTAGTGGTTTCTTTCTTAGGTTCTTTTAGTCTTTTTGTAGGTCTTTTTCCCTTAAGCTTGTAATTGAGCCTACCTGCAATTATTCCTTGTGAAGTGTTTGCCTCCTTTAGCTCTCTCTTCCCTTTTTTAGTTTCTCTCTACCTCCAAGAGATTTTGGTCAGTTATGTTTCTAAGTTAGATTCTCTCTTTGGGTCTTTCTTTTATTTATTCCCTTCTTGAGTCATTCTTTTGTCACTAGGGATTGATCAGGTCCCCTGTTTCTTTTCCTATTGCGTTCTTCCCTGTCTAGAGTAAATTATATCAAGGGACATAGTATGTTTGAAATTATCCAAACATAATTATGTCTCCAAATATATTTTCCTTGGTTAGCCATTTTTTTCTTTAGAGAAGGGTCTTCTTGGTGTTTCTTCTCTTTTCCCTCATAGGTTTATTGTTTCAATCAAACCAGTTTTAGCGGGCTGCTTTTTCAGGTAGGTTTCTTTTATTCACTTAATATTGTATATCATTCTCATTTATCTCACTCTATTTATTGTTGCCTCTTTTTATTCTGTCATGTCTGTCCTTATGGTATTTTGGTTCATTTCCTATGCCATCTAGATCTATTCGTAACCTATATAGAGGGTTGTTTCACTAACTTTAGTTGACCCTAATTCGCTAAAGAAACCATGGATAGCATAATCAAACTATGAAGGCCACTAAATCAAGCTTCCTTTGACAGAACAATAACAATTATCAAGGAGATGATTTTATCTACTCATTTCTTAGTCACAAGAGTGGTCTATTGTATCCTACACAAAGCGTTCATTTTCAACATCAAAATATATAAGGTTCCTTCCTATATTACCTCTATGCTTGTAGTTATGGTACATATAGTAGAGATTGAAAATGTTTGGTATAGATCTCCTACATAGAAGACACTTTAAGAGAATATATTTAGGATATCTGGAAAAGCATTGATCAACAGTAACGAAGATCAGTTGATTCCTAGACCATGTAATTATGACACAAATATTTTAGGCAAAAATAATGTCTGCCTCTTTCCTATAATTTTTACTAAAAATAAAAAAAGGTTAAATAAATGGAAACCAATTATCAAAAGGAATGTGGATTTTTTAATGTACTTTCTTTATATCAAATTGCCCTTGGCTTTGATTGGATAGACAAGTTCATGCAAGAGAACCATGTAGGCTTGTGGAAAGATATCAAGAATATCAACCTAAAAAATATAAAGCTAGCTCACCTATTTGATGAGCCATCAGATTCAAAATCCTTTTCTTCCTAGTATCTCTACTTCTTTTCTTTAGTTATGTAAAAGAAATTCAATAAAATTTGATTTTTTGAGTTCCTAGTTTATACAAATGATTCAATTCTAAATAATAAGAGATTAAAATTATTATAATCATAGCATTAAAGTAAATGAAATAATTAATTATGCATTACCTAGTTATGGAATATTTTAAATTTCTCCTACGTTATATACACCATTAACATAATGTAACTTGATCTTAGTCAAGCTTTATTATAGGATTTATAAGTGAAGACTTAAAGGAATAAGGATTGAAGTTTGAAGATAATCCATTCATAAATCTTCAAAGTCAACTCCATAAAAGTATAATATGTTCCACATTCATATCTAGGCCTTGAGGCTTTTTACCTAACTAAAAAAACAAGGTACATGGCTAAATTAATAAAGTGTTTCAGTTAGTAAATCATAATTTCCCCACTAACCACCACAAGACAAAAATCAATTCAAAAAATGAGGAAATAGAATTTGGAGCACATGGCTTCACAATAGGCTTTTCTATCTTGGTCATCCAATTTAAACAGCTCAATCTTGTCCTTCATTTGACACATGTCAACAAGCACAACTCAACCTTTCCCATAATCATGGTTATCCTACCTTAAGTCAAAATCTACCCCTTACCCTTAGGAAATCCTATAAATAGGGTGAACTATTAGTGTAATTTAAATCTAGTTCATTAACATCCATACTATGGTCAAGTAGCACTAGCATGTAGCATAATTGAGTTCATTCGAGTTCTTGGTTTTGAATTGCATCATCATAATGAAAAATACAATCAAATTGAGCATTTAGAATAGGTCATTGAGATTAGTATTTATTTTAATTACATGTTAACTTAGCTTTCATCTCATCTTGTCACTCTCACTCAAGAGGTTGTCCCTTTAAAATTGTTCTTGCAATTGAGAGCATGATTTTAGTTCTTCTAGTTAGAGAACCATATGATATTCGTGGTCATTTTCAATTCAGTTTTCTAAATAGTATAGATATTTGTTGTTGAGTTGACTATAATTGTCTTAAATTCCCATGAATGTATTTTAGATAAACAATATTATCTCTAACCATTTTCTTGTGGACTCTAGCGAAATCAACTAGATGTATAGGCAATTGTAATCACATCTCATCTATCATTAATTTTAAATTCTGACTATACTTGCCCCTTTTGAGTATGTTGTAACACTCATTTTCTAATAAAAAAGTAGATTTGTATGTGAGAATTGAATCCTTCCCTAAAACCTTCTAAGGAAGATGTTAGTTGAATAACTATGGTCTATAAAGGCAAGCAATCATCTACAATTCAACCTAAACAAAATTTTCCTTCCATGATTTCACATCCTAAGGATGTTGTACCATACAAGGATTCCAAAAATGGTTCCCCTACTACACGTATTTCAAAGCCTTCTTCTCAAGGGAAGTTATTACAAGACACTAAATCTCCCACAGTTCCAAACGACTCAATTTCTCACTCACTAGGAGCTCGCACTCCACAACCAACTTCATTGGTTTTTGGCAATCTAATTTCCTGGGAGAGAGTAAATTGAAGATGAATGGCTACGAAAATGATAGGTGATCATGGGGGACCTTCTATTTTTCATTAAGACTCATAATTTTTGCATATGAATGATGAACATCAAAATGATTGTTCTCTCCTTAAATGTTCAAGGTCTTACATACCTCTCTCATAAATATTATGTTCAAGATGTTCTACATAAGTTTTCTCAGAAAGATGTCTTGTGCCTTCAGGAGGTTAGGATAGCACATTTTTTCTTGCAGTGACATGCTATGTAATTTTGCCACATAACCTAATTTTTGCTTCCAATCACATGAAGCTCGTAGATGAGGGGTGGTTACCCTTCCTGCACCATGATGGTAAGATTTTATTGTTAATCACAACAAGGACCCCACATATAGATTGGTTTGGGTTCTTATGCAAATTGACAAAAACCAAAAATATTTTTTGATACCCTTTTCCAAGATTGATCTTTTTCAATGGAGACAAAGTTTGAATTCACCATATACTTTTTTGTTAAGTAAGATTACATTATCCACTAGGTTTCAAAATCATAAAGTCATTATTGAATTTTTCAAAACATCATTGGTTTATACTTTCTAAGGTTGTCCTCAAAGGATACTTGATCTTGTACCTAAAACTAAAGATAGCAATATCAATCATCAAGATCTTCATCATAAGGATGGATATTTCCTTATTATATATTTTATCCCTTATTCAATTCACTTTGATCAAATCGAACCCCTCAAGTTTATCAATTGCTTAGACATTAGAATTTAAATTCAAAAGATCTTTCTCCAAGAAAGGTGTGGAGAATATTTTCATAATGGTGCAAACAAGGTCTTTCAAATTCAAATACCCTTATTCGAGAAACAAAACATTATATAGTGAACACATTCCATGAGAAATTTTGCTTGGAAGCTTTTGCATGCAAAACTCGTTGTGGGCTCTCACCTTAAATTCCTTCAGGCCATTCCTTCATGCCCCATTTGTGGCAAGGTTGAAACTTTCAAGCACTGCTTATGCGGCCTCCACCATGTTATAATCTTAAAGGCATAAACTCTTTTCTTTTCTACCAACGTTTTTCCATTTCCCAAAGTCATGGAAATGTACTCTTCTAAGATATTCTTTAGCCCACCACAAGATATCAAACTCTTCTCATATCACCATGATCAAATGCATCTAGAAGTTAAGATGTATTGTTGCCCTGCCACATCCTTTTGTCCCTACAAGGTTGAAGTTCAGTCTATCTGCTCCAATCTTCTAACCCATATTACTTTCATAAGTGCCTTTCTTAATGATGATGATTTTAACAATGATGATCTATAAAGGTGTAGGGTGACGACCTTCTTTCTTAGCTCAAGGTCACGGTCTTCTGCCCAAGAACACAACAAAATGCAACAATTCAAACACTCTAGAGAGGAGATCTTCGAAACTCTTGAGGTCTTTGAAGGCTTCATACAAGAAAATTTTTTTTCCTCCAAGGATGCTGTTAGAACAAATAATTATAGCATGGAAATCACATTAATATAACAAGGTTTATTGCAATGTTGTATTTTAGTTTGATTATTGTGTATCATTTGTATCAGAAGTACATTATGTAGATTTTAGACTTCGGCAAGGTTGTCTGCCAATTGTAATTTATTATATTTCCTCCATTTTTGGTAGTGGTAAAAGTCATTTTTAATATTGTTTGTCTCTTATTAGATGAACTATTTAAAGAGCAACAATAACCCTTCTTTGCTCTTGTTCTACTTTTGTTTACTAATTTGTATTTGTTCTATTTCTTATTCCAATAAAAAAATTCGAGGCAACTTCAAATAGATTAGAATATATTTTACAAAAGTAAGAACACCTAATGATATTGAGAATAAGATTTGTTTGCTTCTGTTCAATTTCATCTTGTTCTACTTTTATCTAATTTCTTATTTTGACTACACAAGTGTCTTCTCTTTGTCATCACATTTGATTTGATTGGTAGGGAAGACAAAAAAATCTTTAAGAAACAATTATTAATTCTTTATTGTAAAGATAAGTTTTGAGGTGACAATCTACCTTATTTTGACTAATACTTCCTATTGAACTTATTAAAAAATTATTTGTAAAATTGATATCTTCATAAATATTTTAGTTGTAATCATCTTAATTATATATTATTACTAATATTTTTGTCTAATTAAAATTTAAAAGAAATAAATAAAATAATGACTAACAAAAAGTAAAAGAATTTTGTGTGATCCAAATTTTATATTTTTCTTATTTCATAACAATGTTATCAATTATTTGATAAAAGACCTACTTACACTATTATTATTAGTAGTAGTAGTACTTGCAACTAGGCTAAGTACTATTGTGATACTTTTTGAATTTTATACTTTAACTAGTGATTAATTTTTTTGGTTTCTATGTGTTTGAATTAATCATTCTTTAAATTTCTTCATCAAACTATTACATTGCATATTATAGATGCAAGATTTTTAACTTTAGAATTTTTATAAAATATTTTTCTACAATTTGATTGGGTGAACTCATTTACCTCTTATATTAGCCGATTTTAAAACTAATACTTTTAAGACTGATTTTTTATTAAGCTAATGTGATTCATATTTGTTTAATAATTCTTTGAATGATTTTTATATTTTAATATTATATTTTCTTATAATATAATGTTTGTCATTCAAAAATATTAAAAATAAATTATTATTTATATTATATAATTGTTTAGGAGATATTATTGTATATTATTATTATGAAAATATTACTATTTTCATATTATAATTTATTTATAATATATTAGTAATTATATTTATTAATAATTTTTTTAACATATTATAATAAATTTATTAAATTAAAATTAGATTTATATCAAAACTAAAGACCTTATTATTATGAAATGTATCATCATATTAATTAATAAAAAAATATATAAATCGATATCATATCATGATCAATATAGAAAACATCTCTCTCAATCACTCATCCTAGCCGAACGAATCTAATCTTTGAAAAATAAAAGCATTTCAAAGTGATTTGAGAACACAATGTGACCAATAAGCCAATATTTGCATTAAGAAAACAAATTTTCTCCACCGTACATTACAAAGACTAAAATAAAATTTAAAAGCTGTTGGAAATACATTTTTTTGACATATGCCTTAAAATAACAATACCTCAAAGGTCTAAAACGATGGGCTATAACTTACCACTGCGTTAAATATTTTATTATAAAACCAAATTATTTTTTATAATAAGAACTACGCCTGTACTTCGGACAAAAATACTTTGTCCTAAATTTAACTTAATATTCCCAAAAGGAGTGTTGGTAATGGTGGCAGATGCCCCTTTTTTTCAAAATGATAAAATACTCCGTTTTTTTTAATGATGTTTTTTTAAACGATAGGAAATTTCTTATTATTATATTATTATTCTTATTTTAATGGTACTTTGAATTCAATTGTTAAAAAAAGTCACAAGAAAGAAATTAGCAAGGTTGTCTATTTAAAAGATTGCTTAGTCCTACATTTTTCTAGATTGTTGCAGTTCTGTCATTTTCTTGCCTAACTTGATGATGAGTGTCTTAATTGTTCATAGTCTTCCTCCTGAAAACATCAACTTCAACACAAGAGAGTAGTAAAATTGATTATGTTCTTTTCGAATAGATCACATTTTAGAAAGAAATGCTTTTATGTTTCCATTTAATCAAAGTGAAGAAAACGTACACTCTTTCTTCTCTTTCTTCTTTTCTTTTGAAAATTTGTTCATTGATGTATCATCGTTTCAAGAGAGAGATTTTTCTTTTGACCTTGCTTTCTCTCTTCACAATGATGATAGATTATAAAATGGGCCACCCTTAAACAAGACACACTAAGTAAGAAATTAAGCTTGAAAAAAAAAATGTCAACTTTGGCTATTTAACACTTTTTGTCTAGAAATGAAGCCTTAGTGTGTGATGTTTAAGCCGTCGTAATAAAATGTGATAACAAAAGTCTAGTAAAAAATAATCACACTATAAAATCCAAAAACGATATTAGCGTGGATGCTCCTTAGTCCCTGGCTCTTAGCCGAAGAAATTTCAGGCATGCGTGGGCCCGTATCGAGTACCTAACACTTGTTTGTGGATGACCTACATTTTAAAAAAACAACATTAAGTCAATGGACTATTGGTCTACTCGTGAAGTTGAAAGACACACAAAGAGCTTACTAGGGATCGGTCTTGTTAAGTGTAAGGCTATGACACCATAAGGATAAGGCCACAACATGCCCCATATCATGAACCCTCCATGGAAGAAAGCCCAAAAAAAAAAAAAAACCAAAAAACCAAAAAACAAAAACTAGTGACTATTATTCTTTTACATTATTTTATTAAAATAAAATCCTAACGTGGTTAAATCATTTAGAACTGTCAATATTCGGCGGGACCCACGTAAGCGTTTTCTATTCAAAACAAACACAGATTTCTGCGACGCTTTCCAAGGAACCTAATTTCCGAGTCACACAGCCACGTGGGCGTGGAGCCCACGTCATAAACAGAGTATTAAAAATACACGAAAACAAAAACTCCAATTTCTTTATTACGAAATGAAGAAATGGACAGTAATCTGCCAGCGCAGCAAGTGCCGGAATCTTTCATTTTTTAAAATCAAGCGGGCTTTTTCGTCCGTCAGATCGCACTGACACGTGGGGCCACAACGTCCACAGATTCTTTCCCGATGTGACAGCTAACGTGGCATCTGACGTGGATGGTCGAAGTTATAGTCATCAAGTGGAGTTTCAGTCATCCATAGAGAAAACATGTATTTTGGGCAATTGTGATTGGACGCAATCCAAAGGAAGAAACAACACGGGATGCACTTGCAAGTTGCCACGTCTTATATAAATCATTTGATATATAGTTTTCATTGTCTTTTTGGTCATGCGAATCCAATGTTTACATATGCAAATGAGCTGTAACCCGAAAATCTGATGGTGGAATCCCTCCATAAAAGGCCCTCTGAGGTTACCTCTGAAGTCAGGGTTTGAAGTTGTTGTTGTTGGACAGAGGAATAAGAGAATTTGAATTGAGTTTTCCCCTGGCTTGTTCGGAACAATGAAGAATTTCACAGGTAAGGGTGAGGCATTGCCTCTTGTATCTTTAAACCATATATCTCTTGTTTGCAGATCTGTTCAGGATTCTATCGACTTCTACGAAAATGTATTGGGTTTTGTTCCAATTAAGAGGCCTGGATCTTTCAACTTCGATGGAGCATGGTAAGTAAATTAAGATAGAATACCACTCGGCCTAAATTCGTCCGCAACTTTCTTCTCTCGAGGGGAACTGATCTTCTCTTCCCTTCTCTCTCTGCTTCTTTTGTAATTTGGGAACAAAATTTGCAGTGCTTTTGGTTTTCTAGGGTTTGGTTTTGCTTTTTAATGGGGGAAATGGAGGGTTTTGGATGTGGCTGAAATCTTTTTGTTTTGTAATTTGGGGACGGAATTTGCATGATATTTATTCTTCAGTTTTCTGTTTCTGATTCTGATTTTCTTTTTCTGGGAAATCTAGGGTTATTGAGGTGGTTGAAATTTTTTCATGGAGAACCAAAAATTATGAATATTCATTTTGTCAAAATTGTCAAATTCCTTTCACCTGGTAGAGAAGACAATCTTTGAGTTATCATTTTACCATGGATTTAAGGTCAGTTGTTGGATTCAACTTCCAGTGACTGTGAAACCGAACTTGTTGTTTCTTAGAAGTGATTGAGATCTGATCGAGACCGATTGCACTACCTTCCAATAAAACCCAGAATAATTTTATTAGTGTCTTTTCGCTTGTGGGGTTTGCAACTAGTAAATGTCAAATGATCTTTGACATGCCGATGTACTAGGATGGCACCTAATGTGAGGAAGATTTGATTTTAAATTCTACAAATAAAAGCTGGCCAATTCATCGAAGATCTGGTATGTCCACTTTTAGAGTATCCATAGCTTATATTGGCAGGTGCCCCACAAGAGAGTAGTTGGGAGGTTATGATGAACTAAGCAGTGTAAAACTAGAATATACCCTGAAGTTATATGCCCTGGGTAACTTCAGGATTACTTTCAACCCGGCCCATTTGAAGGAGATGTCCAAGACCCAAAGAATCAGGGCTACTCTTAGGCGGTGGTCTTATATTTGTAACTAGTTCTCCCTTTAAATTGCTTTCAAGAAAACTTCAAGTAGAAATTAAAAAGCTGATGTTCATGTTAAGAAAATAGCAAATTGGAAGAGAAATCTTTCAATCCTCGCCAACTCCAGTTAAAAATTTGTTAAGTACGGGTACCTTTTTGTACAGGGATGGAACTGTACTCAGGGTAAGAATCGAAATCAAAATAGGAGACCAATCCCCTTTTGTGTAAACCCATTCTTCTTGTTCAAAATAAATACACAAATAATCCTCTGGCGATCCAAGGAGCTCTTCAATTGAGGTTTTGCCTAGATATCATTTAGCAGTGAAACAAAATCAAACTCTATTAAGCAAGTGAAGGCAGTTTGGTGATCGCTAACAATGGAAACTGTATAGTTTACTTTTGAAAGGTGGTTGTACTATTGGTAAAGCTTAATAATCTCATCCCTGTGTATTTAATTGAAGGGAATTTCTTGATTAGTACGCCCTTGACAAGTGATATTGTAAAACCCTATGAGTCCCACCTCTCTGTATCTAATTAGAAGGGTTTTTGGTTACGATTGGGTGGGAACCAACCCACCTTTAAGAAATGTAAAAAAATCATTTGGCATAGCAATTATGTATTTTGCTAGTTTAAATACTTTGAAGTACTATGGTTCATGCTATGTTTTTGATGATAGGGTTGCTCTTCTTTGCTGATGATTGTGCCAGCTGTGATTAATGTACTGTTAATGGGCTAGATACCACTGACCAGCACGCTCTTGTTACTTATATTTATCTGTTGCTTAGCCTTTTAGTCTCATTGATTCTTTCTGCTCACTGCGTAGACTAACATTTCTTTTTCTGATAGATTATGGTTGATTAGAAGCCAAAAGCTTTTAGAAACTCTTCTCAGAATAGAAAGATATGCCACTGATCACTTTCCTGACCCATTGTCAGGGTGATCAATGATTATGCCTTTATTTTTTTGTACTGTGTTTCTGGCAATGACTGATTCTGTTTCTGTGTGGTATTCTGTAGGCTTTTCAGCTATGGAATTGGAATTCATTTGTTGCAGAGCCCGGAGCCTGAAAAAATGCCCACAAAAACTGAGATAAATCCAATGGATAATCACATTTCTTTTCAGGTACTTGGATATTTTCCCCCTTTTTGCCCGTTGGATATTTTCCCCCTTTTTCCCCGGGCATCTACCTTGGATCATGGATTGTGATCTGAACCCTTAATGATAAAAATATTTACACAATCAACTCAGAATGCATCATGGATTGTGATCTGAAATGTTATGATAAAAGTATTTACACAATCCAACCCAGAAAACAAGCTAATATTCGAAAAAAAAATTGTTTAAAAATAATCAAGAGTTTCTGACGATATTTCAATTGTTGTTTTTCAGTGTGCTGACATGAAGGAAGTTGAGAACAAACTTCAAGAGATGAAGATCAAACATGCAAAACGCACTGTAGAAGAAATGGGCATTTATGTAGACCAGCTCTTCTTTCATGACCCAGATGGTTTCATGATTGAGGTTTGCAACTGTGATAACTTGCCAGTAGTGCCATTGGCGCCAAGTGCAAGCTGTAGTCTCCGTCCTGCTAATGCACTGCAACAGCAAAGAACAATTTTGTGTTCAGCCAAAGCAGATACAGCTCCCCTCTCTTCCCAGATGCTTCGAGTCCCTTGAAATATAATCCATTTCAACCGCCTCGTGATTCAAGTAACGTTGGTGTACATCTTCTTGTGATGTGTGTGTGTGTGTGTTGAACACCTGTCTGTTTCTACCATTTTGGGTGACTTGTTTTATATCTGATTTGAAGTTTCAGCGTGATGGACTCTTACTCGTGAAAATGAACAGTATTTGTTCTAGTGCTATTTGGACGGTTTGAATAAAGAAATTGATTCCATGTGGTTTTTCAGTACGGTTAGAGTTGCATACAGATCATCCCATATGGTGTATCTTACCTATTTTCAGCAAGAGAGAGAACAACTATTTTCAATATAATTTTTTTATTTTAACGAATTGCTATCTATATGATTTTTATTATTGATTTCTAATAAAAAAGAATAATGATTAAAAACAACTTCAGAGAGAAGGAATAAGCAAGAAGATACAATCAGCATACACTAAAATTCTATAAAAATGAACTTCTATATCTCTATTAAACTTACTTTATGAAAACTACAATTGTCAATTATCTTCTTGAAGATATATATTTATTTTATATAGTACATCTAAATATATATAAGATATATATTTATTTTATATAGTTCATCTAAGTATACATTTATTTTAAGATCTTTATAAAATATATAGTTTTGTATGATATATTTTAATAAAAATGTATTCATATTATATTATAATGTTAAATTGCATTCCTAATATCAAAGAGACCAATCATAAATTAAAGAACTAAAATTATTTAATTATTTATACAATTATTTATTTAATAAATAAAGGACCAAGTGGAGAGTATATATTTATTATCATATAAAATAGTATATATAAAGTTTATGTGGATCATCGTGGAAGTTGCTATCAAACATATGAATCTAAATGCAATACAAAATGGAGCATGTCAACATCTTAGAGACAAACAAAGTTTAATGTAGAAACCTTATTTGCAAATAAAGACCACCATAATAGTATCTTTTTGAAGATATATACTTATTTAATATAAATCATCTAAAAAATATATTATGCAAAGATTTTATAACACACACATATATAATATTCTTAAATTGCATTCCTAATAGTAGAGACAACAACCACTTATCAAGATACTAAAGTTATTTAATTATTTATATAATTAATTGATAATTATATATTACTTTTTTATTGAATAAAAAAATTGTGATGTATTAATTTTGTAAATAGATTTACATAAAGACTCAAAAGAATTTGTATTTTTAATAAAATTATTTTCTTTAATAAAGCAAATTAGGAAATAGTCTATAATTCTATGTTATATATATATATATATATATATATATATATATATATATATATATATATATATATATATATATATATATATATATATATATATATATAATTTTATTTTTATTTAAAAAAAATATTTTAAAAAAATACTATAAGAAATAGTGTAGCACTAGAAGAAATTTAAAAATAGGAGAAAGATGGATGGTGGGGATAATGCATGTAATGGTTAATGTATTCAATTGTGGTGTATCTTTGATTGGAAATCGATCATTACATGGTAGTAGAGTTAAGATTCTATTTTTGTGGATACCACATTGCTAAGGAAGTTAATAGTGATAATGCTTATTTATAAATAGGATAATGTATGCAATAGCCAATTCATTCAATTGTGGTGAATCTTTGATTGGAACTCCATCATCACATGGTAGTAGAGTTCATGATTCTATTTTTGTGGATACTAGATTTCTAAGGAAGTAAAACTGTGATAATGGCTCATTTTAAATAGGATAATGTATGTTTAATGTCCCCATCTTTTTAGCATCTCAGTGGAGTTCTTAGCCTTGACATTCTTCGAAGGCTAAGTGGAGAAATAAGAAGAAATTGATTAAATTAATTTCTTATAAAGTCGATAAGTAGGAGATGATTTCCACAGCTAGTCAAATTGTGATGTGAATATCTTGATTAAATTAATTTCTTATAAAGTCATTAAATAAATTAAAATAAAAAGGTGACTTTATATTTAATTAATTAAATTAATTGAGCATGCATTAAAATTATTGGAAGGGGGAAACTTCTAGTAATTTATTTTTCTAAAAGTACAATTAATTATTGTATTACAAGAGAGAAGCTTCTAGCAAGTGCATTAATTATTGAAAGGGGGAAACTTCTAGTAATTTAATTTCCTAAAAGCACATTAATTATTGGAAAGGGAGAAACTTCTAGAGAATGCAATTATTAAATTTTTTATTTCCTTCTAGAAAGGTGAAGGAAAAGAATAAATAGAGGTGAGAGATTCATTGATTATCATCTGATTATTGTGAATTTCATTTGATATTAAGTTGGGAGAAGAAACTAAGGTTTTCGATTTTAGTCAGCCATTGGAGAATGTCAACTCTTCAGTATTGCAACCATTTGAGGTGGTGAAATATCCGTTAAATTTGGTATTCAAGAGAGCTTCAATTCAGGAGTTTTATTTGTGCTTAAATTGGAAAATAGATTTTTGCTGCTACAATATGCATGGATGATGTCACGCTGCAGTATCTATCTTTGATTCATTTCCATTCTTGGGCATCACTATTATCAGGTTCCTCTTGTAACTATTAGTAGTTATCATTGTACTTTATAAGCATATGATTTTACTATGATAATTTAAAATCAAATTTTGGCATTACTATAGTCATTATTGTATGTCAATTGTTAGTCAAAATGTCAGTTGGCTATAGGTATGCATTTCATATCTAGTTTCCATGTATTTGCATTGGAAATACCAAAAGAATTGCACTTGCATATTAGTTCCTTGTAAGAGGATATTACACTGGTATTAGAGCTTGCTTGCAAAGTGTTTGACAAAATGTCGAACAACTGAACTCGAGAAGATTTTGGTGTTTGAAGAAGTTATAACCTATTAGGGTTATTACATTGGTATGTAATTTCCCCTTTCTAGCATTCATAGCATGATGTTGTCGTTGGCCTATTTCCCCACAGTCCCGTAGGCTAACTAGGACATTAAAGGGGCTTAGAGGCCATTTGGCCTAGACAGTTTCAGTTGCAAGTCTTTCTGAGGGGTTCTGAGGCAACTTTGGGCATACTTACTATTTATAGTAAGTCATCTTGGACATGGCTGGACATTCAGTCACAGTGGTATGTCGATGGTAATTGTTTAAAATCGATAGGAAAACTATTTATCATTGATAAGATTTGTTATGCATTGATAAAGCCATTTTATAAAGTTAAATTTAAATATTTAACTTTATTAATGCATAGACTATAGTTTGTGGGAAATATTTAAATTAAAAGAGTTCCCTTTATTTTTATAACACATTGGAGACATAAGGTACATAAAGGGAGTTATGTTTTATCCCACATTGAGAAAATGAAGGATTGAGCTCTTGTGAGAACACTATAAAAGAAATGGAAGAGCTTTTTTTTGTATGCTTGGATGAAGATTAATGTTATGTTGCTGGATATCTGATTATCGGGTTTGGAGGAAGGAATCCCTCTTTGCTAGCATTCTCTTCGCTGTTGGAAGACACAGTCAGGAGGATCAAGGGTGTTTTCACTTCAGGAAACACACTGGGTTTCATTTGGGGCATTCGCATAAAGAAATTTACAAGGGTTTGAGATGCAGATTTGAAGTTAGTTATTGCTATAGTGCCGCATGAACAGTATTTTGCTATAGTCGGCATGAACAGTATTTTGCTACAGTCAGCATGGACAGTATTTTTCTATAGTACGGTGTGAATAGTGTTGGTATCAAGTTTACTTGTTTTTTCGGCTGATTAGAAGTTTGGAGGGCTGCCGACTACATCTGCAAAATACTACGGCAACTAATTCCAGGTTTCTTCTGTCAAATTTTGATACTTTGCATAATAATTGTTGAATACAAGTCTGAATAGTTGTTGCAGCCTTTAAGGCAGCTGTAAGTGCACATCTACATTTAAAAATCACCCTTTATCAGCAAATTGAAAGAGTTTCCAGGTTTTTCATATACTGTTGAATGTGTGCCAAGTGTTTGTGAAAATGTTATGATGTGTATTTATGCATTTTAATGTCACTTCATAGTTGTTCGTAAATCTACTCATTGGAAAGCAATTTATTCAGGAAATCAGCTTTATGAGTTTGCATACAAAGTGTTTGACAATATTCCTTAAGTTAAATTTCTACAAGTCAAAGTTCAAATCAGGGGAGGATATTACAGTGGTATCAGAGCTATAAGTCCTGCCATCCTGTGGAGGTCTTATAGGAAATTTGGAACTGGCTGATAGAGGGGAAAGTGTTTGATGAAATGTCAAAACACTAAAATTAGAGCATTTATGTTTGAGCATGCGATAGGGGCCTTATAATTTCCGCAATACTAGAGCAAGACAAAGTAGGAGTTCAGACCTGCAAAGCAAATAGTCTAGTTCATCCGTACAGGGGGGTATAGAATCCAGTCATACAGACACAACGAAGGTATTCTTTGATCAAGACAGCAATATGGTTGACCGAGATGATAGGAATACAAGATTAGGTGGAGGCGGGAATGCCGGTCCAGAGCCTGGAGAGGAAAGATTCTTACAATTATTAGAGACCTTGGTACAGGGTCAGCGAGTAGCAGAACAAAGGGCACAGGAACAGAATCAGAGATTGGATCTTATGATGTAGATGATGGCTCGTCAAATGGGGTTGAATGCTAACATGGGTGGAGGAAACAATCAGAATGGAAATGATCAGGATGGGACACATAATGGAGATGAACAAGTTGGGAACAATTTCGGTCATGCACCCTAGCGAGCTAGGACAGTGAGTTCAAGGCCCATGATTCCTACATTTCCTCCTAGAGCTCCAGAGCAGCTCGTACCAGAGCCCTAGATTACTGATATACAAGACCAGTTGAGGAGAGATTGGGAAGCCGGAGGGCCAGATTTTACTGTTGCAATTACCTTTAGGGAGTATATGGATGTGCGGATGAAACATATGCCACGTGGACATGACAGGAACCAGAGCTATGAGCTACGGAAGAAAGTAGGGAGACTTGAGTTACCATATTATGATGGCTCAGGAAAGTCTACAGCAAGAGCTTGGGTTCAAAAGCTTGACACATACTTTCAATTGAACCCTATGCCCAAGGAAGAAGCTATTAAGTACGCAGAAATTCATTTGGATGGGTTAGCACACGAGTGGTGGCATAATGGTATGGTCACTATGGGACATGCACACATTAACTCATATGTGGAGTTTACAGAGAGGCTGATTGAACGTTTTGATAGGAAGGATCCAGAACTCCATTTCAAGGAGTTAGCTCAGCTTAAACAGTGGGGATCATTGGAAACATACATTTCAGAGTTTCAGAAACTTGCAGTGTTAGTAACAGATGTATCTGAACGGAGGATACTAGTTCTATTTATGGATGGGTTAGCTGATCCGTTGAGAGGGTGGATTAAAGCTTTCAACCCTCCCACTTTGCAGGAAGACATTAAGAAAGCTCGTGACATGGATTCCTCTTCATCTTCAAAAAATAAATTCCAGGCAAAGAGTTTCCCTTCAAGGAAAGATAAGGATAGGAAACCTTTTCATAAAGAGGTTCAGCCAGCTAAGGAGGAAAGTACGAGGTTGGAAAATGAGACACTTAATGATCTCAGGAAGAAGAAGCTTTGTTTTCATTGCAAGGAGCCTTGGGATTTGTCACATAAGTGTCCATTGAAAGAAAAAGCTAAGCAGATGGAATACTTTTCAGCCGAAGAGTCAGTAGATGGAGATTCAGAGCAGCCATCCGAATCAGATGGAGATGATGAAAGTTCTTCACAGGAGGAAGCACGCGGTGATAGAATGATAGCTCAGTTGTCAAGTATACAGGAGGCCGTCACTTTCAGAGTTAGGGGAACCTTGGATGGACAGAGAGTTGTGGCACTCATTGATACAGGGGCGACACATAACTTCATTGATGAAAAGTTTGTGACACGCAGAGGGCTACATACAGAGGAGCATAGGGGATTTAAGGTGATGGTTGCTGATGGCTTCAAAATTGAATGTACCAAGAAAATCTCCAACTTGTAGCTTCGTTTGGGAGATTATGACATGACAGGAGATTTCTTTGTGGTCAACATTGGTGATCAGGATATGGTGCTTGGGATGAACTGGATGAAGTCTCTAGCAGAGTTTACATTTAACCTTGAGAAAATGGAAATGAGGTTTGAGGCAAATGGTAAGAAGATAGTGCTCAGAGGTTTGTTAGATGGGAGACTTCGAGTGGTGTCACTCAAGCAGATGCAGAGTTTCTTTAGACATGATCAGGTGCAGTGGGCAACAGAGTTTAGAGTAATGCCTGAGATGATAGAGCAGCATAAACAAGAGTATCCACCTAATGTACAAAAAATAATAACCAAACATACTAAGGTGTTTGGTGAGATACCTCCAGGGAGACCCCCGGATAGGGGAATCGAGCATGTTATTGAATTAGAGGAAGGGGCTAAGCCAGTTATCATCACACCTTATCGCCATTCGAAGAGATGTAAGGATGAAATAGAAAAGGCAATTAAGGAGTTGATTGACATGGGGCACATACGGCCAAGAAAAAGTCCTTTCGCTTCTTCATTAGTATTGGTGAAGAAGAAGGATGGTACAATGAGGATGTGCATTGATTATAGGGAGCTAAACGAGAAGACAATCAAGAACCGATACCCTATCCCGCGCATCGATGAGCTTATTGATGAATTGCATGGTGCATGCTACTTCTCCAAGATTGATTTGAGATCCGGCTACCATCAGATATGGGTTAGAGAGGTGGATGTGGAGAAGATAGCCTTTAGATGCCACTATGGACATTTTGAGTTCTTAGTCATGCCCTTTGGGTTGACAAATGCCCCTGCCACTTTCCAGTCCTGTATGAATAGAGTGTTTAGAGATCAATTGAGGAAGTTTGTGTTGATATTTTTTGATGATATATTGATATACAGCCGTACTTGGGAGGAACATTTGAAGCATATTGATACAGTGCTCAGTATTCTAGAGAGGGAGTCATTATATGCCAAGATGAGTAAATGTGAGTTTGGGATGACAGAGTTGCTCTATCTAGGGCATATTATTAGTGCAGGAAGTGTTCGGGTTGACCCAGACAAGATCAGGGCCATTCTGGATTGGCCACCACCGAGGAACACTTCACAACTCAAGAGATTTCTCGAGCTTTGTGGGTTCTACTGCAGATTTGTGAAGGGATTTTCACAGATAGCAGCACCACTTACAGATTTGACACGGAAAGATAGTTTCAAGTGGTCAGAGAGGGCTCAGGATTGTTTTGACAGGTTTAAGGAGTTGATGAGTACATGTCCTGTTTTAGCCATTCCAGATTTCACAGGCCCTTTGAGCTGCAGTGTGATGCCTCGGGAGAGGGCATAGGAGCTGTTCTCATGCAAGACAAACATCCCATCGCATATGAGAGTAGAAAATTATGAGGTGTGGAGAGAACCTACAGCATCTACGACAAAGAGATGCTAGCAATCATGCACGCGCTAGCTAAGTTCAGGCAGTACTTAGTGGGAAGCCGGTTCACAGTAAAAACAGATCATAATAGCTTGAAACATTTCCTTGGATAGAAGGACCTTAATGACAGGCAACAAAAATGGGTGAGTAAATTATAGGCCTATGATTTCGACATAGCCTATGTCAAAGGGAAGAAAAATATTGTTGCAGATGCTTTATCTAGAAGGCCTCATTTGCTTGCTATTGGGATAGTCATGGATGATTGGAGAGAGATGATCTTGGCAGAATATGCTAAGGATAGTTGGGCATCTAGCATTATTGAGGGAGCTATTCAAGATAGTCGATACACTGTCATAAATGATCTGATCATCTACAAGGAAAGGATTTATTTAGTACTCGGGTCTGCTATGAACCAGAAGATTTTGAGGGCATTTCATGATTCACCAATGGAAAGACATCCCAGATTCTTTAAGACATCGGCAGGTGAGAGAGCGCTTCACTTGGAAAGGACTCAAATCAGAGGTGCTTCAGTTTGTGAGGGAATGCCCTGTGTGTCAGCAGAACAAACATGAACATTCTTTTTCGGGTGGTTTACTACAGCCCCTACCCATACCAGAGAAGAAGTGGGAGAGCATTTCCATGGATTTTATCACAGGCCTCCCCAAGGCACAGGGTCGAGATTGTATCTTTGTTGTGGTAGATAGATTGACGAAATTTGCACATTTCTTTGCAATTTTGTCTACATATTCAGCAGCACAAACAACAGAACTATTTTTTCGAGAGGTATTTAGACTACATGGGATACCACGGAGCATAGTCAGTGATAGAGACAACAGATTTATGAGCCACTTTTGGCAGGAGTTGTTCAGGTTATGTGGAACAGAGCTCACTTCGAGTACCAGCTACCACCCCCAAATTGATGGGCAGACAGATATAGTGAACAAATGGGTTGAGGGGTACCTTCGAAACTACATTGCAGGAGAGCAGAAGGCTTAGGTGAAGTGGCTACATCTAGGGGAGTACTGCTATAATACCTCTTTCCATATGTCTATTCAAATGTCCCCTTTTATGGCACTGTACGGGTATGATGCTCCTAATTTTTTTGATTTGTTATTTGGGGACAACAGGGTGCCTAAGGCCAAGGATACTTTGCAGGAGTGTCAGGACATTATGTGATCCTTGAAGGAAAATTTGCAAAAAGCACAAAATCAGCAGAAGCAATATGCTGATCAGCACAGGGTTGAGAGGTCTTTTGAGGTGGGAGATATGGTGTACCTCATGTTAAAGTTGTATAGACAATCCTCTCTCAAGAAGAGTGGAGCAGAGAAATTGAAACCACGCTACTATGGACCGTTCAAAGTAATCAGGAGAGTGGGCGAAGTAGCTTATGAGTTGGAGTTGCCTGCAGACAGTAAAGTGCATAATGTGTTCCATGTGTCACGCCTTAAGAAGGCATTAGGTCACAATGTGGTGCCTTCAGTAGTATTGCCACCTCTTGATGATGAGGGAAAGCTTATCTTGGTTCCTGAGGCGATACTTGACTCCAGGGAGAGGGTGCTTCGCAGGAGGACTATCATGGAGTATCTAGTGAAGTGGAGGAACCTACCTGTTGAGGATGCTACTTGGGAAAATGAGCAGATATTGCAACATCCAGAGCTGAAATTTCTTGAGGACAAGCAATTTTGGGAAGGGCAGATTGTAATGTCCCCTTTCTAGCATTCATAGCATGATGTTGTCGTTAGCCTATTTCCCCACAGTCCTGTAGGCTAACTAGGACATTAAAGGGGCTTAGAGGCCATTTGGCCTAGACAGTTTCAGTTGCAGGTCTTTCTGAGGGGTTCTGAGGCAACTTTGGGCATACTTACTATTTATAGTAAGTCATCTTGGACATGGCCGGACATTCAGTCACAGTGGTATGTCAATGGTAATTGTTTAAAATCGACAGGAAAACTTATTTATCATTGATAAGATTTGTTATGCATTGATAAAGCCATTTTATAAAGTTAAATTTAAATATTTAACTTTATTAATGCATATACTATAGTTTGTGGGAAATATTTAAATTAAAAGAGTTCCCTTTATTTTTATAACACATTGGAGACATAAGGTACATAAAGGGAGTTATGTTTTATCCCACATTGAGAAAACGAAGGATTGAGCTCTTGTGATAACACTATAAAAGAAATGGAAGAGCTTTTTTTTTGTATGCTTGGATGAAGATTAATGTTATGTTGCTGGATATCTGATTACTAGGTTTGGAGGATGGAATCGCTCTTTGCTAGCATTCTCTTCGCTGTTGGAAGACACAGTTAGGAGGATCAAGGGTGTTTTCACTTCAGGAAACACACTGGGTTTCATTTGGGGCATTCGCATAAAGAAATTTACAAGGGTTTGAGATGCAAATCTGAAGTTAGTTATTGCTATAGTGCTGCATGAACAGTATTTTGCTATAGTCGGCATGAACAATATTTTGCTAGAGTTGGCATGAACAGTATTTTGCTACAGTACGGTGTGAACAGTGTTGGTATCAAGTTTACTTGTTTTTCCGGCTGATTAGAAGTTTGGAGGGCTGCCGACTACATCTGCAAAATACTACAGCAACTAATTCCAGGTTTCTTCTGTCAAATTTTGATACTTTGCATAATAATTGTTGAATACAAGTCTGAATAGTTGTTGCAGCCTTTAAGGCAGCTGTAAGTGCACATCTACATTTAAAAATCACCCTTTATCAGCAGATTGAAAGAGTTTCCAGGTTTTTCATATACTGTTGAATGTGTGCCAAGTGTTTGTGAAAATGTTATGATGTGTATTTATGCATTTTAATGTCACTTCATAGTTGTTCATAAATCTACTCATTGGAAAGCAATTTATTGAGGAAATCAGCTTTATGAGTTTGCATACAAAGTGTTTGACAATATTCCTTAAGTTAAATTTCTACAAGTCAAAGTTCAAATCAGGGGAGGATATTACATGGTATCAGACCTAAATTCCTACCATCTTGAGGGTTTAGCAATCACAAGCCACCTAGGGTTGGCTCTCATAGATTTTTCACTATCAGACAAGCTTTGTTGATAGGGAACAAGTTTTTATCAGGTAGCCAAACACCATGGGTGATAGGCAAGAGCATAGCCCACCAAGAGACAATAAGAATGAGGATAAGGAAATAAGAGAATTTTTTAGAGCAATGGTTATAAGACAAGAGTGAATGACACAGGCTTTGTAGACACTCACCACCATGGTTGAGCACATGAATCCATAGGATAGATGGAATCAGGATCAAGAGGATATCAGGAGTGTAGTGGGATCACCTAAAGCTCATAGAACTCTTTCCAGAATAATAGACATACCCACATGTTCTACCTTTGTTAGAGAAGAACTAATATAGGAACCAATGGAGGAAGTTGAGGATGAGACATTTGTAGATATCCTTATGGTTGAAAATGATTAATGGGAATTATTGGCACCACAGGTTCGGGAGAGGATGATCTTTGAACACTTTGTAAATTAGAGAAGAGAACATTACATGTCACTCAAATAGGATAGGAGGCCTAGGGGTCAAAATAGTGAGCTGAAGAGGGCTATAGGCAAGCTTACTATGCCTACATTTGATGAGAGTGGTAAGATGATAGCTCAAGCTCAGATTCATAAGCTTGACACATTTTTGGCACTAAGGCCAGTGATAGAGATCGAAGCTATCAAATATGCCACTTTGCATTTGGGGGGAGTAGCACATGATTAGTGGTACCATGGTATGGTACGACTTCAGCATAATCAGGTGACAGAGTACTAGGACTTTGTGGATAGGTTGGTTGAAAGATTTGACAAGAAAGATCCAAAAGTTTTTTTCTAGGAATTAGCATAGCTAAAACAAATGAACAACTTGGAGTATTTCATTAGTGAATTTCAACAGTTAGCACTCATGGTGACAAACATTTCAGAGCATAGATTGATAGTTCCTTTCATTGAAGGTCTATCCAAACCACTAAGAGGTTGGATAAAAGCATTTGATCCCATTTCTTTATAAGAAGCTATGATAAAGGCAAGAAGTATGGAACGTGCAATCCCGACAAACAAATTTCAGTCCAAAGGAGCATATCCTAGTAAGGATAACAAACCATTTTATAAAAAACTAGAGAGGACTAATTTTTAAAATGATTCTAAAGATAAAACTCTAGCACCTTTTGATAGGGAAACATTAAATTATTTGAGGAAGAAAAAATTATATTTCTACTATAAGGGACCCTATGATGCAAATCATGACTGTCCTCTTAGACTCAAGGGCAAAGCTAACAGAGTTATGTGGGTATACTCTGAGGAATCAAAATCAGATGATTCAGACCAGAAATCTGATATAGAGGAAATAGATTGTGAAAAAAATGAAGACAAGGCTGAAAACTTGTCTAAAATGGAGTTCAAGGATGGAGAAGGAGATGGGAAACTTAGGGAAGCTCGTCTAACTAGTATTAGGCAAGAAGGATCATTTCGAATGAGAGGAGTACTTGTTGGACAATGAGTTATAACTTTAGTTGATACTAGTGCTACTCATAATTTAATTGATGCTAGGTTGGTGGAAAGGTGCAACATACAAATAAAGGAGTTTGGGGGAATTAGAGTGAGAGTAGCTGATAGCTATGTCCTCAATTGTGATTGTAAGATCATTGGACTCCCATTGGAAGTTAATAATTATGCCTTTAAGGAATATTTCTATGTTGTGCCTATGGGAGGTATAGATATAGTCCTTAGAATGAGCTGGTTGCATGATATTAGTGAGTTCACTCTTAATCTCAAGGAGATGGAGATGAGGTTTAAAGTAAATGGGAAGACACAGATTCTGAAGCCAATTAGGAACAATGATTTCAAAATGGTCTCTTTCTAGAGGATGGCTAGATTGACACGACATGATTAGGTAGAGTGGGCAACAAAGTGCATGTTAATACCATCACAAGAGGGGCAACAGAAGATTGAATATCCTCCTGATATTCAGAAGCTTATAGTTAAACATTCTAAGGTGTTCAGTGACATTCCAACAGGTAGACCACTAGATAGGGGTATTGAGCACATCATTGAGTTAAAGGAGGGGGCTCAGCTCATCATGATTACACCTTACACGCATCTGAAGAGGTTGAAGGATGAAATTGAAAAAACCATAAAGGAGTTACTTGCTATGGGCTAGATTAGACCAGGTAAGTTTCCTTTCACTTCTTCAATGGTGTTGGTGAAGAAGAAGGATGGGACATTAAGGATGTGCATTGATTATAGGGTGCTTAATCGAAAGACAATTAAAAATAGGTACCCCATTCCCAGGATCGATGACTTGATAGATGAGCTTCATGGAGCTTGCTTCTTCTTAAAAATAGATTTGAGATTAGGTTATCACCAGATCAAAGTTAGAGAGTAGGACATTGAGAAGATAACATTTAGATGTCATTATGGCTATTTTGAGTTTGTAGTTATTCCATTTGGGCTAACTAATGCACTTGCTACTTTCCAGGCAACAACAAATAGGGTGTTCCATCCTTAGTTGAGGAAATTTGTACTTGTCTTCTTTGATGATATCTTGGTGTACAATAGATCTTGGGAGGAGCACTTGGTTCACCTTGGTACAATGTTGGATATATTGGGTAGAGAGTCCTTGTATGCAAAGGAGTCAAAATGTGATTTGGGTATGATAGAGTTGTTGTATTTGGGTCACATCATCAGTGCAGAAGGCATACACATGTATCTTGAAAAGATTTGTGCCATTGTGAAGTGGCCTTCACCAGTGAACCTTACACAGTTGAGGGGCTTTCTTGGATTATGTGGTTTCTACAAGAGGTTTGTGAATGGATATTCTAGGCATGCAACACTCTTGATAGATTTGATGAGAAAGGGAGCTTTCATGTGGACTCCTGATGCACAAGAGTGTTTTGAGAAATTTAAGGAGTTGATGACTTCCTGTTCAGTGTTAACATTACCCGATTTTAGCAAACCTTTTGAGCTACACTGTAATGATTTCAGAGAGGACATTGGAGCAATGCTTATGTAGGAGAAGCACCCTATTTATTTGGAGAGTAGGAAATTAAGAGGGCCAGAGCAGAGCTTTAGCATATATGATAAGGAGATGTTAGCCATTATGCATGCTTTAGCTAAATTCAAGCAATATTTGGTAGGTAGAAAATTTTGTATCAAAACCAACCATAATAGCCTAAAACACTTTTTGGGGCAGTGAGATCTCAATCATAGTCAATAGAAGTGGGTGAGCAAGTTATAGTCCAATGACTTTGATTTTACATATTTTAAACGAACATAGAATGTAGTTGTTGATGCTTTATCATGCATGCCCCATTTGAGCTTATTGATAGATATATCAAAGGATTGGAGATGCTTGATCCTTACAGAGTATGCAAAGGATGCATGGAGTGCTGTATTTATAGATGGAACTATTTAGGATGAAAGATACACCCTTGTGAATGAGCTCATCATTTACAAAGGGCAAATATTTTTGGTTCCTGGCTCAACAATGAGGAGGATGGTTCTTAAATCTTTTCATGATTCACCTATGGTAGGACATCTTGGTTTCTACAAGACATACCCACTGATTAGAGAGTGCTTCACATGGAAAGGGCTCAAAGCAGAAGTACTTCAATATATTAGGGAGTGTCCCACCTACTAGCAAAATAAGCAGGAACACTCCTATCTAGGCATTTTACTTCAGCCATTTCTGATTCCTGATAGGAAGTGGAAGTGTTTATCTATGAACTTCATCACAAGACTTCCTAGAGCCCAAAGCAGGGACTGCATATATGTGGTTGTGGATTGCCTTACGAAGTTTGCACACTTCTTTCCAATCACTGCTACATACATTGCTACATAGGTGGCAGAGTTTTTCTTCAAGGAGATATTTAGACTACATGGCTTATCTCAGAGCATTGTGAGTGATAGAGACAACAGGTTTGTGAGTCACTTTTGGCAGGAGCTATTCAGGTTGTGTGTGACAGAGCTCACTCTGAGTACTAGCTACCACCCTCAGACAGAGATAGTGAATAAATGGGTGGAGGGATATCTCAAAAATTATATAGTAGGGCAATAAAAGGCATGGGTAAAGTGGATTTATCTCTGTGAGTATTGCTACAATACCAATTATCACATGTCTATACAGATGTCACCCTTTATAGCCCTGTATGGGTATGAGACACCCAATTTTATGGATCTTCTTTTGAGTGACAGTAGAGTGCCCAGTGTAAGTGATTTGTTATACGAGAGTCAAGATATTTTTAAGACTATTAAGGATAATATAACCAAGGCATCAAATTAGCAGAAGTAGTATGTAGACCAGAAGAGGACAGAGCGAACTTTTGAGGTTGGAGATATAGTGTATCTTATGTTGCAACCATACTGTCAATCCACTCTCAAGAAGAGTGGTGCAAAGAAACTTAAGCTACAACACTATGGTCCACTCAGGATTATTAGGAAAGTGGGAGAGGTGGCTTATGAGTTAGATTTGCCAGTAGAGAACAAGGTGCATGACTTTTTTCATGTGTCACTCCTCAAGTTGGTGCTAGGACATCATATTGTTCCTTCTACAAGGCTCCCACCCTTGGATGATGAGGGAAAATTGATATTGGTGCCAGAGGCTATCATTGTTTTTAGGGAAAGGAACTTGAGGTAGCGCAGTATAAGGGAGTATTTGGTGAAATGGAAGGACTTTCCAGTAGAGGATGCGACATGGGAGAATGAGGAGATTTTTTAGCATCTAGACTTGAAGTTGCTCGAGGACAAGCAATTTCAAGGAGGGCAGATTGTAATGTCCCCATCTTTTTAGCATCTCAGTGGAGTTCTTAGCCTTGACAATCTCTGAAGGCTAAGTGGAGAAATAAGGAGAAATTGATTAAATTAATTAAGAATACATTAAAATTATTGGAAGGGGAAACTTCTAGTAATTTATTTTTCTAGAACCACAATTAATTATTGTATCACAAGAGAGAAGCTTCTAGCAAGTGCATTCATTATTGGAAGGGGGAAACTTCTAGTAATTTAATTTCCTAAAAGCACATTAATTATTGGAAAGGGAGAAACTTCTAGAGAATGCAATTATTAAATTTTTTATTTCCTTCTAGAAGGGTGAAGGAAAAGAATAAATAGAGGTGAGAGCTTCATTGTTTATCATCCGATTATTGTGAATTGCATTTGATATTAAGTTGGGAGAAGAAACTAAGGTTTTTGATTTCAGTCAACCATTGGGGAACGTCAAATTTTTAGTATTGCAACCATTTGAGGTGGTGAAACATCCATTGAATTTGGTATTCAAGAGAGCTTCAATTTAGGAGTTCTATTTGTGCTTAAATTGGAGAATAGATTTTGGTTGCTACAGTACGCATGCATGATGCCGCACTGCAGTATCTATGTTTGATTCATTTCCATTCTTGGGCATCACTATTATCAGGTTCCTCTTGTAACTATTAGTAGTTATCATTGTACTTTATAAGCATATGATTTTGCTGTGATAATTCAAAATCAAATTTTGGCATTACTGTAGTCATTATTATATGCCAATTGTTTGTCAAAATGTCAGTTGGTTGTAGGTATACATTTCATATCTAGTTTCCATGTATTTTCATTGAAAATACCAAAATAATTGCACTTGCATATTAGTTCCTTGTAAGAGGATATTACATTGGTATCAGAGCTTGCTTGCAAAGTGTTTCACAAAATGTCCAACAACTAAACTAGAGAAGATTTTGGTGTTTGAAGAAGTTATAACCTATTAGGGTTATTACAGTATGCAATACAAGATTCATTCAATCACACGGGTGTATCTTTGATTGGAATCCATCATCAAATGATAGTAGAGTTGAAGATTCTATTTATGGGGACACCACATTGCTAAGGAAGTAAAACAGTGAGAAACATTCTTGATGTAAGCTTCTAAAGAGCTAGGATCTAAGATCATGAAACCGTTTAGAAACTTTTTGTTAACCTTATTGTACAAAGTGAGAGTGATAGTTATATGGATGTTGTGATTGTGTACACCTATGTGTTACCAACAAAATAATTAAGAGAACCAAATTTGGTCAACAAAATTTAGATTTCATATTCATATGCTACATATTTAGATTTATTTATCTATAACATATAGATAAAAATTGGAAATAGAAGGATTTTCATTATGCTATGTATGAGACAACTTTGGTCAAATGTTTGCAAAAATAACTTTAAAAAAGACTCATATATACCTTAAGTCATTTCTTTTCTTTTCTTATATTGCATTTATAATATCAACACTTGTTTGCTTTTCAGTTGCAAATTTATTTCAAGTATAATTATTAACTTTCATAACAAAGTTGAAGACTATTTTTAGAGAGATGCATGAGAATCGATACTTTTTATATTGAAGTGACTCCACACTTTTTGTGGTTAGATGCTTTTGTAGTAAGGACATTATCAAAGTCTCTCACATGTATAATATTAGATTATTTTATAAAGATGGAGGTGAGTAATAATGTCATTTCTTCTTTTGACTTCTACCATTTGTCAAATATTTGATGGTCGACAAGAAATGGAAAATGAAAAACTATAAGAATAAGAAGGATTCCCAAGATCTCATGTAATAGATCATTTAAAGAACTCTTCTCTAGGAAAATGTCATCCCAAGCCAACCAAATAAAATGTGCATAGTGGTTGAGGACTTCAACATTAGAAGCATCAAATTTTTTGATTTTAAAAATCACTCTTCAACTTTGTTATGCAAGTTGACAACTAGATACTTGCATATAGTCCATATAGCCAAAAGGACAATAACTAGTGAATACGATATAAATACAATTACGTAAAATAAAATATTGTATGAATTAAGAAAATAACTAATGGTAGATTTGAATATGTAAGTAGTTTTTCTACAAATATTTTGTCTCAAATTATTGTCCCATAGACATCAATGAAAAAAAAAATCATTTCTATTCCCTTTTTGATAACCTACAGGTTAAAGAGTAAACACAACTAAATAAAAAGTATGCAATTGAAACTTTCTACACCCAATTTTAACTCTTGATTATTTTATTGGTAATGTGGATTTTTGTATGATCATAATAGGGGTCAATTTTAACAAGTCTCTACATGGTTTCATGAAAAATAATTTTTCCCTTGGTCCCATACTTTGGCTCCTCAAAATTTCTCTACAAGAATATTTCCCATTTTTAAACTTCCTTGGTCTTCCATACAAATAGATTCCTTAGTTATTATTGTTAGCAAGAATTTTGAGGGATGCATTTCAGCATTTTGTCTCCTAAGGATTTTTAGTATTGTAGTTATCTTACTCTAGACTTGAGCATATTGAGACAACAAGGAATTATCACAAGGTCTTCACTGAAGGAGCAACACAATACCACATGGTTTCATATTGGGGGGTTTAAAAATAACAAAAAAGGGGAAAATATATTGCCTAGATTGGGGTGGGGGTGGGGGTTGGGGATGAGTGTTCCTATAAGAAAATAGGTGTGAGAGGTATTAGGTGGGTATTGGAGGGGGGTGACAAAAAGGAGTTTGGGATAATATTTTTTGAAAGTAGGAGGGTTTTTGTATGTCATGAATGCACGTTCTATAATTTAGATTCACTGGGTGAAGCCCCCGTGGGAATTATATATGGATATTTCGTTAGTTGTGAATCAAAATAATAATATAATACATGACCTAATGGACCAACACTCAAAGTTATTTGTATCTTTTATATTCAATTGGTATTTACTGTATATCATTATAGCTCATATGTTAATCATTATCTTCACTTATATCTCTTCACCTTCTTCCATTCACATGGCTACTAGTGAATGGATCTTAAAATGAATAAATGTATTTACAATATGGGATGTGGTTCTTAAATGGCATCTATAGATAACTATTTAAAATCTCAGATTTTGGATACTTCTTGCAATGAGATGTAGCAACTTTGTTAAATCTGTCTCTATACCCTATTTTGCTACCAACATCAGATCTCATTTTGAAAAATTTGACTAATCATCTTGAATCAAATTAATTTTAGTGGAAGGATGTCCCTAAAAATATCCTAAATAAAATTGAATTTCTCATCTTATTTCTTCTTCACCAATTGAAGTTGATTGATGTGAATATAGAAAATTGTACTATCCACTTCTCAGCTACTAGAAGTGTGGTATTGATATGCATTTTTTGTGCAAAGTTTTGGGTCTCCTATAATGTATTGGTGATATTAGATATCTTAGGCTAAAATAGACCTTAATTGGAAAAACCTTTTCTAGACTTTCCTTTTTCTAATGGACCGACTAATATTGATATGAAGACCTTCAATCAGATTACTATGTCATATCTATATTTGTATCTTTCATAGCATTACAATTTAAAAGGACCTTTGGATAACTATAATTATAGATTTACATAATGATTTTTTGGGCATTGAATCCATTTGATATGGATTTTCAAGTTTAGCTTGCCCATCTTTAACACCAAGAATAAATTATGGATAACTACATTGTGAGAGGAGTTTAGATCAAATCTCGCATCCATTAGCTTCGTGTTGGTGACCAAGCTTATAAAGAAATTTTCATGGCTCTTAGAGTCTGACACACCTCAGTTGGAATCAAAATAATTAAGAAAGACTAGGTTGTTATTTTCAAACTTCCTAATAATCTCCAATCTTTTGTTCGATACTATGAGAAGGTCTTCACTGCGTAGGGAAATTTTCCTACCACAAATCAAGCACTAAAATATTGCATTGTTGTGGTCCCTACTTAGCTCCCTCTTGAACACAAGACTTTTTTTGATAAGAAGCTCATTGTTTAGGACCTTAAGAAGCCTATTTTTCTATGGTTGATGATGAAGCTCTTGGGTGTGATGGCTTTTCCTATGGATTTTATAAATCTCTATGGGACTCTATTGGTCCATACCTTCATATGGTTTATCTTAAGGCCATTCATTCTTAATCCTTTCAAGAGAATATCAACACAGACAACATAAAATTCATCCCAAAGGAAAGGGAACTTAAGGATATTTGTAATTTAAGACCCATATCTTAACATCTCCTATAATATTATTGCCAAGGTTATTACCCTCAAGATTCATCATATCTCGCCTTTAGTGGTGCTCATAGAGTAGATTGGTTTTATCACATCTCATTATATATTGGATAATATTATAGCAGTATAGGAAGGCATGGAATGAGCTCCAAAGTCAAAATGATCTACTCTTTTTTTTTTCAATATTGACTTTTCCAAAGATTAGGCCACATAGAGTGGCCTTTTATTTTAGCCATGCTTTAAGCTCTTGGTTTTGGTCCCAATTTTATCTTTGCCAGTTTAGATGCTCTTTGGGGATGCCTCTACTTGCATTAAAATTAATGGTTGTCAATCCTAATCTTTTGGCCTTTTCAAGTCCATCTTCCAAGGATGTCTCTTGGCTCAACCCTTGTGTGTTCTTACAAATGAAGGGTTTAGTTACTTACTTGCTAATGCAATAGCTCTTGGCATCATTTGAGGGCTTTTCTTGCTTGAGTCACCTGCTTATCTTGTAATTGGGAATTTTGTAGATGTTTCTTTCCTCACTCTCATTGAGGAGGTGTTGGCTCCTGAGTTAACAATTTTGAAGACAACCAAGAAACTAGACCAATGCATCTAAGGCTAGAAAATTCCTATGATGGATACACTCGACTGTAGTATTGGGCCAACTATAAGGCATAACTCCTTCAATTCAGGCTCTGCAAGACCTAGGCGGGTTAACCTTGAGGTTTTGATATATGGTACCAATGCAATTTAAACATAAATATGAACCTAATAACAATAGATGAAACCCCTTTTATCTTCTAATACTTATGAAATGACATATAAATGAAATAACTACAAATCATATCCTATGAACTCATAAGCTAAGAGAGGGTTAATTCTTTTGAGCCCACTACAAAACATGAAATACTGGATTTATCTAATTAAAATGATTTGTGCAAATAACCTTCACCCCAGTTTGCATCTGATCTAGTGATCACATCCTTATTCATTGAAACATAGAGTCATTACTAGTAGGAAAACCTAACTTGATTGCCTTACAGTTAAGTTTGTCAACTGAAATTCCCAAATCCCATTCTTATGAAATATCCCCTCCATACACCCAGAAACCCTATCAGAACATTGAAGCATTTACTTAACTACTTGAGTCAAAGGCAACAAAAAATCTGATACACAACTCATCCAAGTTGCCTTAAATCAAATGGACCTTATTCATTCAATCTCAAAGTTAATAGCATATGAAGAATTAGGAGATAGAATAAGAAAACCCAGATAATTCATTGCAAATCCCCTTTTATATTCATCCTTGGAAAGACTAAATACATAAACTGGTCAAACTAAATTTAACTCGAGATACTTCACATAATCTAGCATCAATTTCCAATATCTCATAATAACAACACATGAAAATGAAATGAAAATCTACATAGGTGCAGATGTGTGGCCTTCACTGCTAGAGCTCAGCTCAATAGATAGGAAGCAAAACCAACTACAACCTTGGTTTCACTGTAAAACATTGGAACCCTGTTGGTATCATAGAGAAAATTGCCAACCTCTTCAAAGAAAGAGAAAGAGAATGATATAGGAGAAATCAATTCCCGGATCTGATCTACATTTGACATGTGTCCACTTGGAAAACCTTCTCAATAAGTTGAAAACATCTTTCTAATCTCTCCCCTCAACTGTAAAATTAAATCCTCATCACTTGGCCTTTACAAGTACAAAATATTTCAGATATTTGATGAGAATCATAACTGATTTGATGCCAAACTCCCAAGGAAATAATAAAAATCAATTAAAAAATGAACTCTAGAAGCAATGAAAACTTTTTTAGTATTCATTTTAGGCATCAACAGACTTCAATGTTTGTTACCCAACTGATTTTGATGCTTCATGATGAATTCTACTCGTTCAATTGAGAATGCCCCGAAAAGCACAAATCTTCTTGCAGAGCAAACCAACAAAGACCTACTCAAAGACTGACCTTAGAAATGGATAGTTCATCTCTTCCCATTTCCAACGGTATATTACACTGCCTATTTTGGACAAAAAATGCCCCTATTATGGCCGTTTGAAATTCATGCTCCTGTTTGTGGCTTTGCATTAAAATGGAAAAAATTAAAAATTTATATAATTTGAACTACATAAAAACTTTTAAATTCATTTAAATCTTTGTATCTTAATGATTTATGCGTTGAATACTTTGGAATTTGATTTTATTTTCACATTAAAATCCAGTCATTGAAACCACTTGTCAAACTTCCATTTGTTGAATAAAATTTGAAATATTAATTAATTAATTCCTCCATCCCCATCTTCAAATCTTGCTTTACGTTCTTAATGAGCACACTAAACATCTCGTAGCATCGGGACCCCTTCATAGCTTGCATTACGTTCTCATGGGAATGCCTCAAATTTCGTATAGCAGAGCCTTTGAAATTTCCCTTTACGTGCTTATGCTCACGTGAACCCCATAGCACTTTAAAATTTGTTTTATGCCTATACGTTGGGCCTCATTTTGTAGGGTTCTAATGCTCTTAACATCCACCTCCCAACCATATGGGGTGGTTGTAGCACCATAGCAGCTTTGAAACCATCCTTCGCTCGAGTCAAAATAGTTTGGCTTTCCAGCTCGCAGGCCCCTCCACACGTGTGAGCATCTCTGCCTTTTAAAAGGCACTATCTTGTCGACAACAATCGTTCTGTATGGGATACTATTTAAACACATGAGAATTCCACCACATAAGAAATGTGGGACAAAACTTTTTTGATCTATTCTACCCTTGATTATGGCGCTTCTCCTTTTTACTCTGGGTGACTTCCTCTTTTAATCACGAATGATGCTCTTCAGATGTCAGCTCCCTTCTTAACATGCTTATGTGTATTTTTATTTGCTGCCTTAGATTCTTCATATTACACAACAAGGCTGCTTCCAAATCATTTTTCCCACGGCTCCCTCATCATGGGCATCTACTATTCCCTTGAGTGATCTTCCTCTTTATTTCAGCATCTTCCATCTTTATACACTACACGTTGACTCCTCCATAGCCATGGGGTTTTTATCTCCTTGACTACTACCTTGACTTTCTTTGCTCTGCGGCTATTCCTGCCTCAACATGCAGCTCTCCAGCTTTGACTACCAGATTCCTCTGTTGCTAGCTATGGCTCTTTCTTTCCATTTATTTGAGACTTTTTCCAAGTCTATGCATGAACTTTCCTACCCTTCCCCTTGTAGGCTTTGTTGATGGGCACCTCTACCCCTCTACATGGGCTCCCCTACAACTTGCTTCCTCAACCGGCATGGCACAATGATCCCCTTTTGTATGTTGTGGCTTGTCTTTTCAACATGTCGCATGTGGGTGATTCCTTTGCTACAAGGCGTCATATTCCTCTTTAATGTGCCATTTCCCTACTTCAAACCGTGACCTCTACCTTTTGTCTTCTTTGTTTGTGGCAATGTGGGCTTCCTTGGTGTGGGTTTGCTTGGTCCTCTAGTGGCTTCTTCCCTTTCTCCTTTTGCATGGAGCTCCCTTGTCTTATCCCTATGATTTTTCCACATCCTTTATAACTATATGTTCTTGCATCACTGCGGCCATACATTGAAGACATATTCAAGTAGGAAAGCCACTCTCACATTGGTTGATATTTATAGTAAACAGAGGGAAAATACTTGATTAGACAAAGGTAGGATATCCTACTAATGATTATTGAGGCCTACCACCTTCATCTTCCCATCACACTTCCATAACCTGATCCTCCCAATTTTCCATACATACTATCTAATCCATACATACTAGAACCATATCCTAAATTGTATGGTGTCATAGCACCATAGCTTGAATTATAATTCATTGTGGAACCACACCCTCCATAGTTACTTCCATAGCCAACACCACGGTTTTGTTCCCATGGTCTTTGTGGCATAGGCCTACCAATTGTGTTTCTATTAGCAACAGAAAATCCCCTTTTAGCATCCAAATTCTTCTCTCCAATATTTGCAAGGTGTACATATTTCTTCTTTCTTAGGTGATGTAGTACACAGTACTGCCTGAATGAGCCACAGAACTTTCTTCCACCCTTATCAACATGTTAGTGCCATATGTTTCAGTATACATTTCTCCAACTTTTAGGCAACTGAAGGGTCTTTTCTCAATTTTTCTCATTATTTCCATATTAATTTCACTTTCTAAGACTTCAATTTGCACACAATCTTTATTAGTCTGATGGAATCAGTCAGACCCCAAAGTGGGTCTGGCTAATTTATTTATTTTTTTCGAACAACTGAACCTTATAATTGGCCCGTTCACCTTCTAATATTCATTGAATCAATTTCAATCAGTGAACCATCAATTAAAGCTTATTTTACCAGTAATCTATAAATTGTCGACTTTGTGCCAGGAGCTCCTTTGACTGGCTTTAAAAACTGACAAGAACAACTGACTGTGCTCTAAAATTTGACATACTAATTCTTTGTTCCACATTCTTACACCCTTTCATATCTCATTTCATGAAGAATTCTTAGTCAAAAGATATTAACCGTCAAAGTTGCCCTCCCAGAACTGCCTGCAAGTGAACATGTTAGAAAATAAAAAATTGCATTTGGATTTGGCTTTGAAAACTGGGTAAACGAAATTTGGGGGTACGAAAACTGGGGCATTGATTCTCTGTCATGAGGGTAACATGAATCTATGCTTTGGGCTCATGAAGAATAACTGGGTGCAAATGGCGAGCGGTCAAAGTGGGCTACTCAGAATTTGCAGATTGGAAATATTGACAGAAAGCATTTTTTACAAATGGAATTGACCTGGGAAAGTGTGCAAATGGATTTGTCAAGATGTGAAAATTAGCACACTTAAATTATTTTTGAAGTAAAACATAGTGGTACAATCCATTTGATCTCACCTATCACGAATTTTGAGATATAACATCACGAATAGGGGTTCCAAAAAATATTCTCCTTTTGACACCAAGAAAAGTTAGAAATCTCATTTGGAATCACATTTGTAAATTGATCAAACAGATTCATCATAAGTTCAAACTTGAAACATAGAAAGTCTCTGGCCTTTAAAATGCAACTCAAAAGGAATTTTCTCATTTAAAGTTATAACAAGTCAAATAAGGCTTCCCAGAATTCTGAACATTTTGAATCAACATGAAAACAATAAATGACAACCTTTGAGGGATTCAAAACCTAGTCAAACAGATTTGGAACGACTCAAAATCTGAAACATAGGCTCTTTGGTATGGACACTAAACATTCCCAAAGCAGCGAGTCATAAAACGGGTACGAGATATTCAATTGCAAACAAGGCTTCCTGTCACTATTTGACAGAGAGGAAAAAATGCAGATTTGACAATTGATCAAAATGGGACTTCACAAAATGGCTTAGAATGACAATTTATCTTTATAAAACACATAGGTGTACTGAATGCAAGGTGTTAGAAACATTAAACACCTCTTAGGCCTTAAACGTACATCCAGGTACACATGCATTTAAAAGCGCTTATAGGGCTTAATTTCTTCAACGGTACTCAAAATCAGGGCTACAATTTTGAGCGCCAATAGTGCTCTATCTGGGAATGCATGTCCCTTGTGGGCATGGAAAGGATTCAAATCTTTGGTAGAAGTAGACTAACTAAAACAATAAAACTTCTCTCAAACAACTTTATTGAAAACAAGGAAACTACTCCTACTATGTACAAACGATGGCCCTGGGCCACCAGAAAGTTTTCAAAACTTCTTACCTCTTTCATATACCTGATTCTCATTGACATCTTCTTGAGATAAACTGAAATTCTCATTCTCCTTTGTTTCACCCAACACATCAGCACTTTCAATCACTTTGTTAGGCAAAACAAAACAAGTATCATCATCTTCATAGTGCATATACAAATCAACATTAATTTCTTCATCTTGCCCACTATGAAAATATGAATCAACGTGATCATAACTACTAAGATCTAATTGAAACTATTCATCACTAACTGACTCATGGACACCTTCAATTGGAAACACAAAAGCTTGGTATTCTAATTCATTCAACGATTTACATGAATCAGATGGTAACTCACCCTGTGCATCCATATATGAAGAAAATGTAAAATCTGATTTCTCCTCATTTGCAATATCAGTACTCCATAAATTGGACTGAACATATGTTGCATTTTCTTCACATTCTAACAAATGATTAGATACCAAATCACAAGAATCATCATGAAATTGCCTTCTCACAATATGTTGATCTGTATCAATGTTTTCCTTAAATAACTCATTAGAATGAACTAATTCATTACTACTTCTTCTTTCCTCATCACATGAGCAATCTGAATGTATCTTGGCCTCATGAAAATAAGAAGACAGTGAACCAACAATAGATCTTATCTCTACATTTTCATTCTCAACATAGAAGTCGTCATGTGCATTGCTATACAGATTACCATCACATACACCTCCCAAACTTGACATAACATATTCTGAAACTATATCTTCTTCAACATCAAATTTAGGAGAAACAACTTCATCATATGAAACTACAAAACATGGCAAAGCACACGCATCCTTGGATAGATTAGCATACCTTTCAAAATCATGAGCCAACAAATCTGAAATCTCATCAGCACTTAACAAGACTTCATCCCTAGTTTCTTCTCCTTGGCTGTGATTATTATCTGGATGGCTTGGCATATTTACAATAACAGACTTATTAGTAATACATCCTGAAGAATCAAAACTCTGGTCATCACATACATTTTCCTCTTTAGACAATACCTTAACAACTAGTATTTTGACATATTCACATTCATCACTAGAAGAAAAACTCTTACTGCTATTACACTTTTCTGCTTCTTTATAACCATCATCATAAAAAGATGAATCCACATTATGCGTGTCATCACACTGCTGATTACTATCCTCTGATTCATAAAACTAAGACTCTTCATCTTTAACATCATTTTCAATGGATTCATTTAATTCATTATCATTAGATTCATTAGCATTCAATGCACTTTCAATCTCCATGATAAAATCTTGGATTTCACAAATCTTATCTAATCTTGACTTTGCCAACCAATCAATTGAATGTGGCATAAAAACTTCTAAGAGTACCACTGGCCATGAAGACTCCTTAGGTCTAAAAAACTCATCAAGATTCATAACTACTGATTTAAACTTCATGTAAATTTGAACTCCACTAAGACCCTTAATATCACCAATTGTATTTCTTATCATTATGACAATCTTATTATGAATCTTTCTTTTCAGCTTAGCAATATTTGAACAAACACTTTCAAGAGTTGGCACATCATTTTTAGACCTAGACTCTAAATCCATCTTATAAAATATCAAACTACTACGTCTGTTTCTTAGTGCTGAAACCACTAGATGGAGGCAACCATTTCATTCATTCAACTTTCATGAGAGACAAATACATGAAAATTGAAAATACCTTTATGTGTTGTTGCATTAAACCCCTAATGCTGATTAGCATAGATGCAAACATGAAATCCTTCACACTGTAGATAAAATCCTTTGTAGAGCCGCCATCTCCTTGCGAGGAAAATAAAATTACAGTAGTGATTTACCTTTTGAAATTGATTACTTCAGAAAATACAGACAACCACATATATTATCAATCAAGAAACCGATATTTCCTTTTTCCCAACAAAATAGATCTACCCATAAATACTAAAAGCCTATGATATTAAAAACAAACCATGCATTGGCACATAGATTTAGACTAGAGCCACCACTCACGCTTAGTGAGAAAAGATTTGAAACAACTTACCACTAATAAATCTTAGATTCACAACTTGCAGTAGATCTATACAACCTTCTACCAAATAAATCTCTTCAAATACACTTCACAAACTTTATACAACAAGCTAAAACTCAATCCAATGAAGTGAATGAAATTCGTCAAACTATTCTCCTCCTCTTAGTGTTGAAACTCACTTGATGGAGAACACTACCTCTTAACAACAAATTTTCATGAAAGATAATACATGAAAATAAAAATACCTCAAGATCCGGATGGCTGAAAGTTCTCTGTCCACTACTCACAACAACAGACCCAAAATCTTATCAATTCTTTACTGAACTATTTGACCCAACACATCATAAATCTTACCAACCATTTGAATGTTTCAACCTCTTCAAATATTCTCTTCTCCTACATCAACTAATCACAATTCATGTATAGAACTGCACTGGTACAAAGATTAACTTCTAGTCGCCACTCACATTAAGTGAGACATGGATTGCATTAGTTTTGAAGATACCACAAACTGATTTGAAACAACATCAGATAGAAGACACCTCTTCAGATTTATCTTGAGTTTAAAACCTCTACACAAAGTTGAAACATAACTTTCTTGACTCTGAAATTACAACAACAACTCACACCAAATTGAATTGATTGAAGACATACTCATTTCTCAACATAATTTTGCATCCAATTTGAGAACTATTGCTGTAAGAGAATAAAGCTTATTGGGGAACACAAACCTTGCATACAAAACTAAATATGCAAAATATATCAGAGGTTTTCCAGCTCCATAATTCTAGCATTTACAACCTTTGCCCCCAGCAGAGTCACCATTTTGTTGGCTCTTGAGTTAACAATTTTGAAGACAACCAAGAAACCAAACCAATGCATCTAAGAATAGAAAATCTCTATGACAGATACACTCGACTACAGTCTTGGGCCAACTATAAGGCATAACTCCTTCTTCACTTTAGGCTCTACAAGACCTAGGCAGGTTAACCTTGAAGTTCTGATATATGGTATTAATGCAATTTAAACATAAATCTAAACCTATTAACAGTAGATGAAACCCTTTTTATCTTCTAATACTTATGAAATGACATAGAAATGAAATAGCTAGAAATCATATCCTATGAACTCATAAGCTAAGAGAGGGTTAATTCTTTTCAGCCCACTACAAAACATGAAATACTGAATTTATCTGATTAAAATGATTTGTACAAATAACCTTCACCCTAGTTTGCAATTGATTTAGTGATCAGTGCGTTATCCATTGAAACAAAGAGTCATTACCAGTAGGGAAACCTAACTTGATTACCTTACAATTAAGTTTTTCAACTAAAATTCCCAAATCCCATTCTTATGAAATATCCCCTCCATACACCCAGAAACCCTATCAGAACATTGAAGCATTTACTTAACTCTTTGAGTCAGAGGCAACAATAGATCTGATACACAACTCATCTAAGCTGCCTTAAATCAAATGAACATTATTCATTCAATCTCAAAGTTAATAGCATATGAAGAATTAGGAGATAGAATAGGAAAACCTAGATAATTCATTGTAAATTCCCTTTTGTATTCATCCTTGGAAAGACTGAATACATAAACTGGTAAAACTAAATGTAACTTGAGATACTTCACATAATCTAGCATTAATTTCCAATATCTTAGAATAACAACACATGAAAATGAAATAAAAATCTGCACAAGTGTGGATGTGTGGCCTTCACTAGTAGAGCTTAGCTCAATAGATAGGAAGCAAAACCAACTACAACCTTGGTTTCACAGAAAAACATTGGAACCCTGCTGGTATCATAGAGAAAACTGCCAACCTCTTCAAAGAAAGAGAAAGGGAATGATATAGGAGAAATCAATTCTTGGATCTGATCTACATCTAACATGTGTCCACTTGGAAAACCTTCTCAACAAGTTGAAAACATCTCTCTAATCTCTCCCCTCAACTAGAAAATCAAATCCTCATCATTTGGCTTTTACAAGCACAAAATATTTCAGATATTTGATGAGAAATCATAATTGATTTGATGCCAAACTTGAACCCAAGGTAACAACAAAAATTAGTTAAAAAATGAACTCTAGAAGCAATGAAAACTTTTTTAGAATTCGTTTTAGGCTTCAATAGACTTCAGTGTTTGTTCCCCAACTGATTTTGATGCTCCATGATGAATTTTTCCCATTCCACTAAGAATTCCCTAGAAAACACAAATCTTCTTTGCAGAGAGAACCAACAAAGACCTACTCAAAAATTGACCTAAAAAATGGATAGTTCATCTCTTCCTGGTTCCAATGGTATATTATACTGCCTATTTTGAACAAAAAATGCCCCTATTATGGCCATTTGAAATTCAAGCTCCTATTCACATTATAATGGAAAAATTTAAAAATTTATATAGTTTGAACTATATAAAAAAATTTAAATTCATTTAAATCTTTGTATTTTAATGATTTATGCGTTGAATACTTTAGACTTAGATTTTATTTTCACATTAAAATCTAGTCACTGAAACCACTTGTCAAACTTCTATTTGTTGAATAACATTTGAAATATTAATTAATTCCTCCATCCCCATCTTCAAATCTTGCTTTACGTTCTTAATGAGCACACTAAACATCCTATAGCATCGAGACCCCTTCATAGCTTGCATTACATTCTCACAAGAATGCCTCAAATTTTGTAGTAGCAGACCTTTTGAAATTTCCCTTTATGTGCTTACACTCACGTAAACCCCGTAGCACTTTAAAATTTGTTTTATGCCCATACACTGGGCCTTATTTCGTAGGGTCATAATGCTCTTAACATCAACCTCCTGACCATATGGGGTGGTCGTAGCATTGTAGAAGCTTTGAAACCATCCTGCGCTCATATGTGAGTCAAAATAGTTTGACTTTCCAGCCCGTGAGCCCCTCCACACACGTGAGCATCTCTATCTTTTAAAAGGCACCATCTTGTGGACAACAATCACTCTGTATGGGATATTATTTAAAGACATGAGAACTCCACCACATAAGAAATGTGGGACAATCATTCTGTATGGTACTTCTCCTTTTTACTTCGGCTGACTTCCTCTTTTAATCGTGAATGATGCTCTTCAGCTATCAGTTCCCTTCTTAACATGCTTATGTGTATTTTTATTTGCTGCCTTAGATTCCTCTCATTACACAACAAGGCTACTTCCAAATTATTTTTCCCATGACTCCCTTGTTGTGGGATCTGCTATTCCCTTGCATGATCTTCCTCTCTATTTCAGCGACTTCCATCTTTATATGTTGCACATTGACTCCTCCATAGCCGTGGGGCTCTTATCTCCTTGACTATTGCCTTGGCTTTCTTTGCTCTGTTGCTATTCCTGCCTCAACATGCAACTCTCTAGCTTTGATTGCATAGACTCCTCTCTTGCTGTCTACAACTCTTTCTTTCCATTTGTTTGAGACTTCTTCCAAGTCTATGCGTGAGCTTTCCTACCCCTACCCCTTGCAGGCTTTGTTGATGGGTGCCTTTTCCCCTCTACATGGGTTGCCCTATGACTTGCCTCCTCAACCAACATCTCACAATGGTCCCCTTTTGTATGTTGTGGCTTGTCTTTTCAACATGCTTCCTATGGGTGACTCCTTTGCTACAAGGCATCATATTCCTCTTTAACATGCCATTTCCCTACTTCAAACTACGGCCTCTACCTTTTGTCTTCTTTTTCTGTGGAAATGTGGGCTTCCTTGGCATGGGTTTGCTTGGTCCTCTAGTGGCTTCTTCCCTTTCTCCTTTTCCGTGGAGCTCACTTGTCTTATCCCTGCAATTTTTCCACATCCTTTATAACTGTATGTTCTTGCATCACTGCGGCTATACATTCAAGACATATTCAAGCAGGAAAGCCACTTTCATATTGGTTGATATTTATACTAAACAAAGGGAAAAGACTCAATCAAACAAAGGTAGGATATCCTGCCAATGATTATTGAGGCCTACCACCTTCATCTTCCCATCACACTTCCATAACCTGAGCCTCGCAATCTGCCATACATACTGTCTAATCCATACATACCATAACCATATCCTGAATTGCATGGTGTCATAGCACAATAACTTGAATTATAATTCATTGTGGAACCACACCCTCCATAGTTACTTCCACAGCCAACACCACGGTTTTGTTCCCATGGTCTTTATGGCATAGGCCTACCAATTGTGTTTCTATTAGCAATCGACAATCCCCTTTCAGCATCCAAATTCTTCCCTCCAATATTTGCAAGTTGTACATATTTCTTCTTCCTTAGGTGATGTAGTACAAACTATTGCCTGAATGAGCCACGAAACTTTCTTCCATCCTTATCAACATGTTAGTGCCATATGTTTCAGTATACATTTCTCCAACTTTTGGGCAACTAAAGGGTCTTTTCTCAAATTTTCTCTTTTTTTCCATATTAATTTCACTTTCTAATACTTCAATTTGTACACAATCTTTATCAGTCTGATGGAATCAATCAGACCCCAAAGTGGGTGTGACTAAATTTTTTTTTCATTTTTGAAAAACTGGAACTTATAATTGGCCCTTTCACCTTCTAATATTCATTGAGTCAAGTTCGATCATTGAACCATCAATTAAAGCTCATTTTACCAATAATCTGCAAACTGTCAACTTTGTGCTAGGAGCTCCTTTGACTAGCTTTAAAAATTGACAAGAACAACTGACTAGGCTTTGAAATCCGACATACTGATTCTTTTTTCCGCATTCTTACACCCCTTCAAATCTTATCTCATGAAGAATTCTCAGTCAAAAGATATTGACCGTCAAAGTTGCCCTCCAAGAACTGCCTACAAGCAAACATGTTACAAAACAATAAATTGTGTTTGGATTTGGCTTTGAAAACTAGGTAAACTGACATTTGGGGGTATGAAAATTGAGGCATTGATTCTCTGTCACGAGGACAACATGAATCAGTGATTTGGGCTCATGAAAAATAACTGGGTGAAAATGGCAAGAGGTCAAAGTGGGCTACTTAGAATTTGCAAATTGGAAATACTGACAAAAAGCATTTTTTACAAAAAAAATTAACTTGGGAAAGTGTGGAATTGGATTAATCAAGATGTGAAAATTGGCACACTTAAATTATTTTTGAAGTACGACACAGTGGTACAATCCATTTGATCTCACCTATCACAGATTTTGAGATATAACATCACGAACAGGGGTTCCGACAAATCTGCTCCTTTGGAATCACATTTGAAAATTGATCAAATGGATTCGTCATAAGTTCAAACTTGAAACATAGAAAATTTTTGACCTTTAAAATGCAACTCAAAAGGAATTTTCTCATTTCGGTCAACTGGGTCAAAGTTATAACAAGTCAAACAGGGCTTCCCAGAATTCTGGACATTTTGCATCATCATGACAACAATAAATGACCAATTTTGAGGGATTCAAAACCTAGCCAAACAGATTCAAAATGACTCAAAATACGAAACATAGGCTCTCTGGTATGGACACTAGACATTCCCAAAGTGGTGAGTCATGAAACATAACTGGGTGTGAGATATTCAATTGCAAACAAGGCTTCCTGTCATCGTTTGACACTTGGGCAAAAATGTAGATTTGACAATTGCTCGAAATGGGACTGCACAAAATGGCTCAGAATGACAATTTATCTTTATGAAACACATAGACGTATTGAGTGCAAGGTGTTAGAAACATTAAACACCTCTTAGGCCTTAAACAGACAGTCGAGTACACATGCATTTAAAAGCGCTTAAAGGGCTTAATTTATTTAATGGTACTCAAAATCAAGGCTACAATTTTGAGTGCCAATAGGAGGAAGCTAAATATTAAATTTTCTCTCTAGTACATCTAAACACTTTTTGCCTCACTTCTATGTTGGTTATCTAGTGGCATGAAACCCTTTGTTATAAACAATTCTTTATCCCATCTCCTCCATGACTTCTTCAATTTGGATATAAATGGATTGAGCATGAGGAAATATTCCACTTTTTGGGCATTCTCTTCTCCTTTCAAGCGTCTTTGGTGGACCTTTGGAATGTTGTCCTTGCAAATATTGAAAAAAGATGGATTACTGGATCACTAAGCCTCTCTCAATTGCAAATAAAGTTTTAGATCTCTTTCAAAGTTCTTACAACTACTCATGTTTAAAATTACTTGTTTTAGGCCCATTTGTAAATCTTCTTATATGAAGTTGGAGCATCTCCTCATAGATTTTATCTGGATTTATCAAGTTGGCCATCATGACTTTCACAAAGTTTCTTGGGAGTTCCACTACCTTCCTAAGGAATGCTCTTGTCTACTCAAAAATAAGGATTGGCATTATGTCCCAAGTGGGTCATTTGTTCCTTAACAGGTAATGAGTCTTGGAAAATTCTTCTTTACCATTCTATATCCTTAGGCTGCCCTATTAATTGCTATGCCTAGAAGGGGATTGGATTTTAAATCCTCTTTTTTAATTTATGAAAGAGCTAGTGTAGGTCAAGGGTACTTTTAATTCATTATAAGCATTTGGAGAGCCTTGGAAGTTGTCAAGCCTTGGCTTTGTTGGTTTGGTGATGACTTTTAGGATGGGCTTTCTTTGAATCAAAAAATCTTTCGTGGTCACCTCTTTTTTATGTTTACAATTTTTCTCTTGCTAAAACTCAAGGGATTAGTGCTCTTCATTTTCATAAATGTCACATTCAAACATCCAAGGATTTGTTCTCAAGATGCCACCATGAAGCTTCAATTCTAGGAGGATTTGCAAGTCCATTTTTTTTGCATTTTGCCCAGATTGAGAGACTTTTGACTAGTTGGTTTCTACTTTGCCTCCTTACTTAATTCACAAGGTGGGCATTTCTTCTGTTAAGTCATGGTGGAATCACTAGAAATATTATCCTTATACTTCTCTTTTGCGTTATAAACCAAAGATGGGTTATCGTTGGCTGGTTCCTGACTTGCTTATAGTCAATATTCTCAATTAACACTTGCATTTTTAGTCTTCTCAAAAGCCATGACAACTTCAGTTCTTTTCTATGTGGTTTGCTACCATGCAAACCCTAAATTTTCTCAATTTTCTTGGTGTGTGCTCTACTAGGGCCTGCCCTTGGGTTTGAGACTCAACCATTTCAGGGTTTTGATCCCAGATACCTTTTTCATGGATATCCTAAGACTTTTTTGCATCTTTCTAGTTTTTTCAGAGAGCTCAACATTTTTACACTATAGAAAGATTAAGATGGTGATCTTTTCACTCACAACTATCTTGATATCATTGTTTCAATGTATACTAAAGCATGTATTTGTAATTATGTTCTTATGTAGATTCAAGTACAAGCCAACAAGATGGCTCTTGAGGTGACCCACCTTTAGGAGTTGTTACAAAATTGGGGTAGCATCTCATGTACAGTGGCTAGATTTTCTTCAATGTCTCCTTTTGCTAATTGTACTCCACTTCATGGGTGTCTTTATAACTATGAATCTTCTACATGTCAATTCTAGACCCTGAGGTCTTGGACCCCTCACTACTCTTTTGGAGGTCAGGATGAGAGGTAGCACCTCTCCTCCTTAGCATGTCTCTAGTTGGTCTCTTGCAACTCCTACTTCTTCTTCTTTCGGGTGGCTTTCTTCCATCTATAATGTCCCTAGTTCGAACAAAGAGGTAGTTGATACAAGACCGTACATCAAACTTTTTGTGAACACAGAGGGATATATGAATTATGGCGTATGTACGATGAAGAGGACCCTATCACGGTGGTTGGTTGTGGAAGATCAAAATTGAAGTATGAAGGGAATGGAAATGTATGAAATATGAAATGCAAAATATGGAAGTGTATGGAGGAGTACGGAGGGTGGTAGTACAAATAACGGATGGAGGGAGGAGTACAAAAGGAGGGGGGAGGTATGGATGGAGGGAGGAGTACATATGGAAGGAGGTAGTATGATAGATGTTGGGAGGAGTATGAATGGAGGGAGGAGTACAAATGGAGGGAGGTAGTATGAAAAATGGAGGGAGGAGTATAGATGGAGGGAGGTAGTATGACAAATGGAGAGAGGAGTACCGATGGAGGGAGGAGAACAGATGGAGGAGGATGATTGGAGGGAGAGGTACAAAGGAAGGAGGATGGAGGAGTACAGATGTAGGGAGATAGTACAATAGATGGAGGGAGGAGTGCAAATGGAGAAGGAGTACGGATGGAGGGAGGTAGTACAATAGATGGAGGGAGGAGTACAAATGGAGAGAGGAATATGGATGGAGGGTATGCAAGGTATTGTATTGGAAAGAGAATAAAAACTCATTTACAAGTAATATTATAATACAACACCATTAAATAAATGCCAACCATGAATAGATATTGAATATCTATATTCTTCAATTAATACTCATAGACAAAGATGGTGCTTTGATTTTTCAGATTTGAGCAAAGTATTACAAGTGATGAAATAGGGTGAGGGTTGAATCCCACAAAACCAAAAAGCCAAGTAGGGAAGATCTTTCACTTCCAAAATGGTGAACAATAGAGAACTCCAATAGGAACTCGTAGTACAAAGAAAATAATCCAAATTGCATATCTACGACTATCTACAATCCATGCTTAAATACTTGTTGGGGAAAACCTTTTTGAGGGTGTACAAAGATAGCCGATGGTAACACTTATCAACAACAACTAAAATAAAAATATGTCCAAGATATATTAATCAATCGGAACCACAAATAAAAATATTAACTTGGGCAACATATTAATTGATTAAAGTAACTAATTAAAGGTCCTCATATTATTTAAATTCTGGGACTAGTTAATTAATTAATTAAATTAAAAAATTGCATTAAAATTTTGGGACATGAAAAATCCTCACTGCCCAAAGATTACTTGCCCTCAAGTAATCTATCATCTGACGAAACACCAATAGCTCTAGGGTCCCAAATCAAATGCGTAGGCAAGACAAGTGAAATGACATCAATCCTTTGCAGCACTACATTTCTATCAAACTTTTGCTACACCACTTTGATATAAATATTATCGTATCCCAAGTCACCAAGATCCCAAACCAAACACACAGGATAAATGAGTGAATTATCATCAAACCTCCTTGCACCCCACTGCTATTAAGCATCCACTATGCTACTCTAATACAAACATTGTCATAGCCTTCACTAGGATCTCAATGACACCAATTGATGAAAAATTTCATGTCATTATGTTCAAAAATCTCTTTGGGTATGGTCATGCACATAGATATTGATGTTGGTGCAAACTTACCCACTGACACAACCATAATGATCACTATTATATTCCTAATAGATGAAACCTTGATGAAAAGAGCTTCAGTATGAGAATGTTGATGAAGGGGGCTTGACTGTGAGAACTTCGATGACATGAGCTTTGGTGAAGGGTGTCACAATGATGAGAGCCTTAGGAAAGAGTACCTTAGTAAAGGTCCCTTGGCAGAAAAAAAATTAGCAGAGAGTACCTTAGCAGTAAACAAAATTTTAGCTGCAAATAGAACCTCAATGGCATGCAAAACCTCAGTTGAATCTTGATGATGGATAGAGCCTCAATAGTGAGCAATGTCTCAATGGTGAAAAATGTAGCTATTGCGACCAATGAAACCATAATGATGGACACACAATGATGATGAAGATAGCCATGGCATTATTGATGGATACAACTAAAGTGATAGATACACCCTTGATGACAGATATAGACTTGACATCGATGATAGACACAATGATGTTGATAGATGCAACGATGGTGATGAACACGATGATGGACTTGGCAATAGATATGGTTGTAGTGACGACAATGGACACAATGAATATGACATACATGATGACAACAATGGTATCAAACATGGAAATGGACAAGGCAACGGTGATGACAACGAACACAATGAAAATAATAGATATGGTGACAGTGACAACAATAGACACAGTGATGGTGATAGACACGAACTTGATGATGGACACAGACTCAATGTTAGTGATAGACACAATGGTGATGGATACGAACTCAATGAGGTATACAAACTTGGTGTTGGTGATGGACACAAAGGTAATGGACACAAACTCGATGATGAAGACGAACTCAATGTTGGTAACGAACATGATGGTGATTGACGCAAACTTGACAATGGACTTGGTGTCGGTGACAGACACAAACTTGATGATGAACACAAACTTGACATTGGTAACGAACATGATGGTGATGAACACGATGGTGATAGACACGATGACAGTGAGGGGCACACAACCTCAGCGATGGGTGAGACCACGATGATGGACATTGCTTCGGTGACAAGCACATAGCCTAAACAAGAAAGATGATGTCTATGAAAGACATAGCCTCGGGTACAACTTTGGTGATGGAAACAACTTGATTTGTCCATGTCTTCAAAAGATCCATGCAAGAAACTTCTTCATTTTTTTGGTGTTCTCCCCATGTTGGTGTAGTAGAAAGATTTAGAAAATCTTCCTGGAGTGGCCTTGTAATCATGCCTTCATTCTCCTCATGTAAAGCATCACTCTTATCATTTTCATCCATTTTCTCCCACTTGTGAAAATGAGATATTAGTTTTTATTCACAATGCTTGAAAAAAAATATTGACCAATCTATATGCTACTATATAGGGGATACATTCTAGATTATGAACAACCCATAACATAGATGTGATGGGTTGGGATATCTTATCCATCTCTTCAGTGCACGAAATCATAAAACTCTCCATAGAAACTAAAATCTTAGTATCATGATCTTCCTTGATGGTGACCAAGAATTGATGAAACATATAATAGACCAGATTTTGCAATTCAAGATCTAAGAGAAGGTTACTTACTTTGAAATTTGCACAATTCGCCAATATTGTAGATCTCTTACCAAAAGGGTCACTACTGAAGTCATTAAGACTCTGAAAGCTGTCAACTATCAATTGCAATATCTCTATCATGATGTTATCATCATACAATGATTTAGGAGCCAAAATTCTCAAGATCTCACTGAGACATGTTGCAATTGCCAATCTTTTATCCTTGTCATAGTGTCTCAAAAGCCTGGGTTGACTTAAGGCCTCCTTAATCAGTGAGAGGATTCTCTATATAAATCTTGAAGGTAATTGGTTCACTTAACACAAAAAAACTTCCAATATATCTAATGGAAGATCAACACCTTTACTAAGCTCTTTGCCAATCCTTTGTAGTGCCATCAACCACCACTCTACATCACTATTTGGGGCCATAGTGTGATCCAAGTACCAAAATATCTCAATCATCCCAACAAGCTGGCAAGATAACCTGGCTCTAATACCACTATAATGTCCCTAATCTGGACAAAGAGGTAGTGGATATAATATCGTACATCAAACTTTTTATGAATATAGAGGGATATATGAATTGTGGCATATGTATGGTGAAGAGGACCCTAGCACGGTGGTTGGTAGTGGGAGATCAAAATTGAATTATGAAGGGAATGGAAATGTATGGAATATAAAATACAAAATATGGAAGTGTATGGAGGAGTACGAATGACAAATGGAGGGAGGAGTACAAAAGGAGGGGGGAGGTACATATGGAGGGAGGAGTACAGATGGAAGGAGGTAGTACAACAGATGTTGGGGAAAGTATGGATCAATTGAGGAATATGGATGGGGGGAGGTAGTATGACAAATGGAAGGAGGAGTATGAATGGAGGGAGGTAGTATGACATATGGAGGGAGGAGCATAAATGGAGGGAGGATTACAGATGGAGGGAGGAGTACAAATGGAGGAGTATGATTGGAGGGAGAGGTATAGAGGAAGGTGAATGGAGGAGTCCAGATGGAGGGAGGTAGTATGACAAATGGAGGGAGGAGTACAGATGGAGGGAGGTAGTATGACAGATGGAGGGAGGAATACAAATGGAGGGAGGAATATGGATGGAGGGTACATAGAGTATTATATTGGAAAGAGAATATAAACTCATTTATAAGTAATATTAGAATAAAACAACATTAAATAAATGCCAAGCATGAATAGATATTGAATATCAATATTCTCCAATTAATACTCACAGAAAAATATGGTGCTTCGATTTGCTACATCTGAGCAAAGTATTATAGGTGATGAAATAGGGTGAGGGTTGAATCCCACCGAAACTAGAAAGCCAAGTAGGGAAGATCTTTTACTTCCAAAATGGTGAACAATAGAGAATTCCAACATGAACTCATAGTACAGAGAAAATAATCCAAATCACATATCTACGACTACCTACAATCTGTGCTTAAATGCCCATTGGAGAAAACCTTTCTGAGGGTGTACAAAGATAGCTAACAACAACACTTACCAATGACAACTAAAATAAAAATAGGTCTGAGATATATTAAATTAATTGGAACCACAAATACAAATATTAACTTGGGCCACATATTAATTAATTAAAGTAACTAATTAAAGGTCCTTATATTATTTAAATTCTGGGACCAATTAATTAATTAATATAATTAAAAAATTACATTAAAATTTTGGGACATGACACCACCAATGACAAGTGGTTTCCTTGCCTGGCATTGGCAATTGTGTCTCCTAGGAGGGAGAAGGAAGAAAAAGAAAAAGAAAATGATGGTTGTTCTATTCCATACCCTTTGCCAAACTTTGTTGATGTATGGGGTTCTAAGGATTCCCAAGATTCACCTCCCTCACGTGATGTACTTCTCTTGTAATATGAGGTGGCTATTACTATTGTTTTTTGACAAATATTTATAGTTTCCAACCATAAGGTGGTGTGGACTCTCGTAGGGTAATCTTTTATCCCCTGACCTTTTTTTGTGAATATGTACTTTTATATTAATACCAATAGGAGCCCATGCTATTACTATAATCAAATTTTATTTTGCATTATTAGTGAAGCCCAAATATTCACTAGTGGAATGACAAAGCACTCTATATCATGCATAGACAATATAAATTTTTTTAATATGTTTATGAGATGTCTTATGCCCTAGAGGAGGAAGAGTAATCATGTGGGTTATGAGGAGCTTTGAAAAGATTTTATTTTCTCCAAAAGAAGAATATTTAGATAATTGAAAAGGGGGTGTAAATAAAGAAGAAGGTAGGAAACTTAATAGAGGATAAAGTTTTCAAAATAATCTTTAGATTGATAATGGACTCAGGATTCAAATTATCTATATATAGATGATAAAGTTTTCCAAATGATCTTTAGATAACATGACTTAAATGAAATTGTGATGAACCTCCTTATAGCAATATCGTGAGAATGCTCGAAATAACAGAATACAAAGTGATAGCAGAACTCAGAATGAATCTACTGATCGCAGGCCACTTCGAGGGGGTAACCTCCTTTGAGCAAGCTCAATACAATAAATTCGTCCATGCCCATCAAGGGCCTCAAACTATTCTTATATACTGGGTACGATCTAGAAAAGTAATACTACCTATGCATGTGGGATAATAAAATATACTCGCGGGACGACTTACAAAGCATATGCATCCAACAACACTACTCTAACAAAATAAACAGAAGGAACACACAGGTTCCTAACATCCCCTCTCCCTTAGAAAAAAGCTTTGTCCTCAAAGCTTAAGGTGTGGAAATTGTTGTTGAATCTGAAGAAGGGGTTCCCAGGTAGCATCCTCTGGTTGCATGCCATGCCACTGAATCAAGACCTCAGAGATGGAGCGAGAGCGAAGCTGGCGAGTGCGCTGGTCAATGATTGCCACCGGCTCCAGGATAATGGATCCTTCCGTATCCATTTCAGGGAGAGTAGTTTGTGCTCTGACAGTGGTACCCAGAACTTTCTTTAGACAAGAAACATGAAAGACTAGATGAATGCGGGAAGGAGGAAGTTCCAGTTTATAAGCAACTGAACCAATCTTCTGCAGAACCTTATAAGGCCCATAAAATTTTGGGGCCAGCTTATGACGCCCTTTCAACTTTAGGGAGGATTGTTTGTATGGCTGTAGACGAAGAAAAACCATATCCCCAACTTGAAATGAGCGCTCAGAACGGTGTTGATCTGCTTGCTGTTTCATCCGATTACGGGCCATGTGAAGATTATCCTGTAAGGTACGAAGAATCTGATCCCTACTGCGGAGAACTATGTCAACTGCCTGGACTGGTGAGCTGTTGGGAGTGTAGGGAAGGAGCACTGGAGGTGCCTGACCATAGACTGCTTCATATGGAGTCATTTTAGAGGCAGTGTGGTAAGAGGTATTGTACCACCATTCAGCTAAAGGGAGCCACTTGGCCCACTGATGTTGCTGTTCGAAAGTGAAGCAACGAAGATAAGTTTCCAAGCATTTATTGACAATTTCAGTTTGACCCTCAGTTTGTGGGTGATAGCCCGAACTCATCTTTAGTTTGGTGCCAGTTTTCTGAAACAGTTCAGTCCAAAAATGACTGGTAAAAGTTGCATCACGATCAGAGACAATGGAAGAAGGGAGTCCATGAAGACGAAATATCTGGTCCATGAAGATTTGTGCAACAGAGGAGGCAGTATAGGGGTGGCTGAGGGCACAAAAATGACTATATTTCGAGAGACGATCAACCACAACCAAGATCACTGTCTTGCCACCGGATTTAGGAAGCCCTTCAATGAAATCCATAGAAATATCAGTCCAAATCCGTGTAGGGATGGGCAATGGTTCGAGCAAGCCAGGAAGGAGGGTCGTTTCACCCTTGTGGCGTTGGCAAGTATCACATTCAGCCACCATCTGTTGAATCGTCTGTTTCATCCCTTTCCAAAAGAAGTTTCTCCTTGCTCGCTCATAAGTTTTGAGGAAGCCTGAGTGCCCTGCTGAAGGAGAAGCATGGAGTTCATAAAAAATAGCCTGATGTAGAGCTGGGTTCTGAGGAAGCACTAGCCGACCCTTGTATCGAAGAGAAGCACCATCCCAAGAGTAATGTGGTATAGCAGAAGGATTATTGGCTAGCTGGTGAATGATTTGAGATAAAGAAGAGTCACTGTCATAGCCCTGCTGAACAGACGCTAACCAATTGGGAATGGGCATAGAAATAGCGGAAAGGGAAGCTTGATTATCAAATGTGCGAGAAAGAGCATCTGCCACAATATTCTCCTTACCCTTCTTGTAGGTGATCTCATAATCATACCCCATGAGTTTGCTGACCCATTTCTGTTGTGTAGGAGAGGATACCCGTTGTTCCAGGAAGTATTTCAGACTTTGGTGATCGGTTCTGATGCAAAAATGACTCCCTAAGAGGTATGGCCGCCACTTCTGTACAGCATGCAAAATAGCCATCATTTCTTTTTCATAAGTAGAGAGGGCTAGATTCTTACCAGAGAGGGCTTTGCTAGTGAACGCAATAGGATGGTCATCTTGCAGGAGAACAGCACCCAATCCATTGCCGCAAGCATCACTCTCAATAGTGAAGGGTTTGGAAAAATTTGGCATCGCGAGAACAGGTGTACTGCACATAGCCTGTTTCAGTTGTTCAAATGCAGTCTCAGCAACAGGGGTCCAGGAGAAGGCATCCTTTTTTAACAGAGCTGTCAATGGTGCTGCAATTTTCCCGTAATCTTTGACAAACTTGCGGTAGTAGCCAGTCAACCCCAAAAAACCCCGAAGGCTCTTGAGAGTTTTAGGATGCGGCCAAGTTTTCATGGCATCTATTTTTGTAGGATCCACCCGCACTCCATGGTGTGCAACAATATGCCTGAGATACTCCACTTCCTCCTGGCCAAACACACATTTAGATAGTTTTGCACAGAGTTGATGATCAGAGAGAAGTTGCAAGACAAGCTCCAGATGATGGAGATGCTCAGCCCAAATTTTGCTATATATGAGGATATCATCAAAGAAGACCAGAATGAATTTCCGGAGGTATGGTCGAAATATGTTATTCATCACTGCCTGAAATGTTGAAGGAGCATTCATGAGGCCAAAGGGCATGACTAAAAATTCATAGTGACCATCATGTGTGCGGAAGGCAGTTTTAGGTATATCCTCCTCATTAACCCGAATTTGATGATACCCAGAACGAAGATCTAACTTGGAGAAAAAATGAGCCCCATGAAGTTCATCAAGAAGTTCATCAACAACTGGAATGGGAAACTTGTCCTTTATAGTGAGATGATTAAGTGCTCGGAAATCAATGCAGAGTCGCCATGACCCATCTTTTTTGCGAACAAGCAGAACTGGAGAAGAAAAGGAACTGGTACTAGGGTGAATAATACCTTGCTTCAGTAAGTCACGGACAAGTATCTCGATTTCGGTCTTCTGATGAAATGGGTAGCGGTAGGGCCTGATGTTGGGCGGAACACTGCCAGGAAGGAGTTGAATACGGTGGTCCTCTGGACGAGAAGGAGGTAATCCCACAGGTTCAGCAAATATACCAGAATACTTGTCCAAAATGTGTTGGAGATCGGCAGGAGTGCTAGAGACTGCTGATGGCTGCATCTGAATGGAATGGAGCTGAGCGATGACACCATGTGAATTCTTCTTAAGAAGTTTTTCCATACGGTGTGAACTGATGATGCTGAGAGACCCTGGTTGTAAGCCTTTCAAAGTGTGTTGGTGCCCCTCGGCTGAAAACTGCATCCAAAGTTCAGCAAAATCCCAGAGAATGGGGCCAAGAGTGCGTAACCATTGGGCACCCAAAACCACATCACAGCCACCTAAGGGTAAGGCAAACATGTCAGAGCGCATGTTATAATCTTCAATAGAGAGACGCACATTGCGACATTTCCCTTTACAAGGTAAAGTGCCCCCATTGGCAATCATGACTTCAAAGCTAGAGTAGGGATGGATAAAGCAATCAGCCTGTTTGGCTATTCGTGGATCAATGAAGTTATGAGTGCTACCAGAATCAATGAGTATAGTAAGAGGGATCTTCTTGAAGAAACCCTGGACCCGCATGGTTTGTGGAGTAGTGACTCCTGCCAAAGCATGGACAGATATCTCTGGTGGAGCTTCTGGTGAAGGAGGTTCAGGCTGGTGAGGCTCAACCTCATCATCCACTGTTTCCTGAGCATCTACATATTCTTCCAGTTCCGGTAGAGAATCCACATCCAAGAGATAGAGCTTTTGCTGAACACATCTATGGCCCCGAGACCATTTCTCATCACAATTATAACAAAGCCCTTTGTCTCGCCTGACTCGCATCTCTATTTCAGACAAGTGCTTGATCGGAGTAGTTCTGGGAGCTGGTATGACTGGAGGGTTGTGAGAACCTGTATTTCTGAATGGAACAAAATTAGATCTGGAGCGTTGTAGAGCACTAATCTTGTCTTCCGCTAACTTAGCCAACCCAAGGGCTTCCATCATTGTAGTAGGTCGAAACATTTTGACTTCTGAGTGAAGTGCATCCTTCAGACCACTGACAAAACAGCTACGAAAGAATTCATCAGACAAGCCCTCTGTGTAATTAGCTAATTTTTCAAACTCTGTCTGGTATTCTCTTACAGTGCCTGTTTGATGCAGTTTAGTGAGTGCTCCTGTGAAATCATCAAAGGAACTAGGGCCAAAGCGCTCCAAAATGAGGGTGCACAATTCTCTCCACGTTGGGCCTACATTAGCCTTGATGTACCAACGGAACCATTGAAGAGCTTCATGTTCCAAATGAAAAGATGCAAGGGAGACTTTGTGGTTATCCAAAGTATTATGCAAGCTGAAATACTGCTCTGCCCTATAGATCCATCCAGTCGGATCAGAACCATCGAAGCGCGGAAAATCAAGCTTTGGTCCACGGAAATTGCCAGAAGAGGACCCAGTATCTCCTGAATGGTTTCGGCTCATGGCTGACTGCTGAAAGTTAAGACCCAGAATTTTGTCATCCAGATCTTGAAGTTTGGTTTTGAGGGATGCAATTTCCTCTTCCATGATTTTTGCTCCTGTACGCGTAACAACCATAAAACAAGGTTTTTTTTTTTTTTTTTTTTTTTTGGTTTTTTGGGAATGGGTAGAAGATGAGAAACAAAAACTTTTTTAGTTACGGCAAACTTGGATTTGGGTAAAACTCATATAGGAAATGGGTGTTCGACGGGTGGTGGGAGACTATCTGGGGACACGGGAAAAAGAAAAATGAGGGTTTCAAGGGTAGGGAGGCGAAATGAGGCGAACAGTCCAAGAGGGATAAGGGAGCAAAATGAGGAATTGAATCTTGTGGCTCAGTTTGGTGGCGATTGGATGAGAGGGGAAAAAGATAGGGCAAACCCTAAAATTAGATAAATGAGGGATTTAGGGCTTTGATATGTAAAATTTGGGGTTGGGTCGCCAAGGAAGGAAGTATGCGAAATGATATTGCAGACGTTCTGCGGAAGTATGAGCAGAAACAGAAAGTAAACAAGGAAGCTACGACTAAAAAACAGAAAAAATTTTACTCTTTTTTTTTTTTTTTTTTTTGAACAGTCGACTTAGAAAAATTCACTCACAGACAGAACAACTGAAAAGAGTTATTGCAATAACAAGAGATATTAGAAGTGAGAGGAACCTGAAGGCCACGACAGAAAAAAAATTTGATGTAATTTCCACCCAGCGAGCCCAAGAGAGTGCTCTGATACCAGATGTGATGAACCTCCTTATAGCAATATCGTGAGAATGCTCGAAATAACAGAATACAAAGTGATAGCAGAACTCAGAATGAATCTACTGATCGCAGGCCACTTCGAGGGGGTAACCTCCTTTGAGCAAGCTCAATACAATAAATTCGTCCGTGCCCATCAAGGGCCTCAACCTATTCTTATATACTGGGTACGATCTAGAAAAGTAATACTACCTATGCATGTGGGATAATAAAATATACTCGCGGGACGACTTACAAAGCATATGCGTCCAACAACACTACTCTAACAAAATAAACAGAAGGAACACACAGGTTCCTAACAGAAATAGACACCTTGGAAATGATATCTCAAACATCTTTTATATAGATTTTGTTAATTAAAGACATATTTGAACATAAGATCAATGTCTTGAAGATTAAATCTTTTGAATAGTAATTTTGATGACAAGTTTGTTGAAAATATTTTCAGCCATTGAACATCACACACTAAGATAAAAATTTAGCTTGGAAAAAATAAGCTAACGTTGATTATTTAACACTTTTAACCTAAAAAAACAAACAGCCATCACATTGAAAAGAGATCCTCTCATACATATAAGCTTCAAAATGTTTGAGATTACCAAAATCAAATTACAATTTATAACATTCATTCGATGAACATAATCATGAGAAATTTTGTTTTGTCGTAGTGATTGTTTTTTCCACGGCCCAACGCTCTCCAAATGTGAGGCCAAGTATAAGAAATATTTTATCACTAAAACCTCATCATACCATTTTACAATGTCCCAACACCGTCGACCAACAAAAGGTTGTCTGGTCTGCCAACTCCTGTATATATACAAAATCTATGTGAAAGCTTGCTGATATATTATTCAAAACTATTAAAAACTCCATTGCAAAGACAGAGAAAATGGATTTATTGAGCCGCCGACTCAGTACAATGTGACAGCACAAACGCCACCATGAATAAATTGAGTCTGCATGTACTGATAATGGTAAACATTTTGTTCTCTTTCTTTGTATTCAACAATTTAATCAAGGCACCAGAGGAAGACAACAAAAAACTGTCAGTTTTTTATCATCTAGTAAAACAAATTGGAGCCACAAGTATTTGCTGACAAACAAAAGTGATTTATTTCCCTGCGAGGTTGTTATCAGTATAAGCCGCCACTAAAACAAGTTGGTGACAGCTTAAAGTATTAGATTTTTCTCATTGCTTAAAATTCAGAAAAAAAAAGCCTAGCAAGCATGCATTGTGTTATTTTAATACGTGTGGGGATGAATTAAATAAAATATAATAAAGGATTATCCAACTATAATAACGGTTGGTGGCAGTTAAGAGCTTTGAGGTTTCCACATCATCAAGCATTTTCTGGATTTTTATTAAATTGGTTTCTTTTTTCATTCAAAATTCAAATTGTCTATTGTGGGAAGTTGAGGTTTTACCAGCTATATAAGTTGTGTAACTTCTCAATGAAATGTACCCAGCAGACAATCAAATCGCCAGATCCTCAAGAGTTTGGAAGTTTTTTCTGATTGTTGTCAGAGAAAGTTTTGGAGCTTTTTCTGATTGTTGTCAGAGAAAAAGTAGAGCAAGATCAATGGCTTTAAGTTTATATAGTTATAGACGCTTTGTAGTTGTGACAATGCTCTTGCTTATTACTGCCTCATTACTTCACCCTACATTCTCTCGTGGATGTGGAAATTCAGCAAGAAAAAGTAAGCACAACTCCTCCTTTGCTTCTTTTGATACATATTTTGCTTGGATTAGAATTTGAATTAGTTTTAAGGTGTTCGAGTCAGTAGGGACTGAGTTTTAAGACTTTTAGTTTTTTTAAAGATATTAGAGGTTATAGTGGGGGCAATGATCTATATTTGAACTGTTGATTCGATATCTAAATTTATTGATTTAGTATTCATATTTATTGATTTGATGTTCAATTTTTTCAAAATATTGTATCAATAGTTCTGACTTTAAAATTGTTATGATAATGATGATACTAATAATTGAATGAAATATACTCTTAGTTGTGAAAATCAACCAAAATGTGATCCCACATCTAATGGGTACCATTTTTGCACGACCATTTGTCTCACTTTTTATTTGGACTGTTTTGGACATCTTGGTGTGGACTTGAAACTTTAGTTATAAGCATACAATTTTCCAACTAAGCTACTGTAAATAATTGGAAGTGATTTGACATTTTCATGTAAGATTTTGATAGGCACACAATTAAGATGCTCAAATACTAGAAATTTCAAAGTTACATAAATCATTTAATCAACTCAAATCAACATAGAAACAATCTAACTGTCACTTTAAAGCATTCAAACATAAATCTCCATCATGAAAACCTTGTATTGTGTCATTTAAACACAACCTCATGAGCCTAACATGACCATATTAAACAATGCACTTAGATTGTGACATTTAAATTGATTCAGTAAACTACAGAAATGCAAAAATGTATTACTTACCCACCAAAACAAAAATTAAAACTCACCATTGAAAAACTATTTCACTTCCACTTCGTTAGTTGTCATCTAGAAGGCTATGGTTGATTAGCTCTAATCTCTAAATATGAATTCGCATATGTTAAAATAATGATCTTGAAAGCAACCATTTTTTTCCATAACTGATTTCTATTACATTAACAAATGAAAAAACATTTTTTTAATCTTCTCCAATATTTCAATGCAGGGGGCAGATTGAGCATGGAATATCAGAAGGCAGATCAGGTGCACAACGAAGGCAATACTGTTGTACACTCCACAAGTCACCAAACTTTGTCAAAGGTTTGCTTGAATCACAGTTGAATTTATGTTTTTTCCACATCACAAACAAGATTAATTGGGGTTTCCTCTGTAAATTTTAAATCAGATGACTCATGAGCAAATACAAGGAAATGTAAATGGGCAGTCCGGACCGTTGAGGGTGAGAAAGATGAAGCCAACATTTCAATGCAAGAGACAAATTCCTGGAGGACCAGATCCTCAACACCACTAAAACAACCCTTCCACAATAATAAATCCCCTCCTATTGATGACCTTTTTCATTTCATCTTCCTTTCTTCAAATGCAATAACTTTTGCATGTAGTCATTGTTATATTGATGACAGAGGAAGCAAGTTTTGGTTCATATTGTTAAGGTTAGGTCCTAAGGACATGTGATAAAGAGCATAGGTTTTTGGAAAGCTGCAGAGTTATGATTTTGTTTATTAAGAAAGAGTTATAAAAAGAGTTGATTTCAGTGTTGTGTGCATTATGATTTCTTTCCAATGTGCAAATTAATTGATTCTCGGCACAGACCAACCATCTCCATTTTATCTATAAAATTGAGTACACAAGAATATGCTTATGGGTATGAAGTCAATTGCAAGGGTGTATGACAAGGAAATAAGTGTTCCCCCTCCAAATTCACTACACCAAAAGAAGAAAGGAATTTGATTTCAAGATAACACCTTATGATATTCCCTTGGGTACATGAATCCCTCTACAACAATAATATCCAGATGAACTAGATAATTCAATTCACAAATCCAATTAGCCAAATGTTTTAGTCAAGACCTCTCTCTTCAAAGCTTCCTCTCCAATAAAAGCACATTTACTTTCTTTTGATAGACTAATGGTCAAACCAAGCAATCTGTAACTTCTACTTAGGTTGACACCATAATTTTCATGGTAATAATGTTTCCATAGCCTCTCAAGCAAAAATAGATTGTAGAGAAGATATATATAGCTTCATCCAATATCTAGCTGGTTCTCTCTTTGAGCAATATATTCTTCTACTGCCCACAAATTTATGAGATAATCGAAACGTATTTCCTCTTCTTTGAGAAAGAAAGAAAGAAATGCAACACAACGGAGAGAATCATAATTCAACTTAAGAATCTGTATAATTAGATTATTGGTAGAAGATGAATTTTGTCATTCTAATGATAGATCATAGAATATGATCTGAAAATTTATGATAAAATATTACTAACAAAGTTATATCCAAAAGTTATTAACACTTATTATCATAAACTGTAAAAGTTTCAAATTTCTAAAGCAGTACCTCTTTTATATGCTACAACTTGGAATGCCATTCTCCTGCCAATGTTTTCAACAGCCACTCTTTTCATGGACTCATTGTGTGCACTTTGAGCTTCTGCATCTGCACCTCTTATATTTGTGAGCTTCTTGCTCTGCCATTCAAAGTCCTTTTTGAAGTTGAAGACAAGTGAACCCTTTTTTCTAAGTTTTTCAAATACAACATTAACCAAAGCAGACGCCATATTTTATTTGACCCTTTTAACCATAAATAAGAAATTGAAGGACTGTCAGATACAATTATGGGCTACTGTAACTATATAAACATACCCAAATACATTTATGAGAAACTGAAGCTGATTTGTACTCAGTTATGAACAACTAAAACAGACTGAAGTGCAATAAAAATGAGAGTATATAGAGGAGGGCAAAATGTAAATTTATAAGCTGAGTGAAGATGCTGCAACTTGTTCGGAAGGAATCTCATACTTGTAATCTTTTTCTTTTTCTTTTTTGACAGTGACTTTAATAATACACAACTTTACAGAACATGGTAGGGCCATCTCAGTCGATTTGCCCCATTGCTGTAACTGAAGGAATATAAGTTTTTTTCATTAATTGTTTTCTTTTCTATCATTTTTAATTTTATTTTTAAAATTTTAACATTTATAAAAATGTCTAAATTTTTTTTAGTGTATGAACATACTATATATATATATATATTTTACTATTAAAAATAAATTATTTATTCTTTATTTTCTTATTTTTATTGTTTTTAAAACACACACACAGACACATATATATACATTTAATGAAATGTTCATAAAGGTCAATTGAAACATTGAGAGCTATATTATTTTATCATACTTTATTTATTTATCTAACTTTTTCTTAATATAATTTTTAATTTTAATTTCTTATTCCATGTAATTTATTAAATTTAAAATTTAAAGTTATTATCAATATTCACATAGCTAATGAAAAATAAACCAATAATTGTTGAAGGAGTTGTAGATTTGTTTTAAAGCTCGTGGTGCGGGGACTAGGGTTTTAGCTCCTCATCCTCGTGTTAGGATCAAATTTGGCCCTTCTATGTGCCAAGGCGAGCTTGGGTTGAGCTTGAACAAGTAGGGGATCAAAGGTTGTAGTAAAGATGGAGAAGCATATCTCCTAAAGGCATGCATGTGGTACCCTAGCTTTCAGGGGATTCTAGAGGGACAATGGGGGAGGAGGCATGCTTTGGGGTTTCTTCAATCCATTATCTAGCTTAGTTGCTATACAATTGAATATAGAGGCTAAGGAGGATATTGCTCATAATTTCTCAATTTTTTAGAGTTGGGAGGTGATTGGATGCTTCAGTGAATTGTGGCCAAGCTTACATGACTCACATGCTTGGATTTCTGATAACTAGGAATCTATTCTGGATGGTTGTATTCAAATTTACCCTATGGAAAAAGGTTATTTTAATGTTGTTTTTGAAAGTATTTATGATAAGAAAAAGGTTCCATGTAGTCATTTTTTGGAGATGGGACGAGAAGTTGCACTAAAGCTACAACATCCTATTTTTTCCCCTTGCATTTAAGTTCCCACTTTTCATAAGACTTCCCAATTTTCTCTTACAAGTATGGGTTGATTCTCTTTAAGAGTTAGTTGGAAACTTGATAGGAGATTTTCTTATGGTGATTGGAGGATTGTCTAATCTCCTTCATTCAACATTTGGCCATATTTCAGTAGAAATTGACATTTCTAATGGATTTTCTACTAAAATATCTATTAAATCCTAGAAAGGTTGTTGCATTCAACCCCTTTTCTATGAAGGGTTTTCCCTTAGATGAAGAAGGTTCTTTCAATCTAGTCATATGGCAGCACAATGTAGCAAAGATGGTATGTTAAAGAAGTATTCTTAGTGGAAGAGTGTTTTACAACAACGTTATATGGTTGAAAAAAAGAATGAAAAGTAAAGGATCTTTTCTCATGTTGTTGCTAAGGAATCGATGCATGGACCTTCAATGTTCTCTTCTCAAGATGCACCACCTTTGAAGTATAATGTTAAAACTGTTATGATTGGTGAGGTAAGAGAGCAAATTTAAATTATTGGAGTTACTACTCTAGAGGGATGGGAGAAATGTAGAATATTAGGGTCTCATAGTTTGGAGATGAATTTGGCGTCAATGGGTAGTGGGACACAAGTTTGATTAATTAAAAACTATATTTTTTGTATTTAATTAATTAAATTAATTTATTCTATTTTATAATCCATGATACCATCAATGTGTTTTTGACAATATCTATGGCTTGTAGTAGATGGAACTCCCTAACCATGTTTTAAATAAGAGTTGCCTCAATATGACTTCAATGAAACCAAAACATTGAGAATAATTTCTCTCCACATCTTTTATAGATTTTTTTTTTGTAAAAATTTAATATACTAATTAATAATAAATTTCAAACATCTAGGTCCTTTGCCATCAAGGGAAAGGAAAACAGATCTTAGAAAATGACCCCCAAGAAACTCCAATGACAAAATTCAGACCCAAAAGGAGGAGTATACCACCCTGAAGAAGAGCATAAAATTTTTGGAGGAGAGATAGGAGAGTGTGAAACAGAGGTTCGATGATGTGACCAAGTTTGTAGTTTGGGTTATACATTCTATGACTTCTACCCTTCACCGCTAGTTCCTTATACAAGTTTTTGATAGATGACTAGCTACAACTGCTATTGGAAAAATTGGAGGGGAAGGATAAGAACAAAGAGAGATAGATCTCTATTGTTTTAACATGTATTTTTTTGGTTATGTTTTTAGCTTAGATTCAACACTAGACCCAAGGGGGCTCTATTTATGGTGCTTCTTTGGACTCTACTTTATTATTGGCTTGGTATATATTATGGTTATGGCTGTAGTTAGTTTTAGTTTTAGATTTTGGGATACTCTAGTTAGAGGTTTTTTGAAATTAAGAAAGGGAGTAGGCTAGATATTTTCTATTTCTTACTGTTGATTGTTTATCAACATTTTGTTCTTGGTCACCCCTATTTTAGGATGCTTTTTAGTTTCAAAAGTAAATTTTATCCATACATAATTGTAGATAAATTATAGTTAAAAAATTCAATATGCATGTTCACAGAAGTTCAAAATTGTTCTAGTTATAGTTTCAATTAAGTTATCATCATTGAGCTTATTAAAGAAAGTGAATGCAAGCATTTAAGTATGATAAAACAAGGACAAATCACAATGCATTTGCAAGAATAAAAGATGCATCAGATTGTAAGGAATGTCCTTGTTCACATTAGACTCATACATCTTTGATGATATTACATAATTATGTTCTAAGATGATTCATCATGTTGCTAAAGAATAACCCACAAATAGCAATTGAGTGACTACACCCCATTATCACATCTTTAATTAAAGAAAACCTTGAGAAATATAGAAAATACATGACCAAAGATAAGAGATAAATTAAATAAAATACAAATCACTAACCAACTAAGTCATGTTCAACCATGTAGATCTCTTAATAGAGTTGTGTGTTTTGTATTGGTTGATAATGATCTATGTCATGTTTAGGAAGGATTCATCCTATATAAGATAAATGATGGATCATGATAGTGCTTGATGTGGGTTTCATGAGTCATAGATTTGATTGGTTTGATCAATTATAATGATGAGGAGGGAATTTTGATTATTGCTAGGTTAATGTGGAATGTGTGGTGAGATTTGATGCCTAAATTGGGGTTCCTAACAAGGAGAGCAATTTTCTCAAGGTTTGATGTTCTTATTAGAGACTATTTCAAAAAGAAAGAAATTTTTGGTAGTTTTGTTTGGGCTTAAACCTAACCCTAAATTTTTTTTGGCACATATTGTTAGTATTTTTGATCTAGCAGTGGTAATTTTGCTATCTATATCCTAAACTCTAATATTGATAAGAGAGTCTCTCTTATGGTTCAGTTTCTGGTTGGAAAATTTATGAGGCTACTACACCCAAACATAGAGGTGGTTTGTTCCTGCATCCAAAGGAAATGGGAAAACAAGGGCCAATGAGATATCCTAGTGATGCTCAAAGGTTTCTTCTTATTTATTTTACCTATGATGACAATTCAAAATAAATCCTATTCAAAGTACCTTAGGTAATTAAAAACACATCGTTGTCTCTTAAGAGATGGGAAGAAGGTCCACATCTTATTGATTCTTCTAGGTGTCGTTGGCTCTTAAGAGATGGGAAATTATTCTTTATCTCACAAATTCTTCCTTTAATTCCATCTTTTATGGGGTTCCATTACTTGAGATCCCTTTAAAATATTGGAATAAAGAAAGTTGCAAAGGGATAGCAAGATATTTTTGGTATCTGATTTCTATCGATGAAATGATAGCCTTTAGAAATTATTGGTGTTTACAAGGATTTGTAACAATATTCATCAAGATCATAATTTTCTATCATTTATTAAGACTAGTTCAAAGTTTTTGCATGGTCACAACCCATAGATTTTAAAACTCTTCCTTTTGCATGCTTTTTTATTTTAAAAAGTAGGTTATTAGGCCAAATTTTTCCCTACTAAAGCTCCATAGAATACAATGAAATTTTGGAGGGAGAAAGTCAAGATGTTGACCTTTTTATGCAATAAAGATAAAGGTATTTTTGTTGTTGGATGCAAGACCTCAGACTATGTCACTTCTTTGAATGTAGATTCCTCAAAGTCTCTTGAAGTTAGGGTAGTGACCTTAAACTTTGATCATGTATTATAGAAATTCCTTTTTAGGAACCCCTAAAAATCTTGAAGGAGAAGGAAGGGGTTGGGAATGAGAGGAAATATCCCTTTGATATAGAGGCTTTAAAGGAAAACATAGCGATTAATGTACAACTAGAGCCTTTAAGGGAAGGCATGGAAGGATGTTTTAGCACAAAGGATGGAGGTGAGAGAAACATTTTGGTCTCTGGTAACACATGTGAGAGATCTCTCATCATTATGATGGGTCATGTAATGTGACTAATTGTATAACTTTTTGCATAGTACAAGGAGGAGTGTGGTCACCATAAATTGCATCTGGAGGCACATGGACAATAGCACATGGTTCATTTCCCCAATGAGCAAGTAGTGCCTACAGGTGAGTCACCTCCAATGTGACTTTGTAAGTCTATACTTGAATCTACAACATGACATTATTACAAATATGTGTTTTAGAGTACATAGTAACATGAATATCAAGAAAGCTATGAGAGAATAAAACTACATTTCGGTCCTTCCAGATAGTAAACAAAATTTCCATTATGAAAGCATGCCAAATTTAGGCATATCTAAAAGGAAGTTTGGAAAAATCTCACAGCACCACCATATGCTAGGTGAACTCCTTTGGGTGGAAAGGCTTGAAAAATTCATGAATCCAGAGCCAATATCTTTGGGCTCACCTACACAACCAAAAAATGTACAAGAGGCTTTCAGGCTAGCCATAAAAGAGGTATCTAGGATCTGGAACTCCCAAATGTCAATGTCGAGGTCCCAAAGGAAAGCCTTGGAAGAGGAGACACCAGGAAAAGTAAGAAATCTTTGGCTCCATAATGGCATTCCAAACAGTAGTAAATCTAAGACTCTAAGTCTTATGAGAAGAACACAAATGCCAACACTGATTAAGGGTATCAACCATCACAAGATGGGGCACCTAGTTAGCCATAGGAGTGGTAGGATACTACTTCCAATCCTTCCACCAAGGGTGAGATGATTAAATACCAATCTTGTGTAATAGGTTGGGAGGCACCACAGAAATTAGAAGATCAATTGTCTATCGATCTACATATATGAGCTTGAATTGAACCTACAGATCCTCCCAAGAGCGAAGGCTCATACTAACTCTAGAAAATAAGTCCTTGGGAGTTTTAATAACCCTGTGGAATAAACACAACATGCTAGCTCCCTAAATCTTAGCTAAAGTAACACCTTGAGTGGAAAACAAAGGAGACCACCAAAGGTTTTGTTGGTTCATTAGGAGCCCATCTCTGAACCCATTACCAGCCCAACGAAGCCATGGTTTGAGGGCTTCTTAGGCTTTCCAAATATTCTTAACAACAAAAGTACCCTGAATCTAAATAGGTTTAGGAGTCACTACCCTGAATCTAAACAAGTTTAAGAAGGGTTTGAAAAGCAATCCCCTTCCAAGCAGGCTAGTTAACTAGGAAGCCTGAAGAAATTTAGTGCCTCAAAAGAATTTTCTAGGCCTCATCTCTAGTAAGAGCCCAAATGACCCACTTGGCACAGAGGGCAATCCCGTATTTTTTAGTGGAAAGCAACCCAAGCCCCCCTAAGGCTTTGAGTAAGTAGTAATAATCCCAGGCAACTCTATGAAAGACATGATGCATATCATCAACAACCAAGAGGAAGTTCTAGAGGAGATGCTCTATCTTAAGATAAGAAGTGTTGGAAGGAGCCCAACAAGAAGAATAGTACACATGGGTGGTAGCAAGCACTTTAGAGGAAATTTGAAACTTCCCTACGAGGGAAAGAGGTTTAGTGATCCAATATTCTAGCTTCTTGTAACGCCCCGCTCGGGAACCCAAGAGAATTAAACCTAACATGTTACAATGTTTACTGAACTATTTTTTTTTTGAAGTTTAAACAACATCAAGATAACATTAATGCGGAAGCAATATGAACATACACAACAAATACACATTTGTAATTACAGATATAGTTTCAATTCCTCAAAGGTTCATTTACGTTGAGTCACATTTAATAATTTTTAAATTAATTAGTTTAAGTTCCAAGTACAATGTCTCATGATCATAAAGAATAACAGATACATAATCGCATAAGCAAATGCATAAGTATAAACAATAAAAGGAAAGTACATCCAATTAATAACATCCACTGCACATGTCGCAGGGTATGTGAGAATAGATACAATACATCAGAATACATGATAACATAAATACATCATCTGAAAAGAAGTCTCTGAGATAAGAAATAAGAATGATAAAGGTACATCTTCTGCAATGAACATCCAACAGCTAGCAATGTGAAGGGGGATCCAAATGGTAAGAAGGCACTACCTCCCGACCGCATGGTTACCTAGTCAGGCTTCCACTCCCACCGTGCAGGGAAGATAATGAACGATCCACAAACGGCTATCAAACATAAAACATTCCTAGGCAAGGTACCCCTAATAGCCAAAACTACCTCAAAGGTAACACATGCTACTCAAGAAGATAAAATAATCCAAAAGTAAGAACGCTCAATCCAATACCAACACCACATAACCAAACATCATACACAAACCAAGTATAAACCAAATACCAAGATCATAAGATAAAGTCAACGAAAGATAATCATCTCAAGTCAAAAGCCACATGTCAAAAGTACAACATCCATGAATCACCAATCATCCTCAATGAAAGTAAGTAACTATAATAAACACATCCGAAAATAGATACACCACCAACAATAAGTACACCACCAGAGGTACACACAAAATCTACAGAGGAGACTCGGGCTACATACTAGGGAGTGTCATCACATGGTTGCTTGAGTTACCCTGGACTGATCTCTTAAGAGACCTCGGACCCTCAAGCGTTGAGTTACCCTGGACTGGTTACTATGAACCCTGGACCCTCAACATCACACATATGGAAACTAGAAAGCCCTCTCAAGAAGACGAGGCACTCATCTCATTCCCATCCTTAGTCTATACAAGCACTAAAGGCATGGGTAGATCAAATATCTCTAACTTATCTTTTTAGTGTGTTTTTCCCCCCATAAATTTTAGTTACTAGATTATCACCTATTACATAACTTGCATTAGGTTACCCTGGTACTGAACACTTTGGGTCCCGGACCCCTATTGCAAGCCACTCCCAAGTCACGTACCTAGACAACCTCTCCTAAGCACATAAAAACATAGTTGTGTCCCATACCACAACACTCATAAAGATCAAACTCGGTTCCTTAACAGGCAACCTGATAACAAGATGGTTCTCCTATTCGAGTACACATAAAAGCTCCACAAATAAAACTCATAAATATAATCTCCAATATGAATGTCAAAACACATCATGACATCCAATCACATCAATAGTATAAAATAAATCTCACAAAACCTCTGGTGTACTCCCTAGACTGGTCGACATCTAATCAACGCCAAAATCTCAAAGCATAGGAAGTACAAGTAAAACAATACAGATACCAAGAGTAAGTTTCATGTTTGGTTTAATTGAACTCACCTAGTTAAGTTGAACATAAGGTTTCATATTCAGTTAAACACATGTTCGAGGTAATAAGTTTTCGCAATCATTCCTTTTTAACTAACCCATTTCTATATTTAAATGATTAAAAATAATGCTTGTTATTTTTTTAAAAATTAGTGTTATGATAACCCAATTAAACAACTTTCGTTATTAATTAATTCTAATTAAATTCTATTTAATTAAATTAATTAATATTTTTTAAAAAATCAATTCATGATGATAAATTACTATGATAACAATTTAATTGACTTAAATTAATCATTATCATAATTTTAATCAATTAATTCAAATAATTTATTTAAACATAATTTATATTAATATAATTTGTAACTCATTAATATTTTATAAATTAAAACCTAATTAATATTTAATACACATTAAATATCATTTAATATTTATTTAAATAATATATATTAATACTAACTAATATAAATCATTAAAAACAAACTATTATTAAAATTTAATAATTTTAAAACTTTTTAAAATGCGATTTAAATCGCATTGCCATCCCTTTTAAGGGAGGTCGTTGCAGCGATTCTGCTGCTGCCGCAGCAGGGTACGCTGCATCAGTAGCCGTACTTGCTGCGTCAGCAGCAGGGTTGCTGCGGCGGTAATCTTATAGAGGGGAGGGTGTGGGGTTTTCCCCACCCGACCCCTATATACATATTTTTTTTTTATTTAATTATAAATTTCAATATTATAATATTTGTAAAACATTTTTCTTTTTCTTTTTTTTTCTTTTTTTTTTAATATTAATTTATTTTATATTAATTCTATAATTAATAAAAATACTCATCACAATTAATATTTAACAAATAAATCATTGTTATTTTACTTCAATTTTTTTTTATAAACAATTGCCATCTTATTCTGATAGGACAGCTATGGGCAAAGATCAAATTTTTTTCTTTCTAAATTAGAATTTACCTTTCTTTCAAACCCTACATGATTTAAATTAATTTTCTCTACGTTTTTCTTCATAAATATGGATAATAAAAGACTAATTTCAATCAATTAGATCTTGAAACAATCGAGATGATAAACATAATTTCAATCACCCAACAATCACGAAGCAAACAGATATTTCCAATTAAAATTGCATTCACAGGATTTCAAAACCCTACCTCGTTCTGATGCTAAAACTCTAACAGCTGGACAAAGATTTCTACTGCAACAATATCCTTCAAGCTACGAAAAATTCCTTCTTTTCCCAAACCCTCTGAATTGCTCTCCAAAACCTGTGTGTTCTCAAACTTGTCTCCCAAAAATCCTCCTTGAAAAATGAACCCTCAAATTGATAAGGAGTTCTCTTCCTACAATCGGGGCACTAATTGTGCGTTTACCCGAGAGGTCTCTTGATCAATCTTGTTAACTCTAAAATCAACCTTTATTTATCTTATCTTTCATATTTTCATGCACGTTAAATGGATTATTAAATCTCTTTATTTAATTTCCACTCAACTTCTATTTTAATCAATTTATAACTTATAAATCTCATGCGCACTTAATGCGATTAAATATCTTTATTAATTTCACATGTTTAATCTTTTCAATTAATTTCTTTTATTTTCAACTCATGCATAAATCATGCGAACTATAATCTTTATGATAATTAAATATCTTTTCACTTTTAATTTCATTTTAGAAACTTAATTGATAAAATATTTATTAACTTAAATAACAATAATATTTAGCATTTATTTAAAAATGCACTCTAAATATATTATTATTAAATTAAATAAATATAATCACGTTCTAAATTTAAACTTTAACTTTTATCTCCAATATTTAATTCTCTCTTATTTAATTAATTCATTCATGCACAATTAATTTCCTTTTTAAAATAAAATATTCTTTTATTATTCCTTCATGCACTTTAAGTGAATTATTAAATTACTTTATTTAACTTTACACTTTACTTTAAATTAATTTAATAACCTTTTAAAATCTCATGCACACTTTCTTAGAATATCTTTATTAAGTTCACATATTTTTTTTATCTTTTAAATTAATCTCTTATATTTAAAACTCATTCATGCGAACTTAAATCTTTTCCATAAATTAATATCTTTTTCCTTTTTAATATATTTTTTGAACGTTTAAATTGATAAATATTTATTAACTTAAATAACAATAATATTTAGCATTTATTTAAAAATGAACTCTAAATATATTATTATTAAATTAAATAAATATTATCATGTTCTAAATTTAATCTTATAGCTTTTATCTTCCAATTCAATTCTTTATATTTAATTAATTTCTCAATTAATTAAATATAATTAAATATTCAAAAAGTCATAATAATTTTTCATTAAATTAAATTATTAATTTAATCTATTAATTAGACTTAATTAATAGAAATTCATCAAAGACTCACAAAACAACATACGCACAAAAATACTCACGGGTTTAAAAAGGGTAGACAGTCTGTTACAAGTCCTCCTTGCAGGACAAGTATTATAGGCTTATGGCTAGGATTGGACTTGATCATTATCTTCCCATTCTCACCATTTGAGTATTTGTAATAGGGCACGCTCATCCTGGCAATTCAGGGAAGTCGATGCCCGGTACCTGCATCCTGCATAAAAGACGAGCATGTACATGTATATAATATATCTAAACTAAACAAGCAATGGTAGAGAGTGGTTCATCGTGTAGATCCCGACTAGCAGGTGACTACGACTCCCTCCCTTAACCACATCAAACACGTCAGACAGAAAGATAAAACAAACACGCACACCATATACATGCAAGTATGGGGTAAGTATTGTAAAAATCATAAGTCTAACATCAAATGCGTACATATAATAATGCATCTCTATCAATACAACATAATCATCATTAAAGACATCATGTTAACATTTTTATGAAAGAAACCACATTTACTAACTAGGATCATTAAAATACCATTAACAACACATGAATGAAATCAACTAAGCAATAATAACCGATGCATTTGTAATTCAAGACATGAAATAATATCATAATATTGTAAATCCAATATCTCTAAACTAATCAATGCATAAAATCAACCTAAAAGAATTTGACAATGATAACAGAAATGCGATCTAGGGGCAGGCACTACACTTCTTCTCAATCCTGGCAAGGACAACATTCCACAACTCCATAGGGGAGGCTTGAAAAGTGAAAGGAATGCCCATAAATTTAATGATTTCCCCATATTGGACCCATTTCCACCCATATTACTAAAGCCATTGAGAGCCTGGCAAGAAGGATTGTCGGTGACAAAGGGTTTTGTACCATTAAATAACAGACCCAAATGCAAGGCAAAAAGTATCCAAGCACTACAAGGCATTGGCTATATTGTCTTCTTCCTCATGTAAAGTAAGGAAGGCGTCATCAATAAAATGGTCATTCACAAGCTGTGTAGAGGATTCTGGAAGAGAAATACCATGAACCACACCCCAAGAAATGACATTGGCAAGAAGATAGCCAAAGCATTCAGACACCAACGCATAGAGCAAAGGTGCAAGAGGGAAACCTTGACAGATAGATCTATAAAGCCCAAAAGCTTTAGATTGTTTCCCATTAATGGTGATGCAAGCAGAGGCATCCCAAAAAGAATTTGCATAGATTGCAGAAAAATTGGCCCAAACTCTAGAGCTTGCAACATTGCTAGAATAAAGGGCCACTCAATCCAGTCATAGGCTTTGGCAAAGTCAATTTTGAGAAATAAGGCCTACTACTTAGATTGCCTAGCCCATTCCACTCCTTCCCAAACAACAATGATGTTTTGAAAAATATAGCAGGATTTGATAAAACCATTTTGTTTAGGATGAACAATATAAGGAAGAAAATGTCAAATTTTGATAGAGAGGGCTTTGGAAATGATCTTGTAGGAGACATTCAATAAGGTGAGGGGTCTCCAATTGTAAATTTCCTCAGGATCACCAACTTTAGGTATGAATTTGATATTGCCCTTATTGATAATGCTACCTAGGGAATTAGAATTGAAAGCTTCATGGTAAACCTGAAGAAAATTATGACCAATATCATCCAAATGGATTTTGTAGAATTCACAAGGAAAGCCATCACAACCAGGGGCCTTGTCAATAGCCATGGAAATGACAACTTCCTTTAATTTTGCAAGCATTAATTTTTTCTCACAAAAGGCATATTGCTCAAGAGCAAGCTGATTGGGAGTAACTCCAAGGAATTCTTGAAGAGCTTGGTGACACATAGTAGAAGGCCCTTAAGCCTTGAAAACTTGCTCATAATGGCACACAAAATTTGGAAGAATATTTGGTAGATCAGTAAAGACTTGATGGTCTTCATAGATGCGCTTGATGCCAATTGCAGGATGGTAAGCTTGCATAGCATTAAGAAATTTCGTGGAAGCTTGACTGCCAACCTCCAACCAATGGAGATGGGCCTTGATCTAAGCTCCTCTAGTAGCATAGCTATCTACAAATTGCTTCTGGTGTCAAAGATTGGCGAGCCTAATCAGGAGATTTGTATCAAACAGATTCATGGAAAGAGCTTCTAAAGCTGTACACAGATCTTTGGTAGTGGCTTAATAAGATCAACTGTGGTACTTGGCCAACTGTCTACTATAAATGTGAAGAAACCTTGTAGTATACAGAATGACATCATTCCACCATAGAATCCACCCAACATGGGTGTGGGGTCAAGGCTCAAGATCCCACACACAAAGAATGTGGGCAATAGTGGGAGGATAGGACAACAATGAGGTGTTGAGGTAAAATTGGGTTTTACAAGGATGGGGTTGAGCCATTTGCCAAGTGATAGAAAAAATAATGGGGGAGTGATCAGACAACGCCACATCTAGCAAAGGAGTGGTAGGTAGGATCTAGCTTGAAAATTGATCCATGTATTCCAAACCCCATCCGGGTGGTGGCTAGCATTAGGATTAAAAAGACCTATCTTGTTCTGCATGTGAAACTAGACCTCACGTTTGCCCAAAACCCATCTAAAAGGTAGAAGTCCCTCCTTGTCAGTGACTAGCTCTACCATTTTGAAATCCCCACAAAAGACCCAAGTCGCAGGTGGCAAATTATCTGCCAACTAGCGCTACATGTTTGATCACTCCACAATATCATTAGGAGCATAAACATTAACAATACCAAAACAATGATTATGAAAAGACAAAAAATTACAAACTAGTCGGTCTAGTGAGTCAAAACCATGTGAAATAACATAAGAAAATAAATGAGGAGAGAGAACAGTAATAACCCCACCGAGTAACCAACCTCATGTTGGGAAGCAAATATGATGCTATCTAACCATATAACAATACAAGCTAAGGTGAGTAAAAACTTAGTAACTTTAACTTCTCGAAGATAAAGAACATCAATATTACCAAGCCTTTGCTTGGTGTCATGAACAAAATATTTTCTAGGGAGGTTTGTCAACCCCCGCACATTCCAGGAGAGACAATTCATTGTAAACGAGCTTGCATGTCATCCTCATTCCCAAGAGAGGAGAAGCTATTATGAAAATATTTTGGAGCATTGAATGAAGAGTCATTAATAGAAATGACTCTTCACATCTTCTCCCCATTATCAAAATACTCATCACTATCATCTAGGTTGCAAGACCTATGAAGAGTTTACTATGAGATCATCGATACCACTTGCATCGCTCAAATCCATGAGGGTCAAGGCTTAGGAGTGCAACCTCTCGCTATCGTCTACACAACAAGGTTTGAAACAGGAGGTAGAGGAAGTAGAGGAACTGAAGGCTCTAGTTGAACTAGGCTTGGGCTAGGTCAACCCATATCCACAAACAAAGGGCTCACCTTAGTTGTGGTTGAGCCCTTTCCTTTTTTCACCAACATTGTCCACTCATCTTTTTTGGCAGCCAGAGCTGGCCTGGCTTCCAAGATGAGTTGGTGGTTGCGGTCCAATAAAGGGCAGTCCCTAATCTCGTGCTTAGCAGATTGACACTGATAATAAGTATTCCAAAGGTTAAGGTAAAGAACCTTCTGAGTGAAGGTGGTACCACCAATCTAGATATCCATAGAATCCTTGAGGTCCTAAGAGAGGTCGACCTCAACACAAACCCTACATTGGGGATGAGCATTGAAAACTTGTTAGGTTCAAGGCATACAACCTTGCCAATGGTTTGTATAATGACTGACAAAAACGACTAGCATGGGATAGGCAAGCCAGAGAACTTCACCCAAATAGGCACCTTAAGCTTGCTATCATCAGAAATGGAAAAATCGCATGATCAACATTGAAAAACCAAGACGGATGACCTAAGAATCTAGGGACCTTGAGCAAACACATGTTCAACTTGGCCCAAAGTGCTAAAGTGAAAAAGGAAAGAGCCTTTGGTAAGGCTTTGCATGCCTTCAAGGTGGACACCCTGAGGTGTCTAGACCTTGGAAACCCAATCCTACAACATGCTTTCACAAGGAGTGCAACCCACAAAATACCCAATAACGGTTTGTTGCTCTAACTAGTTGCATGCACTATCAAAATCCTTGATATTCAAAACAATATCAGGAAAGGAATTACCTTGTGGAAAACCTTAGGAATGAACTTGCACAGATGTTTGTTCGGTGATGTCATTCTCTCCCACAGTAGCAACTCCAGCTCCAACATCAACTATTGAGCCAGAGAAAGCCAAGGCCCTTATAAATGAAAATCTATTCCCATAGTAAATGTGATATGTTAGGTGGCAAACCATTGAGGGCTTAGACAGAAGCTATACAAACCCTAGCAAAACACATTTCAGCGAATAGTGGTGTTTATTTTGAAAATATTATGTTTATGATTAATATTATTATTTTTAAATATAAATAGTTGTCAAATTTAAGGTAAGATTTTTTCTCAACACATTTAAGCTCGCACCATTACACTTACCCATTATTTCTCACTTAGATGTATAGATAGTCATAACATTGAGAACCATCTTTTTATAATTAATTAATTGTATTATATAGTCTATAGATATGAGACATATAACTCCCCATATTTTGAATTTCAAAGGTGCCAATCATCCTTTAAATGCAAGATACTTCAATATAACTTGAACAAAATAGATACCTTAGTAATATACATGTCATCCACAAGTAATTATATATTATATATTTAAAAACTTAATGCATATTGACACAATTTTTTCAATCTCCTAGTTGGAAAAATAAGGGCTTCATTACAATTCATGAGAGCATAGTTACAAGAACTTGGAGCTTTGTTTTTCTCTAGTGACTATTTTTTCCATGTCCCAAGACTCTCCATAGGCTAAGCCCATTTATAAGAAAATTTTCCCTTGTATTTCAATCTCTCAACATTGTTAGGTGGCAACAAAAAGAAGTCTGGTTTGCCAACTAAAATATACTCAAATGTATTTGAAACAAGAAAAACTATTAAAAAATCATTTTGGAGGTTAAAATACAAACGAACAGAGAGAAAATATGTGCCACTATGAACAATCTTAATGGGTTGTGGAAATATTTTCACTACGATTGATATATCTATCTAAAATATATAATTTGGTTGAGGGCATATATTATTTTTATGTGGTGTTTTTTTTTAATGAATATACCTTTCCATTAATTTATAATATTAAGATACATATTCACAAAAAAAAGGGGCCAAGGGATACAAGATCACCCTGCAAGTTCAAATGACACAAAACCAGATTAACAACTATTCATCAAAAAAGTTGTTTAAAGAAAAGCATAAAGCCTTGGGCGATAAGAGCAATGTTAGCCAAAGGAGGGTCATTATCATTAGAATCCCAAAAGTCCTTGGGGTTAGTGTTTGGCTTAGGGGGAACTCAAATATTAGCAATAGTGGCATCAACATCATCACCTTTACTTCCCTTAGGCTTGGATGAGGAGATAGCTAAGTCCCACTGAGGGAAAGTCCACTTAGGATCACAGTGCACAGATGACCAACCTACAACAGGGGTAGTAAGGGGAGCCACTAGGGACTAGCCTGAGCCCAACCTCCATGGAGGCAAAGCTGAGTGACAATGACCATCAAAACCACCATTAGGAGAGCAACAAAGTGGTTGTGGCTAGGGAGTTTGCAGGCAACATGTAGATCTGCTTCGGCCTTGCCGAAGACCACGAGGAGGAGTGCGATCACCAAAAATTGCATCTAGAAGCACATGGGAAACCAAACATGGTGCATTTACCTAATGAGAAAGTAGTGCTTATAGGTGAGCCACCTCCAGTGTGACTTTGTTAGTTTTTACTTAAATCTACATTATGAAATTATTACAAATGTGTGCTTTAGAGTACATAGCAACATGATTATCAAGAAAGTTGTGAGAGAATAAAATCGCATTTTGGTCCTTCCAAATAGTAAACAAAATTTCCATTCTAAAAGCATGCCAAATCTGGGCATATCTAAAAGGAAGTCTGGGTGGATTTCCTAGCACCACCATATGCCAAGTAAAATCCTCTGGGTGAAAAGGCTTGAAAAAGTCATGAATCTAGAGCCAATATCTCTGGGCTCACCTGTACAACCAAAAAAGTGCAAGAACCTTTTGGGTTGGCCAGAAAAGGAGCATCTAGAATCTAGAACTCCCAAATGCCAGAGCCGAGGGCCCAAAGGCAAGACTTGGAAGAGGAGACACTAGGAAAAGTGAGCAATCTTTGGCTCTGTAATGGCATTCTAGACAGTAGTAAATCTAAGACTCCAAGTCTTATGAGAAGAACACAAATGCCAACGTTGATTGAGAGTATCAACCATCGAAAGATGGGGCACTAGGGACCCATACCCTAGTTTGGGCTTGTAGTTAGCCATAGGAGTAGTAGGATACCACTTCAAATCCTTCCACCAAGGGCAAGATGAGTAAATACCAAGCTTGTGTAATAGATTGGGAGGCATTGCATAAACTAAAAGATCAACTGTATGCCAATCTGCACAAATGAACTTGAATTAATCATCCTAGGAGTTAAGGCTCATACTAACTCTAGAAAATAAGTCCTTGGGAGTTTTAATAACCTTGTGGAATAAACATAGTAAGTTGGCTCCTTGATCTTACTTAAAGGAACACCTTGAGTGGCAAACAAAGGAGACCACGAAAGATTTTGTTGGTTCATTGAGAGCCCATCTCTGAACCCATTACCAATAGAGTGAAGCCATGGTTTGAGGGTTTCCTAGGCTTTTAAAATACTCTTAACAACAAAAGTACCCTAAATCTAAACAAGTTTAGGAGTCACAAGAAAGGTCTGAAAGCCAATCCCCTTCCAGGTAGGTCAGTTAACTGGGAAGCCTAAAGAAATGTAGTGCCTTAAAAGAATTTTCTAGGCCTCATCTCCAGTGAGAGCTTGAATGACCCACTTTGCACAAAGGGAAATCCCCTATTTTCAAGTGGAAAGCAAGCCAAGTTTCCCTAAGGCTTTGGGTAAGTAGCAATAATCCCAGACAACTCTATGAAATCCATGATACATAGCATCGATGACCCAGAGGAAGTCCCAGAGAAGATGCTCTAGCTTGAGATAAGAAGCTTTGGAAGGAGCCCAGGAGCCTAGTAGGAAGAATAGTACACATTGGTGGCAACAAGCACTTTAGAGAAAATTTGAAACTTTCCTACAAGGGAAAGTGGTTTACTGATCCAACATTCCATCTTCTTCTCAATCCTAGGAAGGACAACATTCCACAACTTCATAGAGGAGGATTGAAAAGTGAAAGGGATGCCCAAGAATTTAAATGTTTCCCCATACTATACCCATTTCCACCCATAATGCTGAAGCCACTGAGAGCTTGGCAAGAAGGACTGTCAGTAACACAAGGTTTTGTGCCATTGAATAGCAAACCCAGAAGCAAGGCATACAATATCCAGGCATTGCAAGGTGTTGGCTATATTTTCTTCCTCCTCAAGCAAAGCAAGGAAGGATTCATCAAAAAAATGGCCAGTAGAGGATTTTGGAAGAGAAATACCATGAACCATACCTCGAGAAATGACATTGGCAAGAAGATAGCCAAAGCCTTCAACCACCAACACATAGAGTGAAGGCACAAAAGGGCAACCTTGATGGATAGATTTTTAAAGCCCAAAAGCTTCAAACTACCTCGCATTAATGGTGATGCAACCATCTAGGCATCCTCAAAAAGCATTTGCACATACTACAGAAAAAACTAGCCCAAACCCTTGAGCTTGCAACATAGCCAGAATAAAGGGTCACTCAATCCAGTCATAGGCTTTGGAAAAGTCAATTTTGAGAAATAAGGCCTGCTACTTAGATTGCCTAGCCCATTCCATGCCTTCCCAAACAACAATTATGTTGTGATCGAAATATAGAAGGATTTGATGAAACTAGTTTGTTGAGGCCGAACAATTTGAGGAAGCACATGCCCAATTTTGAGAGAGAGGGCTTTAGCAATGATCTTGTAGGAGACATTCAACAAGGTGATGGGTCTCTAATTGCAAATTTCCTCAGGATCACCAACTTTAGGTATGAATTTAATATTTCCCTTATTGATAATGTTTCCTAGGGAATTATAATTGAAAGCTTCATAGTAAATCTGAAGCAAATCAGGACCAATATCATCCAGGATTTTGTAGAATTCTCAAGGAAAGCCATCACAACCAGGGGCCTTGTTAGTAGCCATGGAAATGATAGCTTTCTTCAAGTCTGTATGCATTAATTTTTGCTCACAAAAGGCATATTTCTTAGGAGCAAGTCGATTGGGAGTAGCTACAAGGAATTCTTGAAGAGCTTGGTGACGTGTAGTAGAAGGTCCTTGAGCTGTGAAAACCTGCTCATAATGGTATATAAAAGCATGAAGAATATTTGGTAGATTAGTAAAGACCTAATGGTCTTTATGGATGGGCTTGATTCCAACCATAGAATGGCAAGCCTGCACAACATTGAAAAATTCCTTAGAAGCTTGATTGCTAACCTCCAAACAATGGAGATGGGCCTTGATTTGAGCCCCTCTAGCAATGCAACTTGCTTTTGGTACCAAATATTGGCAAGCCTAATCTGGAGATTCATATCAAATAGATTCATGGCAAGAGCTTTTAAAGCCATATGTAGATCTTTGTTAGTGGCTTCCTAAGATCATTTGTGATACTTGGTCAACTATCTATCGTAAATGTGAAGAAACCTTGTAGTATAGAGAATGACATCATTTCACCATAGAATCCACCCAACATGGGTGTGGGGTTGAGGCTCAAGATTCCACACTCAAAGAATGTGGGCAATAGTGGGAGGATGGGATAACAATGAGGTGTTCAGGTAAAATTGGGTTTTACAAGGACGGGGCTGAGCCATTTGCCAAGTGATAGAAAAAATAACATTTGGGGGAGTGATCAGACAATGTCACATCTGGTAAATGAGTGATAAGTAGGGCATACTTGTGGGAAAAAGAGAAAAATGACTGCACTGATATCATAACCATGTCAAGTCTCTTTAAAACTCTGTTAGACCTAGCTCTAAAATTAGACCATGTATGCCAAACCCCATCTGGGTGACAATGACTAGCATTAGGATAAAATAGACCTAGCTTGTTCTGCATGTAAAATCATGCCTCATGTTCACCAGCTATGCATCTAAAAGGTAGAAGTCCCTCCTTGTCAGTGGCCATCTCTACCATGTTGAAATCCCCACAAAAGACCCAAGTTGTAGGTGGCAAATTATCTGCCAACCAACACCACACGTGTGATCGATCCACACCATCATTAGGAGCATAAACATTAATAATACCAAAAGAATGATTCTAAAAAGACAAAAAATTCCAAACCACCCTATGTAGTTGGTCAAAACCATGCAAAATAACATATGAAAGTAAAAAAGGAGGAGAAGAGTAACAACTCCACCATTATCAACCTCATGTTGGGAAGCAAATATGATGCTATCCAGCCATATAATAGTACGAGCTAAGGTGAGTAAAAACTTAGTAACTTTGACTTGTTGAAGACAAAGAACATCAATATTACTAAGCCTTTGCTTGGTGTCATGAACAAAATATCTTCTAGCGAGGCCTGTCAACCCCTGCACATTCCATGAGAGACAATTCATTGTAAACCAGCTTGCATGTCATCCTCATCTCCAAGAGAGGAGAAGTTGTTATGCAAATATGTTGGAGCATCGAATGAAGACTCATCAATAGAAATGACTCTTCAAATATTCTCCCCATTATCAAAATACTCATCATGGTCGTCTGGGCTGTGAGACCTATGAAGAGATTGTTGTGAGATCATCGACGCTGCTTGTGGCGCTCGAATCCATGAGGGCCGAGGCTCAGGAGTGCAACCTCATGCTATCCCCTGCACAACAGGGTTTGAAACAAAAGATGGAGGAAGTAGAGGAATTGAAGGCTCTAGTTGAACTAGGCTTGGCCTAGGTTGACTTGTATCCATAGACAAAGGGCTCTCCTTAGCTGTAGCCAAGACCTTTCCTTTTTTCACCACTATTGTCCATTGATCTTTTTTGGTAGCTAGAGCTAGCTTGGCTTCCAAGACAGGTGAGCAGTTGCGGTCCAACAAAGGGAAGTCCCTAATCTTGTGCTCAATATACTGACACCGATAACAAGTATTTAGAAGGTTAAGGTAAAGCACCTTCTGAGTGAAGGTGGTACCACCAATTTGAATATCCACAAAATCCTTAAGGTCCTGAGAGAGGTTGACCTCAACACAAACCCTACGTTAGGGCCAAGCATCGAAAAACTTGTCAGGTTCAAGGCATACAACCTTGCCAATGACTTTTGCAATGATTGACAAAAAGGACCAGCATGGGATAGGCAAAGCTTGAAGTGCCAAAGCAAAAAAGGAAAAAGCCTTTGGTAAGGTTTTGCACACCTTCAAGGTGGACACCCTAAGGTGTCTAGACCTTGGAAACCCAATCCCAAAACATTCTTTCAGAAGGAGTGTGGCCCACAAAATACCCAATAAGGGTTTGTTGCTCTAACTAGTTGCATGCACTATCAAAATCCTTGACATTCAAAACAATATCATGAAAGGAATTACCTCATGGAACACCATGGGAATAAACTTTTGTTTGGTGGTGCCATTCTCTCCCACACTAGCAACTCCAACTCTAACATCAACTGCTAAGCCAGAGAAGGCCGAGGCCATTATAAATGAAAATGCATTCTCGCAATTAATTGTAGCATGTTAGGAGGCAAACCAATGAGGGCTCAGGCAAAAGTCGTACAAACCCTAATAGAGCACATTGGAACAAATCGCGGTGTTTATTTTGAAAATATTATGTTTATGATTAATATTATTATTTTTAAATGTAAATAATTGTCAAAATTTAAGGTAAGAGTTTTTGTTAACACATTTAGATTCACACCATCACACTTCACCCATTATTTCTCACATAGATGTATAGATAGTCATAACATTGAGAACCATCCTTTCATAATTAATTAAGTGTATTATATAATCTATAGATATGAAACATATAACTCCCCATATTTTGAATTTGAAAGGTGCTAATCATCCTTCAAATGCAAGATACTTCAATATAACTTGAACAAAATAGATACCTTAGTAATATATATGTCGTCCACAAGTAATTATACATTATATATTTAAAAACTTAATGTACATTGACACAATTTTTTCAATCTCCTAGTTGGAAAAATAAGGGCTTCATTAAAATTCATGAGAGCATAGTTACAAGAACTTGGAGTTTTGTTTTGCTCTAGTGACTGTTTTTTCCACATACCAAGACTCTCCATAGGTGAGCCAAGTTATAAGAACAATTTCCCCATTTTCAATCTTTCAACATTGTCGAGTGCCAACAAACTAATCTGGTCTGCCAACTAAAATATATTCAAATGTATGTGAAAGCATGCAGATAGATTATTTGTTAATACATAATAAGCAAACTATTAAAAACTCAATTTGAAAGTTAAAATAAGAAAGAAAAGAGAGAACTATGTGCAACCATGAACAAATATTGTGGTAAAGAGTCTGCACTAGAGAATGAGAACAAAAAAACTTTACCTGCAGTGTGATTTTTTCTGTAGTAAAACAACTTGTTGAAAGCACCAAAAGTATTTGCCGACAATCACAAGTGTTTTTTTTTTCTGATAAGTTGTTATCACCGAGCTTCCATTAAAATGAGTTGGTGACAGCATAGAGTACTAGGTTTTTCTCATTGCTTCAATTCAAAAAAAATACTTCGTATCATACAAATTACTCAGCATGCACTGTGTTATTCTAATATTTGTGGACAAGAATAAATTAAGTATAAAAGAAGACTTCATCAAATGACAACAACGGTTAATGGCGGTTAAGAGCCACATCATCAAGCATTTCCTTTGGCTTTTAAATTAGTTTTCGCATTCACAAATCAAATTTCTGTTATAATGTTTCCAAGCTAAGATTTGAGTAGGATAATCAGCTATATAAGTAGTTTAACGTCTCAGTGAAATATACCCAGCAGATAATCAGATCAATATCAAATGGCTTTAAGTTTATGTAGTTGTAGACGCTTTGCAGTTGTGACAATGCTCTTGCTTATTACTGCCTCATTATTTCACCCAACATGCTCTCGTGGATGTGGCAAATCAGCAAGAAAAAGTAACCACAACTTCTCTTTTCTTCTTTACTTACATTTTCTTTACATACATTTTGGTGCTTCTTTACTTACATTTTGGTTAGAAAGAATTTGATTTTAGTTGTAAAATGTTTTCCTAGAGATGAGTCAGGACATAGAAGTGGGATACAAAATAACAAAAGGAAATAGTTAAAATTTCTAATTTTTTAAATTTTTTTAATAGGTAATTAGTTGAAGTCTAAATTATTTATTATTACTATTATTAGGTGTTAATTTTGAATAGATTCAAACGCAAGATCTCTTTAATAAGAAGCTCATAATTTAAGGTTGCATTGTAGGCTCTTGCCTATGTATCTTTTAAGTTAATGATTACCAATTCTTAAAATAAAATGTACCATTGATTTTTAAAAAATTATTCCACTTTCCTTTGTTACCATCTAAAATACTTGATTAGCTCCCAATACTAATTTGCATTGCTAGAAATAACTAGCATACTCATACTTTAAAAAATCTATCTAAAATATAGGAATTAAATGTCTATTTTTTTTTAAAAAAAGAAAAAATTGTTGCCATTGTAGAACTAAATAATAATGTTGCCACTGTAGAACTACATAATAATTTTGAAAGTAAATGCTTTACTTAATTCTATTATTGAAGACATAATAAAACTTATTTTTTATCTTCTCCTTATTTTTCTACTCCAGGGGGCAGATTAAGCATGGAATATCTGAAGGTAGAGCTCCAAGAAGGCATTGCTGTTGTAAACTCCACAAGTGACCAAACTTTGTCCAAGGTTTGCTTGAATCCCACTTATATTTTAATTTGATTTTTACTTTTTTTCATATGACAAACAAGACTAATTAAAGTTTGTTCTAAAGCATGGACAAATAGGAGAAAATGAACGGTCTGGATCGTTGAAGGTGAGAAAGATGAAACTAAAATTTCAATGCAAAAGACAAATTCCTGGAGGTCCAGATCCTCAACATCACTAAAACAACTCTTACAAGATAATAAATAAATCCAGTCCTATTGAAGACCATTTTTGAAGTCATTATATAATGTAACAGAGAAAGCAAATTTTGATTCAAAATTGCAATAGGACTAGATACTAGGTATATGTGATGGCGAGTTCAGTGTTCTTTTTCGTCGGTCATATTAATCTAGAAGAGTACAATGATCTAATAGGGGTATCTAAATAGAAATTTGAATCCTGCTTGAATCATTAATAATGCAACCATTTATCTATTATACCAGAAGATGATAAAAGAAACTATGATGTTTTTGGAGAGCAGTAGAATGATGTACTTTTTAAAGGAGGAATTATAAAAAATGTTAATTTTAGTGTTATGGACGTTATCATTCACCGTTTTGGCAGTCAGAATATGAGTAGAATAGGTATATGTAAATTTTTAAAATTTCAAAATTTTCATTTGGGTGCATCAAAAAGGAATTGCGAATATGTTTTCTAATTTTGATCCAAAAATGAGCATTTGCAATTAGGAGGAATTGGAATACATATTCCTATTCCAATTTAATTTATTTTAGAAAATATAAATTTTTGGGTCTGTGAATTCTCCATCAAATTCCGATTGAACCAAACAAACAAAAATAAGAATACGTATTCTTATTTTCTATCCTAGAATAACAATTCCAAAATACATATTCCTATTGTCATATTCTTATTCCGACAGCCAACAATGTATTTTTATTTTGACTGAGAATAGAAAAATTAATTATTGACCAAGGTGTCAGGCACAACTCAATCTAGTCACTTCACAATAAGTAACTTATCATCTACTTTGTAATGTCTAGACTATAATGTATGGTTCACAGACATGGCAATAAAATAAGAGCATTATTTTTACTCTCAAGATGTGTGGGATCTCGTAGAAATGGATCAGCAAAATAATATGGACAAAGTTTTCCAGTAGGGAATTCATAGAGAGCAAAGGCTTTTGGGCCATTGGAGCTAATTAAATGGTGATATATGTGAACTCTATTTTTAAGGTGGAAGTATATAAATTTTTAAATGAACATTCCTATGATAAATCTGTATTCTCCTCTCACAGAGTTTGACCAAATTGACAAAACGTTCTAGTTTTAAGAATTCAAATTGTAGCTCGTAGTTATCTGAGTTTTGCACCTGTAAATTTATAAGTTTTGATTAATTTGATATTCCCTTTGATATGAATATATGAAGCTTCATACAATATCTTGCTGGTCCTCTCCTTGAGTATATCCTTCTAGTAATTTATAAGATATTTGAAACGTATTTCCAATTTTTAAAGAGATAAATAAAGAAATACTAATCAATGTTTAAGATGAGCAAGGAGAGAATCACTCAATTTAAGAATCTGTATAATTAGGTTATTGGCAAAGGGGATATGCTGTAATTTTAAATGTCATTTGTCTGATAATGTTTTCTTTTGTTGAAAGCATAGATCTATGAATTTTTCTTAAAAATTATACATTGAATTTTAATAACAATATCACAAGAACATAATCTCTAACAACCTGCTTTCCACGTACTCATTGTGTGCATCTATTGAAGTAGTAGGAAAATACTTTTTTGGAAGTAAGAAAATTCAATTTCTCTTTTCTAACAATTGGGAGTTAAGCCAGCTACCTCACTACTGCCAAAGGCGCTACAACAATTTGTTGATGACACTTTTTATACGGGTTATCTTCTATAAGAGAAGCCAAAGCCAGGAAGAAACTATTGAATTAGTATCATAGGTTTCTGGATAGCACATAAATTATCAGAAGAGCAAGCTTTATTTTTTCAAGACTGAGATTGATCTCCACCATTGCATAACTAGGAAATTGTCAAGTGGCTTCCCTCCCTAACACTTACCTTGGTCTCCCCCTTACAATGAAAGAAGTCACCCTTCAATTCTAGAATGTAGTGGTTGAAAGAATTCAAGAGAAGCTTGAAGGTTGGAAAGGTAAGGTGCTTAGCAATGCTGGGAAACTCCAACTCATTAGTGCTTCTCTCTAGGGATCTTGGTCAATTTTCGGTTCATGTTTAAGATTTCAAGCTAGTTCAAGGACATCTTGAAAAAAATTCAGAGAAATTTCTTATGGTTGGGTTATCGAGGAAAAAATGAAGACGAGTCTTGTCAGTTGGGAGAGAGTTTGTAAGCCGAAATCCTAGGGGGTTGAAGTTGAGGAGCAAAAGAGACTTAAATGAGGCACTTATGACTAACATTGAATGTAGACTATCTAAGAACTCTGTTGGATGGTGTAGGGTAATGAGGGCCAAATATCTGCATGGAATGTCTTTCAACCAGTTATTGTATAATGTCAACCTCCCAACTAGATCAAGGATCTAGTCTAACAATGTTAAATGTGGGAAGTTCTTAAGATGAGCAGTGAGATGGAACACTGGGGATGGGAATATGGTTAGATTCTAAGAAGACAGGTGGATTGGAGAATCCCCTCTTATACCTACCAAGTTTTCCTCTTTGAAGGATCATAGTGTGTCTAACTATTGTCTTATGATGGCTAATTATATTGAGAATGACAAATAGAAAGTCCTAAATCTTGTTAATCTCAATTTAATCAATAAAGCTTTAAATGAGGAGCTAGGGAAACTCTAAGAGAAATTCATATTCTTTCCTTCTTGTATAGAGATAAATTAATTTGGAACAAAAAACTTTGAGGTGATTTTAGTGTAAGGTCCGCCTACTATAACATTATTGGCACAAGATGTTCCTATCAAAGTTGGAGGTATGTTAGGAATTTTCACAATGCTCTCCAAGATTAACTTTTTTGGGCAGCTAGTTATGTAAAACAATATCCTCATGATTGATAACCTCCAAAGACTAGTGTTCAATTGGTTAACTAGTGTGTGCTATGTAATTGTGAAGAGGAATTTATCCTTCAACTTTTAATCTAGTGCTCTTATACTTATGTTGTTCAGTCAAATATATTCAATCAAATGGGGATTACTTAGGTCTTTAACAATGATACCTAACAATTCATTTTCAACTATAATTGCCCCTCCCACCATCCCCTCATTAAAATTCTATGGAAAGCCATCCCCCCAATATTTGTTGGAACATATGGAAGGAACATAATAATTGCATTTTCAAAGAAAAATTCCCCCCTTGAGGTGGTATCCCACATTACTATGGCTCTTATTAGGGAACACACTCTTAACTAGAAGTGGAAACCTCCCACTTCCTCTGTCCCAACTTGAAAAGAGATGGGTAGAGGTTTGGGATATATATCTCATTTAATAGAGAAAATGGATAAGAGTAAGGATCTTAAAAGGAAGAGTACGGAATGGAAATCACCCCCACCCCAATTGGTGGAAACTTAATTTTGATGGATTTGGAGGAATGGTACTATGATTGTTGGGGGTGTTATTCAAGATGATCGAGGCAATTGTATTAAGGGATATGTGGGTAAGTGTTGTAAGATTTCAAGCAATGAGGCAGAAGATATGGGCCTACTTTGGGGTTTGGCGACTATTTTTAACATGGGCATTTCAAAATTGGTGATCTAGGGTGACTCTCTTCTTGTCATTGAGGCCATCAAAGAGGAACGAAGGATGAGTTGGCATGCCACGATGATAATTAGAGATGCTCAAATTTTTCTATATAGATTTATTAACACCACTATCCAACATGTGTGCCATGAGGGTAGCCAAGTGACTGATAGTCTGACAACATATGGGCATGGTTTCACAAATCAGAAAGTTTGGGAAAGGGAGTATGATATTTCGATGAGCATTTTATTGCTTGTGCAAAACGAAAAATACTTATTGTGGCCTTTTCAAATTTGTGGTATGTAGGTGACAGGGTTGAGTTGGTCTAATTCATATGAAGCTCAATGGGTCTTTCATATGCCTTTTGATGGCTTTGTATGCTTTCTCACTTCATTTGGTAGTCCATAAGCTCTATATGCAAACTGAGCTTACGCAGTTAAGCAAGTGCATTCAAGGAGTCTTTAAGAAAAAAACCAAGGCATTGTTCTTAATCCATTTAAGTATTCAAAATCTTCATCAACCATGATGCATTTCTTCTCCTGAATTACATTCTTTTTACTTTGGAGATAGTGAAGTTTGGCAATCAAGGAGGGAATACACTTTCATTATATTTAAACATTCATGATTGAGGAAAATTTATAAGCATCCATATTCATGATTTTTTTTCTTACATAATTTTCTTTTCTTTTTGTTATTGTTGAGTCAAGGCTATTGCATTAACATATTTCATCAAAAATTAAACAAAATTGCATCAAAATTATTATGATATTCTTCATTGTTACATCTAATTTAGCAAATAGGCTATTTGTGGGAGCTTTATTTCTGGAAATTAATTTTTTGACAGAAAAGAGTTGGCCAGAAAAGTTGTCAGTTTGGTTGCAAAATTGTAAATCCTTCCCCCTAATTATTTACAAACCAATTTTTATGTCAGTCCACTTTTAACTTTTGATATTTATTATATGTTATCTCCACTTTTAACTATTATTTTTCTTTTTCTATTTATTTAAACAAAAAAATTACTTCTCATCTCCATAATAGCTCATGTTGTCATCTTTTAATTTTTAAAATTGATTTAGATTTTAATTTATTTTTTATGTTAGTTTAATTTCTTCTTTAAATATTATTTTTTAGTTTATATAACATATTTTGTCAATAGAATATTTGTTAGAGATGTTATTGTTTTGTATTACTATTATTAATTTTTTATAATAGATTTTTTGATTGATTTTTTTCAAATAATTTTTTTTTCATATTTGATAAATTGAATTTAAATAAATAATATTTTTTAATCTATTTAAAATATTATAGTAAATATTATGTTATTTAAATTGAAAATTATTACTAATCTAATTTGTTCACATAAGATTATATTTTAAATCTCCACTTTTAACTATTGTTTTTCTTTTCCTATTTATTTAAAAAATAATTAGCTCATTTTGTGATCTCTATTTATTTAACTTATGATTTTTAAAATGATTTAGCTTTTAGATTTTAAATTATTATTTTTATATTAGTTTAATTTTTTTCTTTAAATATTATTTATTAGTTTCTATAATTTATTTAGTCAATAGAATATTTGTTAGAGATGTTATTTTTTCATATTATTTTTTTTGTATTTCTCTCATTAATTTTTCATAATAGATATTTTGATGAGATTTTTTAAATAATTATTTTTTTCATATTTGATAAATTGAATAAAAATAAACAATATTTATTAATCTATTTAAAATATTTTAGTAAATATTATGTTATTTAAATTGAAAATATTATTAATCTAATTTTTTTACATAAGATTATATTTTAAAAAATTGTTTTATTATTGAGCACCTATTGGCTTATCATTGCAAGCACAAAAGCGTGTAACTGCTAGTTTTACTACATGTTAGGATTTGTTCATTTATATCTATTTCAATTTAAGGTTGATTCCTCAATCAGGGATTGACTAAGGAAATCTTCTCCTTACTCAAAAATTTCCCCCTCTTTTATGTGAAAGTACAAGTTTACAAGGTTTTTGACCAAATTTATAATCTAGGGTTTCAATTTTTTAGGATCTTCCTAAATTTAGATTATTGTGTAGAGCAGATTGAGGTTGACCTCGACCTCAACCTTAACCCAAGTCAACTTGAACCTTAAGTCAATCTTGACCCTAAAAGTTGACATTTACCAGGTGGGACTACTAGATTTTTTGGGTTTGCAGATTTTAGCTTATCAGTTGTAGATCTCATTCGATTTTAGTTTTCACTTTAGTTTGGAAGCTCATTTACAGGTTTGTATTTTGGTCAACATATTTTCCCACTTTATCATTTCGTGTGTCTTTCTTTCATAAATCAAATTACATTTATCAGTTTCATAGCACTTAATTTCATCATAGCATTACAATTCCTCTCTTAGGGACATGCAGAACAAAACCCAACATATCCTTACATTTAGGGAGATTATGCACTGGTAATTCCCCTTTGTATTGGCTAGGTTTCCCTTGTGAAGGGATTTTAGTATTCCTCCTAAATTTTTATGGTTTATACCATTCTTACCATTACACTTACCATTACATGTAATCAACATACAATGCTAAACTATTTCCATGGGTTGACAAGTAAATGAGCCTTCACTATGAAAAATATAGCTTATCAATCTAGATGTTTAATGCTTGCTTTGTCTTTTATAAGGTCTAGTTATTGATCTACTTAATGATTATTCCCCATCACCACCACTTTAGTTGAAGAAATCCTTGAGAAATATAGAAAGAATGTCACCAAAGATTTTTTAAAAAAAAAGATAAATTAAATAAAAATGAAAATCACTAACCCAAAAAGTCATCTTCAACCATGTAGATATCTTGCTATGTTTGAGTGTTCCTAGTAGGTTTATAAATGATCTATGTCATGTTTCAAAAAGGATTCATCCACTATTTAAGACAAGTAGTCTAGATCATGATAGTTTCTAATTAAGGCTTTATGGAGCATAGATTTAACTAGTTTGATTGATTGTGAAGATGAGGATAGAGATGAGAAAGTTGATTATCAATAGGTTGATGGGGAACGTGTCATGGGATCTACTATCTAGGTTGAGGTCCATTTGAAGTAGAATATTTTCTTTGTTTGATGTTCTAGTCATGACTATTTTTAAAGCAAGAATTATGGGTAGCTTTGTTCAAGGTATAAGCCTAACTATATACCTTCATTGGCTCTAATTATCATTCTTTCTAATCTAGCAAGTGGTAAGTTTGTGATCTCTATCTCAAACTCTATTATTAATCAAAGAGTTTATCTCATGGCTTAATCTTTGGCTATAAAATTTATGAGGCCACACACAAACATTGAGGTGGTTTGTTTCTTCATCCAAAGGAAATGGAAATCAAAGGTCAACTAGATGTCCTAGTGATCTTAATCCTGAAGGTTTCTTCTCATTTTTCTTTATGCAAGATGAATATTTAAAAGAAATCTTATTCAGAGAGCCTTGGGTTATCAGAAATGCATTATTGTCTCTTAAGAAATGGGAACTAGGTCTATATATCACTAATTCTTCTAGGCATCCTTGCATTTTAAGAGATGGGAACTGTATCTCTATCTCAATAATTCTTCATTCAATGCCATGTTTATTTGGGTCTCTAGTTACCTAGATATTTTTTGAATAATATATTGAAGAAATCTCCAAAGGAATAGCAAGATATTTTAGGGAACCTATTTATAGTGATGAAATGACAACCTTTAGAAAATGGCTGGTGTTTGCAAGGATTTGTGATAGTATCGATCACTATTCTCATTTTCTTTTATTTATTAAAATTTGTTCAAATCTTTTTGTTTGGTAAATGCCCATATATTTTGAAACCCTTCCTTTTGCATTCCATTTTATGTGAAAAACAAGGCCATTGTGCCAAAATTGTCTTGGTAAATCTCCCTAGAATACAATGAAAGTTTGGAAGGAGAAAATTAAGAAGCATGCCTCATAACACAATAAATATAAAGGTATCATCAGCATTGGATGTGACCTCTAGCTAAGTTGATTCTTTGAATGTTGATTCCTTGAAGTCATTTTAAGGTAGTGTAGTAGCCTTAAAATTTGATAATGTGTTATATGATCCCCTTTTTTAGGAACCCCTACATATCATAAAGGATAAGCCTTCTATTAAGGACAAAAAATGGGTCATGGATGAGAGAATAGTAGTTTCTCCCTCTAATATCAATCCTTTGAAGAAAAGCACAAAGATCAATCTATAACTAAAGGCTCTAGAAGAAGGCATGGAAGGATTTGAGAACTTAATAAAAATGGAGGTGGGGAAAACATGGTGATCTATATTAACACATGTGATAAATTTATCATCCTCATTATAGATCATGTAGTGTGATAAAAAAAAGTTGACACAAATAAAATTCTTATAGTTGAATTCTAAAACTTAGTAACAATCTCAATGGGTTGTAGAAATTTATTCACTATGATTGGTACATCTATCTAAAATATATGATATTCTTGAAGGTATATCCTATTTTCCTATTTTTTTATGTGCTTCTTATTCTAAAAGTTCATGTTTGTGATTTATTTAATTAGTTTGAGATGTAAATAGTTGTTAAATTTAATATAAGATTTTTTGTTAACACTCATAAGTTTGTGCCATTATGCTTCACCCCTTGTTGCACTCACATATGTATAACTGGCAATAACATTGAAAACTATCTTTTTTCATAATTAATAATTTGTGTTATATAGTCCATGATACTATAAATTTGTGTTATATAGTACATGATACTATCAATTTATGCTTTAGTCTAGAGATACATGACTCAGGATGTCATAAGTTTTGGGACCAAGCTTGTGCACCATTGGAAAATTGCCCTGTGCTTGAGTTATGTCTAACACTAGACTTAGAAAATATCCAATATTTGCCTCAAAAAGTATGAAATGAAAGGATTTATTATAATAATGACTAATGCTAAGAAATGGTGAACAAATACAACCAAAAGCAATGCAATAACATGATCTAGATATGGTGGAGGGGTGAATCTTTGAATCACTTCATAAATTTTAAACCAAATTATAAATACATAGTCTATCCAATACTATGTTGAAGAACATAAATCACCCCAAAGGTAGTTGTGTTAATACCTCTAGGCCCTTTACACTTGTAATTAAAAATAAATGAGCTTCCAACTCTTACAAAATAATACAACAATAATTAGCCTACATCATATGGAAGTTTGCAATCCCATATGTGCTACCTTACATCTCAATTTTGTCAAAAATTTGTCACCACAATACTGTGCCTCCACAGAAATTGATCAACATGATCAAATGAATCAGTATGATCCAACAATGGATTTCTAAACACTTCACTTCCACAATGCTACTCGGATCTTCCCTAATCATCCCTTCACTATGCAAATGTGAATGATCACCAAACCATGATGCGTAACTTCTTTTGCATACCAAATGAATTAGCTAATGCCTCAATATATAAAAGTGCATCAATATAGAAGTGCATTAGACAAATTTATAAGTCATGACCATTATCAAGCATATGTCTAGACCCAAATGACCACCAACCTCCTTAATCAATAAAAACATTCTACATTAACAAGTACATGCACCTTTATAAGTTGCAAGGGTTACACTGATAGTATATCCAAATGATCACTAGCCTCCTCAATCATTGAAAAAACACTACATTAACTAGTTCACTTGAATCTTTGAATGTTACAAAGGTTACACCGATAGTATTATATATTATATTATATATCTTTAAATGTTACAAAGGTTACCATTGCTTGTTTTTTTTTATAACTAAAAGAGGGGTAAAATTTGTATTGAATACCAAAGAGAATAGAACAACATAAGAAACAAAGAGCACTAAAGAGCTTTATCCTAGTCCACAAGTTGAGCTAGCTTCTGAGATAAATCAGGGGGGAGCATCCTACGATCAATAATGTTCTAATCCAACACATGCTCAGAGGCCCATTTAGCCAAGCAATCAACCACACCATTCCACTCACGAGGCATATGCATAAAATACACAAAATCTAGAGAATTGCATAACTAAGCGATCTATTGAATAACCAGAGCCAAATACCAATTCACATCCACAAGGTTCTGTCTATTCAATAAATTGACGAACACTTGTGAGTTAGTCTCACAAGAAATTCTTCTCCAGCCACATTGATAACATTGTTCCATTGCAACCAAGATAGCGAGGACTTCCATGAGGTTATTTGTATGGTAACCTTTGTAGATAGAAAATAGAAACTAAACATCACCAGATCTATTACACCCAACTCCTCCAATACTAGCCAGTCCAGGATTTCCTTGAGAAGAGCTGCCATTGTTGATTTTAAGAACTCCAGCCTAGGGAGGAGTCCAATGCCCCTCACGACTAACACGCTAAGAGAATTGCCAAGCTCTATTCCCAGAGCATTTTTGGGGGAAAGAGGGAGTGCTACCCTGAAGAGGAAAGGAAAGGCATGAGTAAATACCAGCATCTCCAAGGTCCAAACCTCCACCAAAGTCACATTTAACCAAAAAAAATTCATGAAGAGAATTAGCAATTTTCCCCCATAGGTGCCTAATACCTAGCTGCACATCATGAAAGATCCTCCTATTTCTCTCAAGCCAAACATGCCATAAAATAAGGGAAGGGCCAATAGTCCAAGCAACCTGAAGAAAAGAGGTCTTGGAAGGGGGATGGCCTAGACGATCCCAAAACTTAGACAAGGAGGATACATGCTAGCACATGCATCCCTACACACTCCACTAGAAGTGCCAAATTTGTTTGACAAAGGGGCACTAGAAAAAAAGGTGAGAAATAGTCTCTTCACTATTATGACATAAGACACACATGGAAGGCCCCTAGAATCCTCTCTTGCAGAGATTCTCCCAAGTAAGACAATGATTGTAAACCAAAATCTAGAGGAAAAAGTTACACTTAGGCCAAGAAAAGCTATTCCAAGCTTTCTTCCACCAAGACACCTCCACCTCAGCAAACAGTCGCTTAGTCAGTGTAAGGTACCTTGAAGAAATAGAATACTTGCTAGAAGAAGCACCTCCCCAAACCAAAACATTAGGTTCTTGCAAAGAGTTGCACTCCTTAGAAGCCAAGATTTGAGAAAGCTCCCAATGATCCCCTAGAGAGCCACCCGACGACCAATCAAAAGAATTCTTCCATCTGTAACCAACAACAAGGCCTAGGTTATGAGCCTCTTTATAATGAGCCATCTTATTCCATCTAGCAGAAAGGAAAGAATCACAAAGAGGCTGTAAGTATGGATGAGAGAACAAGAGAGGAGGATGTCCATTGTAGGAATCACTCCAAAATAGAGCCTCAATGCCTCTGTTACAGATCCAAAATAGACTTCTCTTCACCAGGTGAGCACTAATCTTGAGGGTATTCCAAACCATAGAGCCTCTTACCTCAAAAGGAAACCTGGAAACATCTGAAGGTTCAACACCAAGTAAATACTTTTGTGACAGGATATGGGCCCAAAGCTAAGACTAATTGGAACACTAGTGCTAGTAGAACTTGGCAATAAGAGCTTGACTGCATAAGATAGCAGAATGAAGGCCGAGGCCTCCTTCCTTTTTTGGCCTGCAAATGATATCCTAATTGATGAGGCTCCATTTGGTATTTTGCAAATTGCCACTCTAAGGAAATTGGTGAGAAAGAGCATCAAATTCCTTAAGAAAATACGCCAGGGCAGCTTGAACCATGCTTCTATATATGGGAAGGGCTTGTATCATAGATTGTAGAAGAGTCACCCTGTTAACAGTAGAGAGCCATCAATGAGTCCAATGATTGACTTTTTGTCAAAGCTTGTCGAGCAAGCTCTGACAAAAAAACATGGCCTATCTTCCCACCACAATAGGGACCCCCAAGTAAGTCAGAGGGAGAGACTCAATCTGAAATCTCAGGATATTAGCAATCCTTTGCTGAATAGGCTTAGGAGTGTTGAAGAAAAAATAGAGGACTTGTGGTCATTGATTTTCTGACCGGAGGTAGCTAAATAAGTATCCAAGGTGAGACGAAAGGCTTCAACTTCATGAATCCAAGATTTTCCAGCAAGGGCCATATTATCAAAAAATTGGAGGTGGGAAAGAGTGACTAGAACATTTACCCATTGCTAGCCCTAAATCAGATTTTGGGAAACATGAGACTTGATAAGTCTACCAAATCCCTTAGCCATAAAGATAAACAAATAATGAGAAAGGGGATCTCCTTAGCGAATACCCCTAGAGGCCCCAAAAGCTCTAATGGTTCACCATTAAGAAGGGTCGAGAAGGAAGGAGTAGTAACACAACTCAAACCCCATCTAACCCATTCCTGACTAAAGCCAAAAGCTAGAAGAACTTTTCACAAAAAACCCCAATTGACTCTATCATGAGCCTTAGCCGTATTGAAAACTTGATGAACAAAACATGTTCTCTAGAAGTACACATAGAGTGAATGGCTTTGGAAGCAATAACCACCCCATCCAAAATTTGTTTTCTAGCCACAAAACCCCCCTGTTCCTTAGAGATAACCATGGGAAGCCAAACTTTAAGCCTCTCTACTAGGAGCTTAGTAATGATTTTATAGACCACATTGCAAAGAGAAATGGGCCTAAAGAAGTCCAATTGATTAGCCTCTTCCTTCTTCGGAATAAGGACTACGAAATAACATTTAAGGCCCATAGCATATCTTTGTTAGAATAGGACTCCTGAACCACATCCAAAAGGTCATGATTGATAATATCCAAAAATTCCTCGAAGAATTCAATAGGGAAGCCATTAGGCCCGGGAGCTTTGCCCTTACACAAGCTGAAGACCACCTCCTCCAAGTTAGACATACAAATCAGCCAAATAAGAAAGTCATTCATCTCCTTGGTCACAAAAAAAGGGAATATAGGACAAGATCATATTCTCCTCAATTTCCACCGGAGGCAAGTCATTTGAAAAGAGAGCAAAGTAAAACTGAATAGCTTCCCTGGACACAACTTGAGAGGAGGTCAAACGCATCCCATCAAAAGTAACAAGAGAAGAAATTTAACTCTTGTTACATCCAACCCTACATAGATTTATGGAAAAATGTAGTGTTCTTGTCACCTTCCTGAAGCCAATCAAAACAAGCCTTCTATTTCCAATAAATTTCTTCTCTAAGATCCCACTCTACTAAATCACTAGAAGCTTGGGATTCTGTTATGCCAAGAGCTTCAAAAGAATCCAAATCCTAAATTTGCCTAGTAAAAACATCAAGACGATCCTAAGCCCTCTTCTTCATAATGTGTAGATTACCAAAATAGTTCATGTTCCAATTCTTCAACTTCCTTTTGACATACTATAATTTTTTAGAGAAGGAGAACATAGTAGTGCCATAGATAGGGCCTCCTTATCTCCACCAGTGAGCCATTAAATCATGGAGAGAAGAGTCTTGAAGCCACATTAGCTGGAACTTAAAGGGAGGCTTCTTGGGGACAACAACATAACTAGTCATGAGCTTGATAGGCCAGTGGTCAAAGCCTCTCCAATCAAGAATTTCAAAAGAGAGAGAAAGATAGCCACAATTCCAAAAGCAAGAAACCAGGAACTTGTCCAAGAATTCCAAGATGACATCACCTCCAACCCTTATATTGTTCCAAGTAAAGAGCCAATTAAGAGGTTTGACATTAGATATATTTAAAAGATATATATTTTCTCGAAGAAGCTTAGAAGAAGGACCCAAGTGAGCCAACCCACCCCATTTCTCCTCCATATTGATGATAGATTTAAAATCCCCATCTACAATCCAAGGCAAGAATGGGTAATAACTTCTGACATGCCTAATATGTGGCTAGAGCTTAATCTTACCAAGGAGATCAAATAGGGGCATACACATTAGTAACAAGAATCAGCTCTCTAGTTTCTAGAGAAGAGGCCACCATTAAGAGAGCCGAGTGACAAGAGATCTAGTAGAGAGGCGTAACTTTCCTAGGATCCCAACAAATTACAAGACCACCAAAGTTCCCTAAAGCACCAACACACTGACATTGCCACAGAAACCAAATTTTAGGAGCACATCCAAACATGGAATCCACTGAAAGCTCAATCTCCTAGGTACAAAGCATATCTAGAGAATGATCAGCCACCAACTCACGAATAGATTTTTGTCTAGGGATTCTATTCCACCCCCTCACATTTCATGAGAGAAAAATCATTGAGTAGAGTGGGGAAAATGTTCATCCACGGTCTTTACAACCCTAGACTCTACTAGTAAATCTCCTGCAAGTTTAATTTTTTCCTAATCTTTCTTTCGCCCAACTCTTGAGGGAGTAGTGAAAGAGACTTTCTTAAATGGTCTTTACATCAAGCCTAAAGCAAGAGAAGATCCATTTCCCTTTACTAGAGGCAAACACATCTTTGACAAAATCTTCTAGAAGAATATCCTTTTCCTGTGGAGTAGGAGAAACCACAAGGGCACCAGACTCAAGGCCAATAGAGATCTCCAACTTTTGTTGAACTACAACATCCTAGTTGCCACTAAGAATAGAGCTCCTCCCCTCTAAGCCAGTAACCTCACACAGAGCCTTGATAGGAATGCCTTCTTCTATGACTATGTTGTTGAGAACCTCAAATCGATTGAATCCTGAGTCCACTTGTTGATCTAGATGAGACCGCTTTTGATCCCTCCCCTTAGCATGGTTTTGAGTAGGAATAAAACCATCCTTATCAGGACCAGTAGTATTGGATCACCCTTGCCCTTGACTTGAAGTGTTCATTTGAGCTTTTCCGTTACAAGTACTATCAGTCTAAACATTCCCTTTTCTAGTTTTAATATTTTGACCACTCCCCTTACCATCATTAGCCATCCTTGGGCCTAAGAACCTGCCAGGGGTACCATTGCCTTTAGAGGCTTGAGGGCATTGGTGCTGTAAATGACCATACACATGAAAAATGTAGCATCAGAAGGGAAGGGATTCATAGTCTAGTTGTTGAACCTAGAAGAAGAAGAGCCTAGGCAAATTTCCAAAGAATCTGGCAAAGAATTATTTAAATCAATTTCAAAACAAATTCATGCATAAAAAATAATCTTTTTATCTAGTGATTCATGTGCTATCAGCTTCCGAAGCACAATGGCATTCTCTCAAAGGATATCCTCACACCAAAAATCCAAAGGAAGCCGTGGTAGGTAGACCCAAACATGAACTCTCAAAGGAAAATCCTTAGTAGAATTGAACGTTGTATGCCAGGGTTTGAGGTCATAAAAATATGGGCCTTCCTCAAAGACCCAGTTTCGATCTAACATGCAAGAGAAAGCCACCAAAAATTAGCTATTACCAACTAGCATAATATCCATATACCCTCCCACCTACCACGAATGACGAATCTAGGCTTCCAGAGTTGACAAGGAAACCCGAACACCAAGAAACTTGCATATCAATGCATGTGTAACCAAATAGTCCACATCTTCCATTACTGCCTCCAGAGGGATAACTAGCACAAGCCGATCCTGGCTACATAAAAGGCAACCATTAACTTTATTTAACTTCAAGTGCTTGCTAACATAAAATGTCTCCTTCTCCTGTGAACTCACCTTGGGAGAAGATTCACCACAGGTTGAGGCTCCAACAAGAATGAGACTATTATCAACCCTGCTCGCGGCCATAAGAGCCTAGTAGACAAATTCCCTCACAGTTGGAAATTCTACAAAAATGTATCATAAACAGTTGCTTCCATTCTGTAGTTACTCCAGTGTTGTGAAATCTCTCCGCTCCCAGGCTCCTAACCATATTCACTATGTATTTAGAACCATTTCTTATAGTTTCAATGTGATCGGAGTTTTTTTTTTTTTGCATACTCATTATTGGCTATGATAGCAATATCATACAAACTTTCCACAATGTTAGATGGTAATGTCTCATTCTAATATATGTTTTAGCAAAATTGATTTCTATATATACAACACATATTACTTTCTCCCAAAAACTTACACAAAATATTTTACTTCTCAACTTTATCTATATGCACGCCTCCATCTCTACTATCATTTATTGTTGAAACTATTTCTTTCCTCCACTTGAAAAGGTATTTTTTTTTATCTCTTAAGTTTCTTAAATTGATCATTTCCATCATTGGATCTCTTTGTGACTCAACTTGTGGTTTGTCTTTTTGAATCTTTTCCACACACTCTTGTCCAACTTTCTATGATCATCTTTAGAAGTTTTTTTTACATATGTTTATATGTAATGACACTATGGTAGATTGCTAGTTTCTATTAATTATCAATCCTTTTCGTAAGGTTTAATAATGAGAAATTAAATAGTGTGCATATATTTGTTCCTTAACCTTCGGTGTATATATGTTTATTCTATTTCACTAAGTAGGATTGACATGTCATTAATTAGATCATTTAGAAGAAATATCTAGAAAATGATTAAAGATCATGTCAAGTTTCTAAGTATCACATTGTACTAAATCCCTCCACTCATAGGATCAAGATAGAATGATAACTTTAGGTATTCCATGCAATAGTAGAGAGAAAATTTGTAATTCATTGACCTAAAAATCATGGGATCTCTTCATTTTCCCAAAACTCCCACCAATAAAGAAGACAATAAATTTCAATTAAGTTCCCTATAAGATGAAGACAAAAAAATGAGGACAACAACCAAGAGGAACTTGAGGCTTAGATGAATGAATTTCATATGAGATTGTAGAAAATTCTACCAAATTGAAAGTGTTTCTTCAGAGCCCTAGCATATGAGCTCAAATGTGGTCATTTGTAAAAGCACAAACCTATGTCACCTTTTTACAAAGGAAAAGGCTAACAAAAGTATAATTGTTCACCTTCAATGACATAAAAGTGGTATGATTATTTAGAATTTGAAAATGAAGTAAACTAATGAAATGTGTAGAAATTGATGAAGTTTGAGATTATAATTTTTAATAATTATTTGGAATAAGAAATGATATATTTTCCTATTTTTTAGTGATAACTTTTTAGTTGCTGAAAAGCACTAGAAATCAAGGGTCTAGTTCCCACCACAAAACTACATGAAAATAAACTTATTTTCTTTTGATCTCATATTATGTTATAGATAACATTTGTAGTTAGAACAATAAAAAATAGAAACTGGCTTTAGACCTATATTTTTCTTTTTATAACGATTCAAACTTCAACTTATTCAAATTGATAGTTTTCATCTCCCACCACATTTTTCAAAATAATTCTATTCCAACCAAAAGAAAACTTATAGATTCTGAAAGAGGACTCTCTCCTCTAGAACGTCATATAATTTTTAAATTCTATTGATTTGATTTAATATTTTTTTCTTTCTCCAAATTGACATCTTCCCAAGTGTTAAAATACGTACTTGTAGATTTTTTTAATTATAAAATACTATATCTAATTAAAACACTAGGACCTATATATGTGAATGTTCTTGACTTTGAGCTCCATAAAAAAATATTATAAAAAATAGTAAGAGTTACTGAAACGTCAGTTTTCTGAAATAATTGTATTTCTTTAGTAATTGGATACTAACTAGTATAAAACATACATTTAATGGACATTTCCAATTCGAAAAGTGTGAGACCATAAATAACTTAGCTAGAATAAATTTATCAAGATCATATTTTTGAACAAAATTGAGTTTTAGATAGAAATACTTAAATTCAGTCATTTTGATAAGTTAGCCTAAAAGGTGACACAACTTTGTACTTTTACCTCATGAAATCAACCCTTAAAACATCCTGATATGGTAGTCCACTACGTTAAAGGGGAAGGTTTCCCAAATCTATGAATTTGATAGAGGAGATAATCCCTCACTCCATCTCTTATATCATGATGGAAACCACTACAATAGTTTGTGTTTCATTAATGATAAGCGTGATTTTGTTGATGCACCCATTCTTTTTAAGGAGGACATTAAAAGCACAAGAAAATCCAACCAAGAGTTTATGAAGTTCACTATGGATCAAACATGGCACATAGATAATGGTAAAACTTGTAGATAAGACAATTTTATGAAAAGAAAGGATGAGCCTCAACAAAGGAAAATGTGATGGGTGTGATCCATGGATACAAAGGAAGAAGAAATGTGTAGGAAGAAATAGTAGTGATTTCAATGCAATAGTTATTGATCCAATCATTAGCCTATCTCCTTAGAGTAACAATTCAAGATGGAGCTTTGTTGTAGAGGTTCTTTGTATGATGTATAACTTACACAATTTTTGTAATCATGAAAAGAAATGAAAATTTAAATGTGTATTATTATATATGGTCCAGATGAATGTAATTTTATGCACTAGTTGGAATGCCCTAATTGTTCCCAAGGAATCAATATGGTTAGTTGTGGGGATGATTGAGTTGTTCTATTGTACTCTTTAAGATAATGCAATTCATTTTGTGTTATAGTGCATTTTAAAACAATGTTACATATTTCATATTTTGTGTTACTATGCATTTTAAAACAATGCTCTGGGTTTTGTTTTTCTATCTTCTATCACTTATCCAATGGACTAATATGTAATGCCTGTCCTTTCTTAGAATAAATTCTCATTCTTCTTTGATCTATAATCATTAATCGAATTTTAATCAATATCAAAATAACCAAGTTTACCTTAAATTCAAAGTAAGTTGTAATTATAAGTCAATCAAGTTTAATATATATTTAAGTATCTACTAAAAACTTAATTTAGGATGTTGTCCATAAGCATTGGCCCGGAAATAGAAAGGCACATTTACAAAGAATGTAGGAGATCGAACATGCTATCCATTTAAAGTTTTGAAAAAAATTACTTATTCACTAGTCATTTAGAAGATTTACATAGGGAAATCCAAATAAGATTATGTTGAATTGTAATGCATGGAAAACATTAGATTTTTCTTATCCTTCTTATCATTTAGGAATACTTCTTAGAATAGAACTTGTAATGTAAGTAGAGACTTCATGGCCATGATTATATCACATTGATCACAATCCAATGGTAATTTTTTTTCATTTTTTATAATCCATATTTTTTTATGTTGGACTTTGCTCCCTCTATCGATGGGAGGACTAAGAATAATCTACCTCAAAGTAACAAGCATCTACAAATGCCCCATGTATGTCTATGATGACCTCCCACATGTTTGATTATTGGAGTTTTCATCGAAAATGCCTTTACTCATTTGAATAAATTTTATGAAATTCACTAATATATTTGTGTACAAATATATTGTCGTACTCTTTTTAGGTATTCCCCTTCAAAGTAGTACCATTCTATACAAATTTCCATAACAAAATTAAAAATGTCCCTCAATTAATTGATTGAATCTTTCATTTGCCTTAAGCGGTCATTAGATATACTACATAATAATATAATCTTTTATGAAAAAATAACATATCTATTTAACAAGAAATACATATATAGTTTATGTGGCTGAAAATAAAACCAACACAATATTGTAAAATGAAAATGTAAATTAGTGAATGAAAGAATAATTTCTAGATTAAAATATCTATGTTATTCTTTAAAACTTGACTCACAGATCACTACTTGTGTAATTTTAGAATTGGAAAGTACGAGAAGAAATTGAAATGGTTAGAAACAAATTTGTAATTGGAATTTTGAATTAAGTTGAATTGTTGCAATGCTAGATGTTATTTTTACGAGTGGCTTGGAATGAATTGGCAAATTGGTTAAAAGTTTTGTGCTCTAATCTGAGAAGTTGAATGCAAAAAGTTATGTGCTCTATGTATAGACTGACTCGATGAGTTGAATGTAAAAGATCGGTTGCATTTTAAACATTCAGATATTTATTTAAATGAAATGCTTAATTATTTTCTCAAATCTAGCTGAATTTAAGATTCTAGAGATTACATGTTATGGATTTCAGAAACATACATTATTATCATCAAACTGTCCTTTTTCCCTTTTTTCCCATGCATTTTTGCTAATCAGATTAAACTGTTGGATACATATGTTATGATTTAAATTTGAAATTTATGAATTTCCAATCTGTCATCATTTTGTTCTATCTATATTTCATGAGAAACTCACACCAAAAGTGGTAAATCTTAATGAACTTTTTAAAGTCTAAATGGGTGAAAAAGCTTTTTACATGAAAAAAGTGCAAAGATCACAAAGTCTAAATGAAGCAAATGGAAGGCAACTTAGTTGAAATGAATCAAGCAAAAAATGTAGAAAGTTTTAAGAAACTCTATAATGTTGGAATATTTAATGCAGCAGTTGTTGTTTGCCCTTAGAGCCAAACGCTCACCTAACCCCTTGACGTCTAGAATAGACAGAAAAATTAATACGGGTAGGTGAGGTTTTCAAATTTTGAAAAGAGGGGGAAAATGGAATGTGAAAAAAGGGAATGTTTCTACATTCTTTTTAATTCAGTTAGATTATTCAGAGATTCAATTCACCAGAGCAGAGCAAAGGAAGAAGAAGAAAGTGGTCAGCGGATCCACTTGTTGTAGAGATAGAAGGAAGTATGTTCAGTGTCTCCAGTTGCACGTGACTCCTTTGTTCATTCTGTGAGTTAGTTGTTGTTTTGTTTTGTCCTGTTGAAGCAGTGATTGCTCCAGGCACCATTGTATGCAGCCATTAGAGCTACAAGTTTAACAGTTTATTGAAATTTGAAGTATTATCAGTTTAGGGTTATTTAAGGGTTTTCTGGTTGAAGCCGAATGCTCCCAAATTTTGTAATGGTTTAATCAAGTTGAATAGTAAAGCAAGCAGACATACTTGAATCCATTGCTCTTCCCTTGTTTATTGCATTTGACAAGTTTGTTTGAAAGGTTAAAGCTTTGGCTTTCTGGTTTTAATGGTAAAAGCATTCACGTTGAATTTCTCTAAGTTATAATTTTTCAGTTTGAAACAAAACACTCGGCATCCTCTTCACTTTGTTGCGGGTGTGGAGCATTTCCTTTGTGAGCCGAGCTCACTCGGCATCCATTGGTGCTGAGCATTTTTGAGTGCTGAGCTCTTCTTGTGCTGAGCCAACTTGACACCTGTTGCCTGTCACTCGGCACCATCATGTGCTGGGCAACCTGTCACACTCAAGTGCCGAGCAAAACTGGCACTTGACGCCTTTATTTGCTAAGCAGTTTTTAAGTGCCGAGCAAAATTTTTAGGTTTAAGGTTGTGAGTTGTAATTTAAATTTTTAATATTTCTCACATATAATACATTGATTTTATACACCTCAAATGCAATTCGACATAGAAATGTTTAAAAATCAAACCAAAAACCATAGCTTACCATGGGAAACTTCATTTCTATAATCCTAGATTTATAAATTTAATTATCAGTTATTGATGTGTGTCAGTTGTTGCAGAGAGTATTGTGTATTCTCAAAATTTTCTACAGGGTTCCTTTTTGGGTATTCCTCCTCTCTATGTCCAAACATATCACAACGTTGTGTTTTTTTTTTAAATGTAGAAAACAACTCGAAATCCACACTAAAACTGAAATAGATACAAGCCATAACTAAATAAGTAAATTCAATAGACATGCGTGAGTAAACTTTTCAAATGTCTAGTTTCTTAGCCTCATTGATCTTTTCTAAGACCACGTTTATTGGTCGATGCTTGTTTTTGCCTGAGAAAATTTGCCAACTGCGGACATTTACCACATGCTGAATGATACATTCTGTCGCTTGACTTCTCTCAGTTTGGTCATTAATGGATTTTGTAAAATTTAGATATAAAAAATCAAGTAAGAAATTGAACATGTCCCTTCTTCCATTTTCAAAAGAAACCATTCAAGGGAGAACCTGCACATCATAAGATTTACATGGAAAAGTTAATCCGTCATGTGTTGCATATTTGTTTTCATTCCACATTGTCACCGATTTGAGTGAAAAACTTAGTGGCATTTTACTATTCGTTGATGGTCATTGTGAATGTATAAATAGATGCATTTAGTCATGTATTATATCGGATAATAAGCTTTCACCGTGCATAGGCAAGGTATTTTCACCCACACCTTTGTTCGGTGTGTTATGTTTTGTGGCATAAGACTGTGGGATTGTTTTGATTGTCCAAACAATTTGGCTAAAGTCTTTCTAGGAGAAGTCTATCAGCTTAATTAAGATGCTCCAATGGTAATATTGAAGTTGGCCCAAATTCATTCCTAATGCAACAATTAAGTCACATGCTACATGAAGTTGGTCGTAATTTCAATCTCCAATGCAAAATTTAATGCCCTCATTACGGGACCCAAATTATCTCGCTGGATCACTGAAGTTCGGTTTTGCCAATTTTAGAAATTTGCTCAATTAGTGGGCCCTCCAATGTAGAATTCAAGTTGGCTCACCTCAAATGGGCCACTCTTAAACATCACACACTTAGGCAGAAATTAAGCTTGGAAAAATAAGTCAACTTTGATTATTTAACACTTTTAGCATAGGAATCAAGCCTTAGTGTGTGATGTTTAAGTCGTCCCCCTCAAGTGCCCCACTAAAATTGGCTTGTCAATCCCCTTCTCAAATTGTAAATATTAAACAAGCAGAGAAATGGAACAAAATAGTAACCTGAACTCTTGCCTACGTCTACACTCGAGCAAGAAACTCGTTATTATAAATCCCTAGCCCCATGTTTGTTATTGTCTTTTTGCTGATTTTCTTTTCTGTTGTTTCCTATTTTTCTTGGATTGACGGTTGCTAGACAAAATTAGTGTGAGTTCTAAATTTTGGAGAGCATTTGTAGACACTTTTTGGATTGGGGTTTTTTTGTTTGCATAACAGGGCCTATGATTTCTTCTGCATTGGTGAGGATAGATGGTTCTTCTCCAATTGGGCATGCAATGAGATCTGAATCATTTTATTCTGGGGAGAGTTCCAAGATGAAAAAAGTTAATGGTTGCTTTCCACATAGCCATGATCATCCTATTCTGGTTATTCCTCCAGCGACAGTGATGGACGACATTGAATATTTGACTAAGCATGCTTTGATATGCAAATTTCTTGGAATCTAGATTTCCTTATCTGCTCTTGAGGCATGGATCTGTCACTCATGGCAGGTGGAAGGAGATATGGAGATAATGCTAGCTAGGAATAGCTATTTTTGTGTTGTAATCTCATGCATGTCTAATCATGATCGTGTTTTTGAAGGAGGACCCTATTTCTACAACCATGTGGAGTTATTTGTCAAACCATTTAGGATTTAATTCTGCTAAGGATCTCCCTTCAACAGTGCTAGTTTGGGTTCACTTGCCTCGCCTTCCCCTGGAATTTTGGCGAGAAGACAACCTCCATCAAATTTTGGCTTTGCTAGGAAAGCCAACTGTGATTGCACATCAATCCCTCAATAAAAATGTTATTTCTTTTGCTAGAATTTGCATTAAAATTGATTTGAATAACCCATTACCAAATTCTTTAAAAATTTGTCTTAGGGCTTCTTCCTAGGTGCAGTAGTTAGATTATGAATCCCTCCCTTTTCGATGCTGGATATGTCATGAGTATTGTCATTTACAACATCAATGTCCTCGCAACTTGACTTCCAAAGGAGGGGATGGTTTTGTTGGCTCCTGATATAACAGATTTAAAAATAACCAAGAAACTAGACCAATACATGTCTAAGGCTAGCAAATTCCTATGATGGATGCACTTGACTGCAAACTTTAGCCAATTATAAGGCATAACTCCTTCACTTTAGGCTCTGCAAAACCTAGTCAGGTTAACCTTGAGGTTCTAATATATGGTATCAATGCTAAAACATAAAATCTGAACCTATTAATAGAAGATGAAACCCTTATGTCTTTTGATACTTATGCAATAACATAGGAATGAAATAGCTACAAATCATAGCCTATGAACCCATAAGCTAAGTGAGGGTTAATTCCTTTCAGCCCACTACAAAATGTGAAAAATTGAAATGATTTGATTAAAAAGATTTGTGCAAGTGACCTTCATCTCAATCTACATCTGATTTAGTGATAAGTGCCATATCCATTGGGACATAGAGTTATTACTAGCAGTTTATCAATTGAAATCCCCAAACTCCATTCTTACTAGCATCCCCTCCATACATCCACAAACCCTATCAAATCATTGAAGCATTTACTTAACTCCTTGAATTAAAAGCAACAACATATCTGATACACAACTCATCCAAGTTGTGTTAAATTGAATGAACCTTATTCATTCAATCACAAAGTTAATAACATATGAAGAATTAGGAGATAGAATAAGAGAACACAAATAATTCATTGTAAACCCGCTTTTGTATTTATCCTTGGAAAGACTAAATACATTAACTGGTAACACTGAATGGAACTCCAGATATGTCACATGATCTATCATCAATTTTCATTATCTCAGAGAAACAATACATGAAATGGAATGAAACTTGCACAAGAATGGATGTGTGGCCTTCACAGCTAGAGCTCTGCTCAATTAGGTAGGAAGTAAAACGAACAACAACTTGGTCTCACAGTAAAAACTAGAACCCTGCTGGTTTCACAGAGAAAACTGCCAACCCTTACAATGGATGAGAAAGAAAAAGATATAGAAGAAGAATGAAATCCCAGATTAGATCTGAAGATGACATCTGTCCACTTGAATCTCCATTCTTTGCTATTTCAAAACTTCTCTCATCTTCCTACCCATGAAATTTGATTTAGTTTTCATCATTGTTTTTTAACAACCTGAAATATCTCTTATTTAATGATGAAAAACTTTATGTTGCCAAAATATCTAAAATGCACCTGGAATGCTAATAAAACCTCCATTTAACTGACTTAGATGTGACAAAACTTACCCATAACTGCATTCATGCTACCTTTTATGTTCACTTAGTTCATCATTTCACTAGAAATCAGATCTGAACTACCTCAACTGAATCAAACTAAAAACTGAGCACCTAAGACAAATCCATGCATAACATAAAAAATATTTTTTATGAGTTTTGATTCTTCCTCTATTTTTCATTATGGGTCAAACGTGGTTGACTAGCCCTGCCACTTGTCATCATTTGATTGGTTGGATTTCTACCACATCATTGCCTCCTCATTGCCAGCTGGTCGATCGCCATGTCGAATGGTTAACTACCATGCAACTTTTCCTTGGCAATATAGCAACTACCATTAGGTCTGCCATGTGGCACGATCTTGTGCATCGCTGAAATCTGACTCATCCACCTGGCTCCATGTGTTAGTCTGAGATTCATCACCATATTCAAGTGGGCCAAACAACTCCTCACCATTTTTTCAACTTTCGAGAGGTCACCATGTCTCTACCGATGAAACCCTCCCATTTTTCGATGGAAACATGGCAACCACTCGTCACTATTTCTTCAACTTTCGGGAGGTCACCATGTCTCTACCAGTGAAACCCTCCCATTTTTCGATGGCAACATGGCAACCATCAAAATTTGACATATTTTTCTAACATGTGGAGGTCACAACATGGTAACCACCGAACATGTCTCTACCAGTGAAACCCTCCCATTTTTCGATGGCAACATGGCAACCATCAAAATTTGAGGTCACAACATGGTAACCACCGAAATTTGGCAAATTTTTCTAACATGTGCAGGTCATGCTGACGTCATCGATCTCTGACATACGTTTAGTCAAAATCATTCATAGTCGGATCTAGTCTAACATGTGCAGGTCATGCTGACGTCATCGATCTCTGACATACGTTTAGTCAAAATCATTCATAGTCGGATCTAGTTGGTCACGAACCCACCATGTAGCAACAGCTTTTCAGGAAGATGTTGTCTTAAAGTCATACAATCGTTCGTATGTTGGTGTATTTAAAGAAGTTAAAAGTCGATTGCCTAGAAAATGTGGGATAAAACTTTTGATCTGCTTTCTTCTATGCGTGTTGCGCCATTCAACATTTTCAAAATACATTTTGTGGTTGGCTTCCTGGTGTTACATCTTTAATCCACACGACCTCTTCCATGTGAAACAGGTTTAAATGTGGCCACTAAGAGAGCGTGATAAAAAGAAAAAAGATGCTTTATGCCTTCTTCCATAACGTTGATGGTGTCCATTTTAACTAGCTTCCAACACTTTCCTGACTGGCATCCTCTGCAAACAAAAACGCTATGCTCATCCTCACTTAAAACAGCTCCAACGACACTCCAATCTTCACGCAGGTCGCTTCAGTCAACATGCAGCCAGTACCTGACATTTCTTCTATCCACGCCTTATGGCTCCAGGGTTGTAAGAGGAAGGCGCTACTAGCACACTTTCAACAGTTCCAGCTTCTTCAAGGAAACGATTTCGTTGGCATCTTAATATGCTTGGTCACCTCTAAAGATAAAACACAAAATGGCTTGGCTTTAGGAGCTGGCCGTCTGTAGAAACGGTTGCTATTGATCATATTGTTGATCACGAACTCACATCCGCCTTGGTTACACCCATTAAACCGTTTCAGGACCACTGGAGGATTCACGCCCACAACAGATGCCTCTACTTTATGTTTCTTCCCAAGACGTGGTCTTTCTTGGTCTCTCCTGTTTCCTTAGCTAAAAGTAAGCTCACCCTGTCCCATTATTCCTTCCAAACTCTCAGCATTTTCTCATTTGAAAACTACAATCCCACTCATATTGAAAATTTTCCTACTACTGTTTCTTTATTGCTCTGGTTTGAATTCATGGCAGATTACATCAAGTCTTGCCTCCAATGTGAGCAGACATCCTGTAGTCTCCTCCCCTGTGACTTCTTAGTCTCCCCTGCGGCTTCTTCAAACTTCTTAAACGGCTTTCGATGTGTGAGTTGTCCCTTAGAAAATAGAGTAATATCCCCCCTTTCATCCATGTGTTCCTGCATTTAAATCTTAATGGCTATACTTAGCAACATGTTGTACTACTTGAGAAATAAACTCATTATGTCAAAGTATGGAATCAACCATTGAAATCTTCCTATTTCCTATGAGATGCAGCAAATTAAAACCCGAGTCATGGGATTCATCATTCTTTTCACTAAACTTTATCTGTGCAATCAATAATTTGAAGCGACAAATTACAAATTCTTGGAAAAAGTTTCTCTTTGTCACCATTTCAGAGATTTCCAATCAAATAGAAGGGGTACACTGGGACGGTGTGTAGAGAGTGAACATAGGAAACACAAAAAATATATCTTACTACTTCAACATGCCTTTTTTAATGTGACCATGGGCTCAATGATTGGAGTGACGGTGATAGTTTGGGTATAGAACAAAAGGGGTGGGATGATGACTTTGGAATTTCAACCGGAGCTATTTATCTTTGGAACGATTTGCATGTTGTTGGGATGTATGACATTTTCTATACAAAAATATGTCTACAACACTTGCCGGCAATTAAATTTTATAATCAACGCTCTGTTGACATTCTTCAATCCATTAAAAAAAAGGCACCTTATATAGTCAGCAGATGTAACATGCAGGGGCGTCCTATTAAAATATAGCTGGCATGGCCTTTTATGTGTTTAAATTTTTTTAACTCCACTGTTTCTATGCATTTCCATTTTCCATCGAATTTATAGTGATATTGTATGCAATGGAACACTGCAATACTCAAAATCACTGCAACATCTTTCTAACATCTTCGAAATCATAAAGTATTTTGTCAACCTGGAGTTAGTCGGGCCCCAAAGTGGGTCCAACCAATTTTTTTTAAATTCGAACACCTAGACTTTTAAATTGGCTCATTCACCCTCTGACACTGATTTCAAACATATTTGACTACTAGAAACAAAATTGCAACTCATTTTACACCTGTCTACAAACTGTCAACTTCATGCGAGGAGGTCTTTTGACTGGCTTTAAAAACTGACAAAAACAACTGACTGGACTCTAAAATCAATAATACTGATTCTCTATTTTGCATTCTTGCACCATGTCAAATCTCATCTCATTATGAATTTTCAGTCAAAAGATATCGACTGTCAAAGTTGCCCTCTTAGAATTACCTGCAATAAAACATATCAAGAAACAATAAAATGTGTTCGGATTTGGCTTTGAAAATAGGAAAAACTGACACTTGGGGGCATGACAACTAGGAAATTTTTTCACTATCATGAGGAAAACATAAATCTGGGATTAGGGCTCATGACAAATAACTGGGCGCGAATGGAGAGTGGTCAAAGTAGGCTACTCAAATTTGCAAATTGAAAGCAATGTCAGAAAAGTGATTTTCGCGAAGGGAATGGATTTGTCAAGAATTTCAAACTGGTACACTTAAAGAATTTTTAGAATAGAACAAAGTGATATAATCCATTCAATCTCATCTATCACAGATTTTGAGTTAAGACATCTCGAATAGGGGTACCAATCAATTTGCATTTATTGACACCAGTGAAACTTTGCCAATTGCTCTTGGAATCGCGTTCAAAAATTCCTCAAACGTATTCATCGTAAGCTCAAAATTGAAACATAGCAAGTCTCTGACCTCTAAAATACAATGCAAAAGAAATTTTTTCATTTAGGTCAACTGGGTCAAAGTTATGACAAGTCAAACAGGGCCTCCTAGAATTTTGAACAATTTGCATCAGCATGACAACAATAAACAACTGACTTTAAGAGATTCAAAACCTAGTCAAAACATATCGAAATGACTCAAAATCTAAAACATAGGTTCTTTGGTATGGACACTAAACACTCCCAATGTAGCAAGTCATGAAGCATAATTGAGTGCGAGATATTCAATTGCAAACATAGCCTCCTGTTGCTGTTTGACACTTGGGCAAAAATGCAGATTTGGACATTGCTCAAAACATAACTTCATGGAATGACTTGGAATGGTGATTTATCATCATGGGACAAGTGGATATACTGAATGTAAGGTGTTAGAAGTATTGAACACCTCTTAGGCCTCAAAAGGATAGTCGGGTACACATGCATCAAAAAACACTTATAGGGCTTGATTTTTCAATGGTACTCAAAATTAGGGTTTCAATTTTGAGTCCCAATAGGTTCTATAGCCGACGTCTAGAAGGTATTGTAGAGAAAGGACAAGATCAGATGGATAATACAACTAAGGGGAATTATCAACCAGATACTATAGGAAAGGGAAAGGCTTAAATACAAGATAAGGATGGATTTACCCCTGGTCACCCACAAGCTAAGGGGTGTGGTCAGAAGAGGCCTTTGAAAGATCAACAATCTGATTTAGGTTTTAATTGCTTTGAGGTGCTGGATAGTATGGTTTTAGAGGAGCGTATTCCTCCTAGTATCTCTTCTAACCTAGTTTGTCCAGATGAAGGACTTTCACCTCATGAGGCTTGTGGAGCATCCCAGGTTGTGGTACAATAGAACTATGAGGCCCCTATAGTTCTTGAGTTAGATGCTTTGGTGACACCTGTGGTAGTGGAGGATAATGACATTATTCTGGCAGACTTGGTTAAGGATGTGCTAACATCTGGTAAGGGTAAGGGGTCTCCTCTCCCCTTGGGGTTGATGCATAGACCCTTTAAGAAGGTTCCCTTTACTCCTACAAGGAGTGGGCACAAAATAGACGAAGAGATGATTAAACTCATAGGAGATATATTGATAGAGTCTAGGTTGGTGAAACCATTGGATGCTCATTTTCCCCATTCTACTCTATGATGATTATTCTCTCATGGAATGTTAGGGGGTTGAATAGCATCCTTAGAAAAAAGGCTATTCAAATTTTGGTTGTTGATCGTTCTCCTGATGTTTTTTGTATCAAGAGACTAAGCTCTTTGCGGAGTCTATGGTATGATATGCCTCTAGTATTTTGCCTCATGGGCAATGCCAATGTGTTGGGGCTATGGGAAGTGTTGGTGGTTTGGCTATCTTTTGGGATTCATGGAAAAGTTCTCCCCTTGGCTGGGTATCTTCTCACTCAGCTCTCTCTATGGTGGCTTCTGCTTTGGACTCAGGAGAGGTAATCATGATTACTAATGTGTATGTGCTTATTGATTTTGTGGGAAAGGAGGAACTTTGGAGGCATATTTAGTATGTTAGAAATTGTTACCCTTTTCATCCTTGGGTGCTAGCAGGAGACTTCAATTCAGTTTTAAGTTTGGAGGAGAAGCAAGGTGGTTTGGCTAGATTGGGGCCTTCTTCTGCTCTTATTCATCAACACCTAGTGCTTTTGCAACTCTTTGATGTTAAGCCTTCTATGGTCTCTATACTTGGAATAATTGAAGGAATGAGGCTGATGCTATCTCAGAGCATCTGGATAGATTTATTGTTTCTTGTTTTTGGGTTAGTGGCACCTTTACTCTCTCTTCAAAATTTTTGGACTGGAGGGGTTTTGATCATTAGCTAATCAATTTTTTTGCTATTGGGGCTTTTATTCTGAACCGACCACCTTCTAAGTTCCAGTTGATGTGGCTTTGTGACTCCTCTCTTCATGATCTTGTATTATGTTTGTGAAGAGATGGCACTCCTGCATATGGTACTACTATGTTCTCATTTTCTAAAAGGATTCAATATATTAAAAGGGAGCACAAGATATGGAATATAAAATGTTTTGGGAACCTTCACTCTATGACGTGGCTTGCATAGGAAGATCTTGATGTCACAACTAGGTAGATTAGAGATCGACGTTTCTCGAAGGATCTTGGAAGGGTTGAATCCTTAGCTTCTAGAGGTCTAGAAGAATGGGAACTTTGAGAGGAAATTTTTTAGAAGCAGAAGACTAGAGTTGATTGGCTCTAGGAAGGTGATAGGAACACTTCTTTTTTTCATAAAACTGTGCAATCTCACCGGAATCAGAGCAATATCTCTTCATTAGTTAATTCTCAAGGTATCCAACTGAGTTCCTTGCCAGATTTGTAGGAGGCTACTCAATACTTTTCTACCCTCTTCTCTGAGGACTCTCCTCCCATTGATAATGAAGAAAATATTATTTTATCTTGTATTCCTTCCCTTATTACTAAGAGAATGAATGATTATCTCATGTGACCGACATCTTTGGAAGAGCTGGAGGAGGCAATCTTTGGCATGCCTAAGGGAAAGGCTCCTAGTCCTAATGGCTATCTAGTTGAATTCTTGTAGGAATTTTGGGACATCATTAATCATGATTTGTTGGAGGTGGTTAAGGAATCTTATTCTAGCAAGCAAATTCTTTGGGCATTGAATTCTACTTTTTTGACTCTTATTCCAAAAAGAGAGGAGGCTAATCAATTGGAGCTTTTTAGACCAATTGCCTTATGTAAAGTGGTTTACAAAGTCATTACTAAGTTGATTGCTAAGAGAATTAAAAAGTGGCTCCCCATTAAATATCTCAAAAGAACAAGGTGGTTTTGTTGCTAGAAGACAAATTTTGGATGGAGTGGTTATTACTATTGAGGCTATTCACTCTATGGCTAGTTCAAAGGAGCAATCTATGTTTGTTAAGCTAGATATGGCTAAGGCCTACAATAGAGTTAAATGGAGTTTCCTAAGGAATATTCTTCTTACCTTTGGCTTTAGATCTGACTGGGTAAGCTGGACTATGAGTTGTGTTACTTCTGCCTCTTTTTTCAATTCTTCTTAATGGTTAACCTTCCCGGCTATTTGATGCCTCTAAAAGTCTCCACTAGGGTGATCCTCTCTCTCACCATCTTTTCATCATCATGGCTGAGGGCTTGGGCAGATTCATTATGTATCATGTGTCCCTAGATTCTATTCAAGGGTGGGGGTGGGGTAATGGTTTACCTATTCTTTCTCATCTTCAATTTGTTGATGATTATGCTCTTGCAGGTCTTGTTAGGATCAAGAAAGTTGAAGCCTTTTGACATACTCTCGATATTTATTTGGTAGCTTCAGGCCAAAAATTTAATGAGCACAAATATTCCATTTACTTTTTTAACACTCTTGATTCTATTCAGCAAATGATTGCTAATATCCCACGATTTTAGATTGGGTCACTTCCATTGACTTATCTTGGCATCCCTATTGTTGTTTCTAGGTAGCCATAACTCTTTTGGAAAAATTTGATTATCAAGCTTCATGAAAATGTAAATCATTGGACTCATCGATGGCTTTCTATTGCTACTCGGGTTACTCTTCTTCAATGTGTTATTCAAGCTCTTCCTACTTATAGAAGCATGGTTCAGGCTACTCCTGCTTACTTTCTCAAGGATTTTGATGCTCTTTCTCAACAATTCCTTTGGAGTGGTAATTTGCATAGCACTAAATGGAGTTTGATTAGCTAGGAGACTATTTGTAGGCCTAAAATGGAGGACGGTCTTGGTCTTCGATCATCTCTCTTGAGTAGTCAAGCATTGGTTACTAAGCTTTATTGATGATGGTGCTTTGGATGACATCAAATTTGGCCTTGTATTATCACCCATAAATATTTTAGTGGTGTTGATCCTTGCTCTATTTCTACATTTCCTCTTGAAGGTCATGGTTCTATGGTATGGCATACTTTGAAGACTGGCACTCTATTAGTCAAGAGAGGTCTTTTCTAGATATGTAAGGGAGGCTTTGAGGTTTTTTTTTTGGTCTGATGCTTGGGATGGATTCCCATCCATATTATCCATGTACCCTCATCTTCAGACTCTCTATGATTCTTTTCATGCTACTGGATGGGATAAAGTGGCTCATTACAAGACTCCTCATCAATTGGGACTTGTTGTTGGTTACAGATGGAAGCACTCTTCTAATTGGCCTCCTGGAGGCATAGAGGTGGATTGTCAAGAGCTTTCTCAGATTTTGGCCTCTAGGGAGTGTTCCTCTCTACTAGGACTAGATATTTTGGCTTGGAGAGGTACCTTGTCTGGTAAATATCATGTCTCTACTGGATATCAAGAGATAACTAGACAATTATTTGGGGATGCTAAGATCCCTTGGTGGAAGCAAGTTTGGAGTAATTTTTCTTGGTCCAACTACAATTTTTTCATGTGGCTAGTCGCTCACAACCACTCTCTTACATGGGATAATATATGTAAAAGTGGATTTCAAGGACCCTCTTATTTTTTTTTGTGTGGTAATGGGGAGGAGTCTGTCTCCCATGTGTTCTTCCATTGCTTCTTTTCTACTCCGTTATGACACCTTTGGTGGAGTGCTTGGGGTTTCTCTTGTAGGCATGCTTCCTCTTTGCCTGAGTTCTAGGCCTACTTGGGCAATGCTCCCTCCAAGTCTTCTCCTCTACATGCTACTTGGATTGTTGGCCCATCTTTTATTCTTTGAAATATCTGGCTGGAGAGGAATTGTCGAATCTTTCAAGATGTTTAGATTGGTGGTATGCATCTTTGGTGGAAGATCTCACATTCTCTTTAGGAAACTATTTAAGTCAAATGTGCGCTAGATGGCAGTATGACTAATCTTGCTATATGCAATCATCTCAATTTTCATCTTCAGGATGGGGTTGCAACTCAATGACATCAAAAAGTGCCCAAACATCCTAGGCAACAAGGGAAAGGATAGGTGAATCGGAAGGGGCATTGGACTCCTCTTCCTCATGAAATTCTAAAAATTAACACTGATGGTTCTTCCCGAGGGAATTTGGGCCCTGTTGGTATTGGGGAAGTGGCTCGTTGCAGTTCTGGTGAAGTTAAATTCTTTTTATTAGTACATAAGGGTGACCATACTAACAATCTCATGGAGGCTTAGACCATTTTATATGCTGTGGAATAGTGTTGTTTGCAGGGATGGCGCAAGATTATCTTGAGTCTGACTCTTAAGTGGTGGTGAACTTGCTTTCCTCGTAGGAGCTTGATGATGTTAGTTAGCAGCTGGCCACTGTTGTTAATTAGACTCGTCTCTTTTGTACCTCACCTCTCTTGAGTTCATTAGGTTTACTTACAGTCCTCGTGAATGGAACAAAGTCGCTGATTGTTTGACCAAATGGGCTTCAGGGCATGCTCCAAGCTGAAATATTATGGATAGGGGGCAGCTTCCCCTTGACCTGTTACAAGAATTTGATAAACTTGTCTCTCAGAATAGAGCTCCTTGTTGTAATCCTTTTTTTTTTAATAAATTTTCACCCTCTTTTCCCCCCCCACAAAAAAAAAAAAACTAATTATAGATTTTATATTTTAAAAATTTGTTACACACTCACAATTTCAAATCTCCTAGTTATAATTTCGATTAATATAAAAGCACCATTACAGCTCATGATAGCATAATTATAAGAACTTCGATTTTTGTTTTGCTCTTGTGACTGTTTTTCCACATCCTAAGCTTAACACACTTATAAGTACAATTTTCACCATTTTCCAGTCTCCCAACATTGTCGAGTGCCAACAAAAAGTAGTCTGGTCTGCCAACTAAAACATATTCAAATGTATGTGAAAGCACACAGATAGATAATTTTCTATAAATGACAAGCAAAACTCAATTTGGAGGCTAAAATAAGGAAAAAAATATGTGCCACCATGAAAAAATTATGTAGTGAAGAGTCTGCAACGTCTGCATGTACTCCTAATTATAGTAAGGAGTTTTTTTCTTACCTTTCACTAAGATGGGGTATAGTATTCAACAATAAAAGCACTAGGAATGAGAACAAAATACATTACTAGGTTTCTTTCCTGTTAAGTTGATGTCAGTGAGCCTCCATTAAAATAAGTTGGTGACAGCTTAAAGTACTAGGTTTTTCTCATTGCTTGAATTCAAAAAAAATTTAAAAATACGTCGTATCACATAAACTACTCAGCATGCACTGTGTTATTTTAATAATTGTGGAAAAATTAATGGTAAATATAGAGGAAGACTTTTATTAGAGCCTTATCTATTGGATCAAACGATAAGAATGGTTGAGAGCTTTACAAGTCATTCTAGCATTTCAAATGTCTGTTGTGGAAGTTTGATAATGTTTCCACCAAGTTTTGAATAGGACCACAAAGTTCGAGCTATATAACTTGTGTAACTTCTCAGTGAAATATACCCAGCAGATCATCATATAGTCAGATCCTAAACAGTTTGAAGGCTTTTTTTTTCTAATAGTTGTCAGAAAGAGTATAACGAGTTCAATGGCTTTAACTTTATATAGTTATAGAAGTTCTGCAGTTGTCACAATGCTCTTGCTTTTTACTGCCTCATTATTTCATCCAACATTCTCTCGTGGAAGTGGCATGCTAGTTCAAAAACGTAAGCATAATTATATTTGTTTTCTTTATATACATTTATGTTAGATAGAATTTGATTATAGTTGTAAGGAGTTTGACCTAGTAGAAATGAATGTAAGATGTTAAGTGGTATTCAAAATAGGCTGAAGATCTTATCCTTCATCAGAAAAAATAGAAAGTTAATAATCTTAAATAAATACTTAAAATGTATCATTGATAAAAAAAAAATTGACTTTCTTTTGTTACCATCTAATAGGCTTACATGATAGATAAGCTCTCAATACTATTTTGTATACTAGTACACGCTTATTTTTTACCAAGTTTGTGTGATTAATTAATTGAAAGAAAATATTTTCCTTACTCATAACATTATAAACTATTATTATCTTCTTCTTATTTTTAATACAGAGGAAAAATTAAGCATAGAATACATGAAGGTAGAGCACCACAAAGGCATTGCTGTTGTAAACTCCACAAGTGACCAAATTTTGTTGAAGGTTTGTTTGAATCCCACTTATATTTCTATTTGATTTTTTTCGCATATTACTAACAAGATTAATTGAAGTTTGTTCTAAAGCAGCTGACTTATAAACAAATACAGGGAGAAACTGGAAGGTCCAGATTACTGAAGATGAGAAAAATGAAGCCAAAATCTCAATGCAAAAGACAAATTCCGGGAGGTCCAGATCTTCAACATCACTAAAACAACTTAAAACAACTTTTCTTACTAGATTGAAGACACATTTTTGCGGTCATTGTTTTTTATGATAGAGAGAATAAATTTTGATGCACAATCTCAATAGAACTAGGTACTAGGAATATGTGATAGACGGTATGGTGTTTTCTGAGAGCTGCAGAATAATGTACTTCTTTTAATTATCAAAAGAGCTAATTTCAGTTTTATAGGCATTGTCATTTATTTCCAATGTGTTTTTTTGGAGTTAACTCATTGGTGACCTATGAGAACTCCATCATTAGGTGGAAGTATATAATTTTAAAATGAGCATTCATATCATAAATTTAACTTGGCACTTCACAGAGGTTGATGAAAGTGACAAAATGTTCTAGTTTTAAGAATTCAACTGAAAATTTGTACCTATCTGACATCTCTCTATATAATTTCAGTACCCTTTGAAGTATGCAGTTAATAATCATTTGGGTATGAATCCCTCGAAACAAGTAATATGCAGATGATCTAGACAATTCAGTTCACCAATCCAATTAAATTTTTTTGGTCTGGACTAATGAGCAATTTTTTTAATCAGGACCTTTGAAAGGTTCCTTTCCACTAAATGCACATTTACTTTCCCTTGATATACTAATGGCTAAATGAAACACTAAATCATGCAATTTGTATTTGTACCTAGCTTGACACCATAATTTTCATTGTATCATAGTTCTATACTCTCTCGAACAAACATAGACTGCAAAGAATACACATATATATATCCACCCAATATCTAGCTGGTCCTCAGCTCCTTGGACAATATATCCTTCTGCTGTCTACATATTTATCAGATATTTGAAACTGTTTCCTATTCTTCAAGAAAGAAACAAAGAATTAATACTAAACAAGACTTAAAATGAGCAAGGAGAGAATTGTAACTCAACTCTGGAATCTGCATAATTGGGTCATTGGTATAGGTTGTCTTTTGGAATGTTAATTGTCTGATTATCTTTTTTGTGGAAAGCATAACTCTTGGAAGTTGCAAGCTATCTTGGACAGTCAATTGGGTCTATCCAATAATGTAGTTGGAAACTTTGAGTTTTTCCTTTCATATAATTATGTTCTCAAATTGGTCGCCCGAGGAATCAGATGAGTAGATGCGTTGGCAATGAGTTTGAGTTGTAAACAACGACTAAGGTAGATCTGTTGTCCATCCTATAGTTTATTATCAGTTAATTTAGCATATTTATATAAAAACAGTTTGTTTCCAAACTTGTACAAATAAATAACATTTCATCAATAAAATATATATGATTTCTCTCTTCCATCTTCTTCATTTATGTTTCTTTCAATTTCTAATTGATGGTTCACTAGAGTTCACCATTTCTGGAAAGGTTATAAGGTTCTGCTCATGTTGGATACCATTGATGAGTATGTGGTTGATCAGCTAGAGGAATGCAATTGGTGTCTGCCACCGAAGAAGGGCTGAAGTTAGAGAGCATGAATGACTTGGTGAACAAAATCACCATTACCAACAAGGAACGAGATGTGGAAAGTGTTGAAAGACCCATGCTGCTCAAAGGAACAGAGTACATGGTTCCAATGGCCACCATAGAGAGCTTCTTGGTACATAGATTAGTAAAAGATAATATGCTCAGTAAAATTGGGATGAAATTGAATGTTTTTTTTGGGTCAAACTGGTCCAAGCCTTTCTAGTAAAGAGATACGGAATGGTATAGTATTGGACGGCTTCAACATCATATAGTAAGACTCGATTCCTAGGCTAAAAGTGTTAAATAGTAAAAATTGACTCATTTTTCCAACCTTAATTTCTTCCTTAGTGTGTGATGTTTAAGAGTGGTCATAGAGTACATGTAGTTGTGGTTGTCGATGACACTACATTAAGTCCTATTGCAGGCACAGGTCACAAGTTCAAGTCTGTCTATGTAGAGTCATTTACTGAGGTTGGCTTAGTAGAAGTGGCTTTATAATTTGTCGCTAGAAGAACTCCAAGATGTGGGGAATACGCTCAGCAATGACAGAAACACGTGATAGTAAGAATGATGCAAACTATGTGAGCAACAGATGGGAGTATCCAGGGGAAGATGTTTATGATTCTGATCTGATGTGGAGAAGATTCATCAAGTGTGCTGGAACAGGGTTTGACAACTTCGAGATCTTCTTAAGGTCTCATTGTTCTTTGACATTCAGAATAGGAAGCAAGGGATGTCACCCAGTGCATGGCTCTACCATTTGGACTTCGTATGGGAGATTGTTGGGATATGAAGTCTGACAGTCACACTGCATGTTCGGCTTCTCATAGATCTTCCCTTGATAGTTGTTGTGAATGTATAAATAAATATGTGTAATCATATATTGTATTGTGAATTACATTAGTAGATTGATTCCCTTCTTAGAATGTGGATGTAAACAAGATATACCAAACCACAATAAATATTGTATTCTTGTATTTAGTCTTCTTTACAAAATCAACCTCCCTTAAACTTGGGTTTCCTCAACCGCTCCTGTTGCTTCCCTCTATTGCATTGCATCTGCATCTTTGTTGGCCGTCCTTAACATGTGAATTTTTGACATGACCCTTCTAGCATGTTCTTGCGGAGGTACTTCTGAGTCAAAGAATGTTAGCAAGGCAGCTTCCATATTTTTCATCCTTTGCTCTCCTTCACTTTCCATAACAAAATTCTTGATTTTGAGAAATTCTCTAACCCGCGTAGGTCCTTCATTGTGGTCTGGCGTATATAATTTCATGAATAAATCAAATTTTTTCCCTAATGTGCAATCTCTTAAAAACTTCATCTGGCCTATGTTTTTATGATCAATTCTAAATTATATTTACTATTAAAAATTTATTCTGTCTTCTTTTTGCTTATTACATTTTTTATTTTAATTAATACAATGGTGTGAGTCTGTTATTAACAATTTTAATATCATTATAAACGCAATATATTTATAAAAATAATTTAATAAATATTGTTAAAATTATAAGTTTTGAAGAGATAAATAATCAATTTTTTAGGAAAAAAAAAACTAAATTCTCAAAAATAAATATCTTATAATTGATATCTATCATTATATAGATTCATTTAAGATATCTATACTATTATTTTATTCTATCTAATTTTATTTTTTTCAAATTTGTCACTGGTTCAAATTTTAAAAATATTTTCAAATTATACATATGAGAAGAGTTTTAAAAAGATGGAATTATACATTGATTCAAATATAAAAAAATATTAAAGTAGATAATACTAAATAATTTGATATTAATAATTATTATTTTATTGTATTAAACAAAATTAGAAGTTAAATTTATATAAGATGTTTAGAGTGATAATATTAATAATTATCTATTTGATTTGATTAAAAAATAAATAGAAAGTTAAAGTTTAAATCTATTTGAAAGTTTTATTGAAAAGTTATAAAATATATTAAAAAGATATTATATTAATCTTTTATATAAAAATAAAAAATATAATCATTAATAGAAATACAAAGTTTTGCCAAAAAAGTAGAAATAAAAAATATAATATAAATATATCTAATGTAATATATAGTAATTAAGTTATACTAGTTATAATTAATATAAAAATATTAATTTGAAATATTTGTCTAATCTCATAAGAAGTATTACTAACACTTGCGTTATAAGAGGTACAAAGGAATAGTCGATAGACAATTTTGTACATGTTTTAACTTAACTACCTATATGCCCAACTGTGTAAAATTGAATTGATTATCTAGGTAATTCCTACTACGCACATCATTTTCCCCAGTCAAAAGGATTTCTTGGCTCCTAGAGTCATGGCATGAAAACAGAGTTGCCCAATAGATAGGTTATTCAGACAAAAAAAATTGTCATGGAAGATGGACCCAGTAACTTAAGAAATAAGAAAAGGAAAGGTATCTCAACCTATTCGATTGGTTAAAAATTCAAGGCAAACCACCGTGAACTATTTTCTACTATTGGGGCTTTTATTCTGAATCGTCCACCTTTTAAGTTCTAGTTGATGTGGCTTCGTGACTCCTCTCTTCATGATCTTGTATTATGTTGGTGGAGAGATGACACTTTTGCACATGGTACTGCTATACATTCTCATTTTCTAAAAGGCTTTAATATGTTAAAAGGCAGGTCAAGATATGGAATAGATAATGTTTTGGGAGCCTTCACTCTATGATGAGGCTTGCTTAGGAAGATCTTGATGTCACAACCAGGTAGATTAGAGATTGAGGTTTCTCGAAGGATCTTGGAAGGGCTGAATCCCTAGCTTCTAGAGTTCTAGAAGAATGGGAACTTTGAGAGAAAATTTTTTGGAAGCAAAAGAATAGAGTTGATTGGCTCCAAGAAGGTGATAGGAACACTGTTTTTTTCCATAAAACTGTGCAATCTCACTAGAATCAGAGCAATATCTCTTCATTAGTTAATTCTCAAGGTATCCAACAGACTTCCTTGCTAGATTTGTTCTAGGTAGCTACTCAGTACTTTTCTACCCTCTTCTCTAAGGACTCTCCTCCTATTTATAATGAAGAAAATATTATTTTGTCTTGTATTCCTTCCCTTATTACCCAAGAAATGAATGATTATCTCTAAGACCGATATCTTTGGAAGAACTGGAGGAGGTGGTATTTGGCATGCCTAAGGGAAAGGCTCCTAGTCCTGATGGCTATATAGTTGAATTCTTTTAGAAATTCTAGGACATCATTAATCATGATTTGTTGGAGGTGGTTAAGGAATTCTATTCTAGCAAGCAGACATTTTGGGTATTGAATTCTACTTTCCTAACTCTTATTCCAAAAAGAGAGGGGGCTAATCAATTGGAGTTTTTTAGACCAATTGCCTTATGTAATGTGGTTTAAAAACTCATAACTAAGTTGATTGCTAAGAGAACTAAAAAGTGGCTCCCCATTATTATCTCAGAAGAACAAGGTGGTTTTGTTGCTAGAAGACAAGTTTTGGATGGAGTGGTTATTTTTACTGAGGCTATTCACTCTATGTCTAGTTCAAGGGAGTGACTTATGTTTGTTAAGATGGATATGGCTAAGGCCTACAACAGAGTTAAATGGAGTTTCCTAAGGAATATTCTTCTTACCTTTGGCTTTAGATCTGACTAGGTGAGTTGGACTATGAGTTGTGTTACTTCTGCCTCTTTTTTTGTTCTTCTTAATGGTCAACCTTCCTAGCTATTTGATGCCTCTAAAAGTCTTTGCAAGGGTGATCCTCTCTCCCCCTATCTCTTCATCATCATGGTTGAGGGCTTGGGTAGATTCATTAAGTATTAGGTGTCCCAGAATTCTATTCAGGGGTGGTGGTGGGGTAATGGTTTACCTACTATCTCTCACCTTCAATTTGTTGATGATTCTACTCTTGTGGATCTTGCTAGAATCAAGAAAGCTAAAGCCTTTCGACATACTCTGGATATTTATTTGACAGCTTCAGGCCAAAAAGTTAACGAGCACAAATCTTCCATTTACTTTTTTAATAATCCTAATTCTATTCAGCAAATGATTTCTAATATCTTGTGGTTTTAGATTGGGTCGCTTCCTTTGACTTATCTTGACATCCCTATTGCTCTTTCTATGTAGCCACGACTCTTTTGGAAAAATTTGATTATCAAGCTTTAGGAAAAGGAAAATCATTGGACTCATAGATGGCTTTCTACTACTGCTTGGGTTACTCTTCTTTAATCTATTATTCAAGCTCTTCCTACTTATAGAAGCATGGTTCAGGATGCTCCTGCTTACTTTCTCAAGGAGTTTGATGCTCTTTCTCGACAATTCCTTTGGAGTGGTAATTTGCATAGCACTAAATGGATTCTGATTAGCTAAGAGATTGTTTGCAGGCCTAAAAAGGAGGGTGGTCTTAGTCTTCAATCAGCTCTCTTGAGTAGTCAAGCATTGGCTACTAAGCTTTATTGATGATGGTGCTCTGGAAAACATTAACTTTGGGCTCGTATTATCACCCATAAATATTTTAGTGGTGCTGATCCTTGCTCTATTTTTGAAATTCCTCTTGAAGGTCTTGGCTGTATGGTATGACATACTCTGAAGCCTGGTGCTCTATTAGTCAAGAAAGATCTTTTTTGGATATGTAAGGGAGGCTCTTAGGCTTTGTTTTAGTCTGATGCTTGGGATGGATTCCCATCCATATTATCCATATACCCTCATCTTTAGACTCTCTATGATTCTTTTCATGCTTCTAGATGGGATAAAGTGGCCCATGACAAGACTCCTTATCAATTGGGACTTGTTGTTGGTTACTAATGGAAGCAATATTCTAATTGGCCTCCTAGAGGCACATATGTGGATCATCAGGAGCTTTCTCAGATTTTGGCCTCTAGGGAGTGTTCCTCTCTGCTAGGACCAAATGTTTTGGCTTGGGGAGGTACCTTGTTTGGTAAATATCATGTCTCTACTGGGTATCAAGAGATAACTTGACAATTATTCGAGGATGTTGAGGTCCCTTGGTGGAAGCAAGTTTGGAGTAAATTTTCTTGGTCCAAGTGCAATTTTTTCATGTGGCTAGTGGCTCACAACTGCTATCTTAGGGCCCCTCTTATTGTGTTCTGTGTGGTAATGGGGAGGAGTTTGTCTCCCATCTGTTCTTCCATTGCTCCTTTTCTACTCAATTATGACACCTTTGGTGGAGTGCTTGGGGTTTCTCTTGCAGGCATACTTTCTCTTTACTTGAGTTCTGAGCCCACTTGGGCAATGCTCACTCCAAGTCTTCTCCTCTACATGTTGCTTGGATTGCTGGCCCATCTTTCATTCTTTGGCATATCGAGCTAGAGATGAATTATTGAATCTTCGAAGATGTTTAGATTGGTGTTATGCATCTTTGGTGGAAGATCCCACATTCTCTTCAGGAAACTATTCAAGTTAAGTATGCACTAGATGGGGATATGGATTCGACTGATCTTGCTATATGCAATCATCTCAATTTTCATCTTCAAGATGGGGTTGCATCTCAATGGTATCAAGGATTTCCTAAACATCCTTGGCAACAAGGGAAAGGACAGGTGAATCGGAAGGGCATTGGACTCCTCCTCAGGGAATTCTAAAAATTAACACTGGTGGTTCTTCCTGAGGGAATCTAAGCCCTGTTGGTATTGGGGGAGTGGCTCATTGTAGTTCTGGTAAAGTTAAATTCTATTTCTTAATGCATTTAAGAGTGACCATACTAACAATCTCATGTAGGCGCAGGCCATTTTATATGTTGTGGAACAATGTTGTTTGCGGGGATGGAACAAGATTATCTATGAGTCTTACTCCCAAGTAGTGGTGAACTTTCTTTCCTTGTAGGAGTTTGAGGATGTTAGTTGGTAGCTGGCCATTGTTGTTAATCAGACTCTCCTCTTCTATCCCTCAACTTTCTTGAGTTCATTAGGTTTACTTACATTCCTCATGAATGGAACAGAGTTACTAATTGTTTGGTGAAATGGACTTCTGGTAATGCTCCAGGCTGAAATATTATGGATTAAGGTAGCTTCCCCTTGACCTATTACAAGAATTTGATGAACTTGTCTCTCAAGATAGAGCTCCTTGTGAAGCTCTCCTTTTTGTAATCCTTTTTGTTTTAATAAATTTTTACCCCTCTTTTCCCCCCCAAAAAAAAACTAATTACAAATTTTATATTTAAAAAATTTGTTACACACAATTTCAATCTCCTAGTTATAATTTCGATTAATATAAAGGCACCATTATAGCTCATGACATCATAATTACAAGAAATTCAATTTTTGTTTTGCTCTGGTGATTGTTTTTCCATATCCTAAGGTTAACCCACTTATAAGTATGATTTTCACCATTTTCCAATCTCCCAACATCGTTGAGTGCCAACAAAAAGTAGTCTAGTCTGCCAACTAAAACATATTCAAATGTATGTGAAAGCACATAGATAGATTAGTTTTTATAAATGACAAGAAAAACTATTAAAAACTCAATTTGAAGGCTAAAATGAGAAAGAAAATATGTGCCACCATGAACAAAGTATGTAATGAAGAGTCTACAACATCTGCATGTACTCCTAATTATAGTAAGGAGTTTATTTTCCCTTTCACTAAGATAGTGTATAGTATTCAACAATAAAAGCACTAGAGAATGAGAACACAATACATTCCTTGCATGGTGGTTTCTTCTATAGTAAAACAATCATAAGTGGTTTTTTTTTGCTAAGTTGATGTCAGTGAGCCTCCATTAAAATAAGTTGGTGACAGCTTAGAGTACAAGTTTTTTTTCATTGCTTGAAATCGAAAAAAAATACTACGTATCATATAAATTACTATGCGTGCACTATATTATTTTAATATTTGTGGGGACAACTAATGATAATTATAAATATAAAGGAAGACTTTTGCTAAGGAACAAATAAAAACATACAATATCAATCTTGATGTTAAAGGATTGGAGGATGATGGGAAAAATATGTATAGTAATACATATTTGACTAAGTTAAGGAACACTCCTATTAGTTCAGAGCCTTATGAGAATGTTGAGGAAGATTTAGACATTATGATGGCCCAAATCATCAAAAGAACTGGGAAATGGGTTGAATGGACAACCAAAAGTAGTCAAAGTAAAGGTCCAGCCACTCAAGCTTCTCTAATAGTTGCAACTCCCTCTTCCTCCCAGAGTGCTACACTTGGCGTAACACCAACTATCACTCAAGGTCTAGCTCAACCTTTAGGAGGAGGTGATCAACCTCCAGACAAGAGCATTCCCATAGCTAAGACTTGTCATGATGGTTCCCTCCTAGTTATTGGAACCCAAACTGGTGTTGAAGGGAAGAAGACAAAGGAGCCAAAGGATAGTGTTGTTACATTAGTTCCCTCTCCTCATGTTACACTAGTCCCCTCTCCTCATGTTACACCAGCTCCTTCTCCTCATGTTACACCAGTCTCCTCTCCCCATCATAGCCTAGTTCCACTAGCAAGTGCTACACTTTTGCAACCAAGTGGCTCCCCAATATAGATAGTAGATTTGGGAGATGGAAAGAGTAGTATTAGTGAATCTACTAAATCTAATGAGGTGATGAAGAAAACCTCAGAGGTAGAGAAAGGCTAGAGCTTTTCCAAGCTCATTTCTCAAGCCCTGAAGATCCCCTTCTCTTCAAGTGTGATGACAATCACTCTAGTTAAGAAGAAGATGTTTAGCATGGAATGACTTTGGACGACCTCCAAAGTGATAGGTACTGATTCTTGGTTAGATGATACTTTGGAGAGAAAGAGAAAAAGGAAACATGAAAGTGCCCTCGCTAAGGATACCATATCCCTTGTAGTTCATTTTGGGTTTGCATTAACCAAGGTAAAGAAGCATAAAACTTTGTCTATACTTGGGCAAGATCTAAAAATAGGGCACCTAACAATGGAGATAGCCAAGCCCAAAAAAGAAGGAAGAATTCAAGATATGACTATTGATGATTTTACTCTACATTCGGTGGACCTTAGAGAGGCCAGACACGACACCAAGGTTGGATTGTGGAAGTCGACCAATGAAGTAATTGAGGGACAATTGGAAAACTTGAAGTTGTTAAAGGATAGGATGAAGGATGAGATAGAAGAGTTGAATAGATTTATCAAACAGTTGGTCACTCCATTGGCAACTATCTCTAGAGTATTAGTAATAATAAATCCTACTAACACCAAAATTCAAGCCCTTATCTCTCAACTTCAGGAAGATAGGAACTTTGGCCAAATTGGTAAAGACTAGATTGGGAAGCTCAAATTAGAGGGAGCCACTATTATAGAACAAATTGGCAATGTTATATTAAGATTAGAAATAGAGAAAGATAACATCTTAGCAAATAGCAATACTTTGATTGGAGAAAGAATGAAGTGTGAGGATTGTATATCTCTTCTAAAGATGATCATCCAAATGAAGGAAAAGGAAGTCGTTGAAGCAAAAATCTTGCCTAAGGGAGATGAACCTCTGTTTGAATGGCTTCAAAGCATGTAGTTCAAGTCAGAAATGATCCTATTAGCAGAAAAAGGACTTAAGGAAACAGAGGATAAAGTGAAGAAGCCCCAAGATAGGGGATTTGAACTCATGAAGGGGCTACATACAGATTCACATACTAGTTGCCAAGGAAAAGATTGGGATAAACATCATAAAGGATAATTTCTCCAAATTCTTAGATAGTTTGACTAATGTGTCTTCCAGTAATCAAAACGTAGTCGTAGAACTCCAAAAACTCAGTGGATGCATACACATGGCTATGGAAGAATTGCCAAATCAATTGAATGCTGTGAACAAGTTGGCCAAGGAGCATTCTAAGTGGCTCTTGAGATACACCAATATACATGTGCCTAAACATGAAGAGCTAATCCCAATCGTAGTTGCTACTAAGGCCTCTAGAACAAAAGCAAAAAAGGGGATGAAGACGAAGTGATTCACATTTCGCCCCCTTTTTACTTTCTTATGTAATTATTGTAATACGAAAAACTGGTTTCTTGCCATTTGTCATTTTTTTTAGAAGATAAACCAATTGAACTTCTATTATAATGGTCCTCTCAATATCCTATATATATGAAATTGAAAGATTAATAAAAGGTCGACGAATTTTTGGTGTGAAGTACTTGATGTTGCAAAGTCAATTGAATGGAATTTTGTATCAATTATTTTCTGTTCTATTTCTATTAATTGTAGTTATATGTTTTCTCTTTAATCTAGATTGAAGCAAGGAAAGAACAGAGTTTCATTCCCCTTTTTCAAGGCAGTGAATGGATGTGATAAGTAGTGTCATTGTATGTTCAAAGAGGAATCCCTTAAACATTTTTCCCTTTAGCTAACTTCTTCTTCTCTATAGTTTATATTCTAATTGGTTCAATTCAATATTAGTTTTTATGCTATTAAACTTTGTGAATTCATAAGATGTGTGGGTTCATAAACTTAATCGTTTCTTCAAAAGTCTTTTTCTATCTGAGTTAGGTCTTATTTAGGTTTGGCTTGGTTTTACCTCTTCTGTTCTTGGGTCAAGAACACACCCCATATTAGTTTAGAAATAAAATATAATTCACTGCAAATCTACCATAGGGAGCTGTACCTACCAATTCAGAGAAAAGCCAGTCTATTCATAAGTGGCTTTTCAATTGTTTGTAATCAGATATTGTTTATAATTTGGGCATTCAAGAGTCATAATAAAAAGAGAAAAAATATGTTTACCAACACAGCTCAATGGTATCAAAGAGTGCCCAAACATCCTTGGCAACAAGGGAAAGGATGAGTGAATCAGAAGGGGCATTGGACTTCTCCTTCTCATGGAATTCTAAAAATTAACACTACCCTGTTGGTATTGAAGGAGTGGCTTGTTGGAGTTATGGTGAAGTTAAATTCTTTTTCTCAGTGCATAAGGGTGACCATACTAACAATCTCATGGAGGCTCAGACCATTTTATATGCTATGGAATAGTGTTGTTTGCAGGGTGATTATCTATGAGTCTGACTCCCAAGTGGTGGTGAACTTTCTTTCCTCATAGGAGCTTGAGGATGTTAGTTGGCAGCTGGCCACTATTGTTAATTAGACTCTTCTCTTTTGTACCCACCTCTCTTGAGTTCATTACATTTACTTACATTCCTCAAACAGAGTTGTTGATTGTTAGGCCAAATGGGCTTTTGGTCATGCTCTAGGCTAGAATATTATGAATAGGGGGCAACTTCCCCTTGACCTTTTACAAGAATTTGATGAACTTGTCTCTCAGGATAGAGCTCTTGGTTGAATTCTCCTTATTGTGATCCTTTTTTTTAAAATAATTTTTTACCCCTCTTTTCCCCCCAAAAAAAACTAATTATAGATTTTATATTTTAAAAATTTGTTACACACTCACACAATTCCAATCTTTTAGTTATAATTTCGATTAATATAAAGGCACCATTACAGCTCATGATAGCATAATTATAAGAACTTCGATTTTTGTTTTGCTTTGGTGACTGTTTTTCCACATCCTAAGGTTAACCCATTTATAAGTACGATTTTCACCATTTTCCAATCTCCCAACATTGTCGAGTGCCAACAAAAAGTAGTCTGGTCTGCCAACTAAAACATATTCAGTTGTATGTGAAAGCACACAGATTAGTTTTTATAAATGACAACCAAAACTATTAAAAACTCAATTTGGAGGCTAAAATAAGAAAGAAAATATGTGCCACCATGAAAAAATTATGTGGTGAAGAGTCTGCAACGTCTGCATGTACTCCTAATTATAGTAAGGAGTTGTTTTTCTCCCTTTCACTAAGATGGTGTATAGTATTCAACAATAAAAGCACTAGAGAATGAGAACAAAATACATTACCTACATGGTGGTTTCTTCTCTAGTAAAACAATCATAAGTGGTTTTTTCTTGTTAAGTTGATGTCAGTGAGCCTCCATTAAAATAAGTTGGTGACAGCTTAGAGTAGTAGGTTTTTCTCATTGCTTGAATTCAAAAAAAACCCAAAAAAATACTTCGTATCACATAAATTACTCAGCATGCACTGTGTTATTTTAATGTTTGTGGAGAAAAAATAATGGTAAATATAGAGGAAGACTTTTATTAGAGCCTTATCTATTGGATCAAACGATAAGAACGGTTGGGAGCATTACAAGTCATTCTAGCATTTCGAATGTCTGTTGTGGAAGTTTGATAATGTTTCCACCAAGTTTTGAGTAGGACCACAAAGTTCGAGCTATATAACTTGTGTAACTTCTTAGTGAAATATACCCAGCAGATTATCATATCGCCAGATATTCCTAAAGAGTTTGAAGGTTTTTTTTTTTTTTTTTTAAAAATAGTTCTCAGAGAGAGTAGAACGAGTTCAATGGCTTTAAATTTATATATTCATAGAAGTTTTGCAGTTGTCACAATGCTCTTGCTTTTTACTGCCTCATTATTTCGTCCAACATTCTCTCGTGGAAGTGGCATGTTAGTTCAAAAAAGTAAGCATAATTATATTTGTTTTCTTTATATACATTTATGTTAGATGGAATTTAATTATAGTTGTAAGGAGTTTGAGCTAGTACAAATGAATGGAAGATGTTAAGTGGTATTCAAAATAGGCTGAAGATCTTATCGTTCGTCAGAAAAAATCAAACGTTAATAACTCTAAATAAATATCTAAAATGTATCATTGATAAATAAATAAAAATTGACTTTCTTTTGTTACCATTTAAAAGACTTACACGATAGATTAGCTTTCAATAGTAATTTGCATACTAGTATACTTTTTTTTTTAAGCAAGTTTGTGTGATTAATTAGCTCTCAATAAAAATACCAAAAGATATCAATTGAAAGAAAACATTTTCATTATTCATAACATTATAAACTATTTTTATCTTCTTTTTATTTTTAATACAGGGGAAAAATTAAGCATAGAATGCATGAAGGTACAGCACCACAAAGGCATTGCTGTTGTAAACTCCACAAGTGACCAAACTTTGTTGAAGGTTTGTTTGAATCCCACTTATATTTCTATTTGATTTTTTTCCCATATTACTAACAAGATTAATTGAAGTTTGTTCTAAAGCAGCTGACTTATGGACAAATACAGGGAGAAACTGGACGGTCCGGATTGCTGAGGGTAAGAAAAATGAAGCCAAAATTTCAATGCAAAAGACAAATTCCTGGAGGTCCAGATCCTCAACATCACTAAAACAACTTAAAACAACTGTTCTTACTAGATTGAAGACCCATTTTTGCGGTCATTGCTTTTTATGATAGAAAGAACAAAATTTGATGCACAATCTCAATAGAACTAGGTACTAGGAATATGTGATAGACAGTATGGTGTTTTCTGAGAGCTGCAGAATAATGTACTTCTTTTAATTATCAAAAGAGCTAATTTCAGTTTTATGGGCATTGTCATTTATTTCCAATGTGTCTTTTTGGAGTTAACTCATTGGTGACCTATGAGAACTCCATCATTAGATGGAAGTATATAATTTTAAAATGAACATTCATATCATAAATTTAACTTGGCACTTCACAGAGGTTGATAAAAGTGACAAAATGTTCTAGTTTTAAGAATTCAACTGAAAATTTGTACCTATCTGACATCTCTATATATAATTTCAGTACCCTTTGAAGTATACAATTAATAATCATTTGGGTATGAATCCCTCGAAACAAGTAATATGCAGATGATCTAGACAATTCAGTTTACCAATCCAATTAATTTTTTTTTGGTCTGGACTAAAGAGCAATTTTTTTGCACATTTACTTTCCTTTGATATACTAATGGCTAAATGAAGCACTAAATCATGTAATTTAGTTCTATACTCTCTCGAACAAACATAGACTGCAAAGAATACACATATATATCCACCCAATATCTAGCTGGTCCTCGGCTCCTTGGACAATATATCCTTCTGCTGTCTACATATTTATCAGATATTTGAAAGTGTTTCCTATATTTCAAGAAAGAAACAAAAAATTAATACTAAACAAGACTTAAAATGAGCAAGGGGAGAATTGTAACTCAACTCTGGAATCTGCATAATTGGGTCATTGGTATAGGTTGTCTTTTGGAATGTTATTTGTCTGATAATCCTTTTTGTGGAAAGCATAACTCTTGGAAGTTGCAAGTTATCTTGGACAGTCAATTGGGTCTTCCAAAAATGTAGTTGGAAACTTTGAGTTTTTTCTTTCATATAATTATGTTCTCAAATTGGTCGCCCGAAGAATCAGATGAGCAGATGCGTTGGCAATGAGTTTGAGTTGTAAACGACGACTAAAGTAGATCTGTTATTCATCCTATAGTTTGTTATCAGTTAATTTAGCAGATATATAAAAAACAGTTTGTCACCAAACTTGTACAAATAAGTAGTATTTAATCAATAAAATATATATGATTTCTCTCTTCCATCTTCTTCATTTATGTTTCTTTCAATTTCTAATTGATGGTTCACTAGAGTTCACCATTTCTGGAAAGGTTGAAGATGAAAGGTTATAAGGTTCTGCTCATGGTGGATGCCATTGATGAGTATGTGGTTGATCAGCTAAAGGAATGTACGATGGAATGCAATTGGTGTCTGCCACCGAAGAAGGGCTGAAGTTAGAGAGCATGAATGACTTGGTGAACAAAATCACCATTACCAACAAGGAACGAGATGTGGAAAGTGTTGAAAGACCCATACTGCTCAAAGGAAGAGAGTACATGGTTCCAATGGCCACCATAGAGAGCTGCTTCTTGGTACATAGATAAGTAAAAGATAATATGCTCAGTAACACTGGGATGAAATTGGATGCTTTTGTTAGTCAAATTGGTCCAAGCCTTTCTAGTAAAGAGATACAGAATGGACAGTATTGGACAGTTTAAACATCACACACTAAGGCTTGATTCCTAGGCTAAAAGTGTTAATAGTCAAAATTGACTTATTTTTCCAACCTTAATTTCTTCCTTAGTGTGTGATGTTTAAGGGTGGCCATAGAGTACATGTAGTTGTGGTTGTCTATGACACCGCATTAAGTCCTATTGCAGGTGCAGGTCACAGGTTCGAGTCCGTCTATATAGAGTCATTTATTGAGGTTGGCTTGGTAGAAGTCGCTTTATAGTTTGTCGCTAGAAGAACTCCAAGATGTGGGGAATATGCTCAGCAATGACAGAAACACATGATAGATGAAAATATTGACGATAAGAATGACGCAAACTATGTGAGCAACAGATGGGAGTATCCAGGAGAAGATGTTTATGATTCCAATCTGATGTGGAGAAGATTCATCAAGTGTGCTGGAACCGCGTCTAACAACTTTGAGATCTTCTTAAGGTCTTATTGTTCTTTAACATTCGGAATAGGAAGCAAGGGATGTTGCACAATGCATGGCCCTACCATTTTAGACTTCGCAGGGGAGATTGTTGGGATATGAAGTCTGACGGTCACACTGCCTGTTCAGCTTCTCATGGCTCTTCCCTTGATAGTTGTTGTAAATGTATAAATAAATATGTATAGTCATGTATTGTATTGTATTGTGAATTACATTAATAGATTGATTCCCTTCTTGAATGTAGATGTAAATAAGATTTACCAAACCACGATAAATATTGTATTCATGTACATTTAATCTTCTTTACAAAATTAAGCTCCCTTAAACTTTCTATCTTGTTTTTCCTCAACCACTCTTGCTGCTTCCCTCTATTGCATCCGCATCTTTGTTGGTCATCCTCAGCATGTGAATTGTTCACATGCCCCTTCTAGCATGTTCTTGTGGAGTCCTCATCACTACTTGTTCTCCACTTTAGTCTAGCTCTATATCGTATGGTGGAGGTACTAGTGAGTCAAAGAATGTTAGCAAGGCAGCCTCCATATTCTTCATCCTTTGCTCTCCTTCACTAAATTTCCATAACGAAATTCTTGATTTTAAGAAAGTATCTAACCCACGTAGGTCCTTCATTGCGATCTAGCTTATATACTTTCATGAATAAATCAAATTTTTTTTTCCTAATGAGAAATCTCTTAAAACCTTCATCTCGCATATGTTTTTATGATCACTTCTAAATTATATTTACTATTAAAATTTTATATTCTCTCTTCCTTTTTTTTGCTTGATACATAATTTCATTTTAATTTTTTATTGTATCTATTTGAATTTATTAAAATCTTATTCAAATTTCAATACTCTTTAAAATTTAATAAATATTTTTAAATTATATATATTAGAAGAGTTAAAAGAAAATAGAAATGTGCATTAATTTAAATATATATAAAAACATTAAAGTAAATAATGTTAAATAGTTTGATATTAATAATTATTATTTTATTTTATTAAAAGAAAATTAGCAAATAAATTTAAATAACATGTTTAGAGTGATGATATTAGTAGTTATTAATTTAATTAATTAAAAAAATAGAAAGTTAAAGTTTAAAAAAATCTTATCGAGAGTTGTATTGAAAAAGTTATAAAAGATATTAAAAATATATTATATTAATCTTTTATTTAAAAAGTTAAAAATATAATATAAATACATGTAATATAATATATAATAATTACTATAATAGTTATAATATAATACAAAATATATATTGGCCAAATTAAATCTTTAAGTATTTGTTAGAATGAATTTATTAATTTTTATTTATTATTTTTCATTTAAAGTGGCATACTATATTTATGTTATTTTTTTCTAATAATAACAACCACTTGGAATTAGTAGGATAAGAAATGTCATTATATTTAAAATCTCAATCAATTATATAATTAATTAGATATCTTCAAACATTTAACTTTTACATTTATAAATGTTGATAAGAATTTAGAAATAGTGTAAATAAGTTTTGTAAAATAGACTATTTATTTGATTTCTAAAATATATTATATTATATGTTTCTCATATGAAATTTATTAGAACTTTTTACATTTCAGATTTTTGTGCAAAGACCTCAACCGAAGCCTAAGTCAACCTTGACCTCAAAAGTTTACCTTTGTCTGAGCTTTCTAGAATTTTTGAGTTTGCAAATTTTGACCCGTGTTGGGTTGTAGATCTCATTAAGTTTTAAATTTCAAAAAATATATAATTAGTTTCATAGCACTCACTTTCATCATAACATTATGATTCCTTCTTCCAAGGAAATAAGGAATAAAACCTAGTGTATCCTTACATTTAGGGAGATTGCTCATTGGTACTTCCCTTTTCTGCCCACTGGGGTTCCCTTATGGAAGGATCTTTGTATTCCTCCTACATTTATGATGGTATATCTCATTCTCACCATTACACTTAGTGCAGTTGACAAGTAAATGAGCCTTCACTTTGATACAGATAACTTTTTAGTGGAAATTCAATCCATGAGTTATGTTTTATACCCTAGTTTTTGATCTAACTGGGAAATCAAACAATGTTATGCCCCATCATCACTTCTTTTGTTAAATAAATCCCTAAGAAATATGTCACTAAAGATAAAAAGACAAATTAAATGAAAAATGTAAATCACTAACCAAATAAGTCATGTTCAACCATACAGACCTCTTTCTATATTTGAGTGTTCTTGATAGGTAAATAAATTATCTATGTCGTGTTTCAATAACGATTCATCTAGTATAAGACAAGTGATAGATCATGATAGTTCTAATTGGGGCTTCATGGGGAATATATTCAACTAGTTTGACTGATTGTGAGGCTAAGGATGAAGATGGGAAAGTAGATTATTGACAAGTTGATGTGGAATGTGTGGTGGGATTTGATTCCTAGGTTGGGGCCCTATCAAGGAGAATATTTTTCTTGGTTTGATGTTCTCTATTAAAGAATATTCTAAAAAGAAAGAAATTGTGTGTAGTTTTGTTTGGGCTTAAACATAACCCTAAACCTACATTGGCTCTAATTACTAGTCTTCCTAATCTAAAGAGTGGTTAGTTTGTGATCTATATCTTGAATTATATTATTGATCAAAGATTTTCTTTTTTGGCTCAATCTTTGGTTGGAAAATTTATAAGACTACACACAAATATTGAGGTGGTTTTTTCCTTTGTCCAAAGGAAATGGAAAATCAAGAGCTAGCTAGATGTTCTAGTGATTTCCAAAGGTTTCTTCTCTCTTTCCTTTACCTATGATGAATATTTAAAAGCAATCCTATTCAGAGGACCTTGGGTTATTAGAAATGCATCATTGGTTCTTAAGAGATGGGAACTAGGTCTACATCTTAGTGATTCTTCTAGGTAGCCTTGGGTCTTAAGAGATGGAAACTATGTCTCTATCTCACTAATTCTTCCTTTGATGCCTTCATTTTTGGGGTCCATTAATTTGGGATCCCTTTATAATATTGTAATGAAGAAAATTTCAAAGGAATAACAAGGTTGTTTGAAATGATATCCTTTAGACAATGTTCGGTGTTTGCAAGGATTTATGATAGTATTGATCAAGATTCTCATTTTCTTTTTTTATTAAGATTAGTTCAAATCTTTTTGTGTGGTCAATGCCCATATATTTTGAAACCCTTCCTTTTGCATGATTTTTTATGTAGAAAAATAGGCCATTGTGCCAAAAATCATCCTTGTAAATCTCCCTAGAATACAATGAAAATTTGAAAGGAGAAAGTCAAGAAGCCCACCTCGCAATGGATGAAGGTAAAGGTATCATCATTGTTGGATGAAGGGATAAATTTAAGAAACCCCTAATGAAAAAATGCCTAAAATGTTGGCGAATCCAACATTTTGTGTGTTGGAAAATTTTAATGTTGAGGGCAACATTTTTGTTCCATGTAGAGAAATAAAGTATTATATGTTCGCAATTTTTTTCTTGCCCTAGAAAAAATCATTTTAAATGTGGCGAATTAATTTTTTTCTTGCTGATAGATAAATAAATGATAGTTATTTTTTCCCTTGCCAAAAATGAGATTGTAATGTCAGAGGCGAATTACTTGTTTTGTAGGAAAATGAATAATAATGGTCTTGGCTAATCTTTGGTAGTAAACTAAAAAAATGTTTAATCTAAAAGTGAATTTGCACATGTATTGGCAAGTGACTATACTGACTATTGAGTAGTCACTTCAACTTGTGTATTGTCTTAGGTCTACTATTAATAATGTCATTATGTCAGTATCACCATTACCAAGTTGAATACTATCACTTTCGTATCGTTAATATAATAGTTTTATCGACCATTAATTAATTAGAGATCAATGATTGAAGATGAATTTTGGGGCCAGTTTCTTGAAAGGACCTAGAGTCACATGAAATTCTTTGAAATGGAGACACATGGAAAGTTTTGCATGGAAACCATTAACTAGAATATAGTGAACATCACATCAAGATTAAAATCATAAATGTGGTACTAACAATTATAATTATTACATTCCATTTATAGCCACCTTGGCAAGCACTCCGATTGTTTGACATTAATGCGAGTACATTTTGCACACTTGAAAATTAATAGGAATACGAAAAAATAAGATATGAAAGATCACTATCATCAAAAATTTTAATGCAACTGTCATCAAATAGCCTCTTCAATTCCTCTTTCATTATCATTTCTCAAATTCTTGAATGTCAATTTGGTTTGCAAAGTTTCTTAGAATCTTAGGGACCAAGGTTGTAATTGTCATGGATACACCAATTCACCTAAAATGCACCACAATAGGTCTACAAAATCTATTTTTTGGCATGATACTTGATGATGTCCTAGCCATGGTTTCCAAGGAAGATGCCCAAAGTCCTTTTATCCACCGTACTTTGTTTATGGTCCTCAACCATGAATTCTTAAGAAATGATAAGAGGTACTGCGTGCCCACAAATATTACCTCTTGCTTCCTTGTGTCTCTTATCGACCTTGGAGGCAATTAAGTAGACATTCTGATGCTTCTATGTAACATTTTTAAGAAAACATTTTTAGAAGATGACGTCAAAATTCTTGTATTGGTCGAGCAGGTACCAGGGTCGAGCATTAGCATCCCTTTTGTAGACATAGCAGAAAAGTGCTGGGAGCAAGGCATAGGGAGCATTGTAAAAGAGCATCCCTTCTTGCTCAGCATGAATGAATGACAATTGACTCACCATCGGAAGTGGGCATGGCTCAAGAGGGATTTTTTACGAAAGTGGTTGTTGTTAGATGATGTCAACAAGATTGACTTCACATGGCTTCATGAGTTCAGTGACATCATCTTCTCCAAGAAATTCCTCATGGAGGGGCTTGAAGACCTTTCTGATTGAAGGCTTCAAGCCCTCGGCCCCTTAGCCTGCTGATGCTCCCTGTTCCCTGTTTCCTTGACCCTTGCCCTTTGGGAAAAATATATTTTTTAGATAAATATCTTTCTTTGGATTGGGCCTTGCCTTTTAATGTAAATTATGAAATAGTAAAATTAGGCTAATTTAATCGGCTATTTTGAATATCTATGCTATGAATTAGTAGTATGTACATTGTACACTCTCAAATATTATCAATGAAAACAATAGTTTTTGGCTTCTCAAATCATTGTTCCTGTTAGTCTACAACTCTATTTTTGGTTTCTCAATGTACTATTTAAATGTTAGTCTACGACTCAGTTATAAAAAATTAACTATTAATAGTTATAAACTTAGAAATAAAAAAAGGGTTTCAACAATCCCTTTATGGTTTCATATTTAATTAACGATTTATAGCAAAAAATTATTCAATTGAAAATTATCCAATGAAAAATTATAAATTTGTAATATGTATATGTATGTCTTTTACATTTCAAAACCTGTAAATTTTGATAATACATGAATATAGGGGATAGGGTCATGCAAGTTAATAGTTATTAGTTATAATAGTCTTAACTATTATTAATTTATTTTAAAATTTTAATTTTTTTTTAAAAATAGTTTGTTAAAGTTAAACTTATGATACATGTAACATTATGATTCATGAATCATGAATACTAATCAACGATCATGCAATTTAAATTGTATAGATAATATTGAAATTTGATTTTAAAATAAAAAGTTCAAATTATAACTTATATATAAATGTTCATATAAAATATAAAATATTAATTTATTTATTCATTTCTTCCTATTTTGAAATGTAAATTTATTTAAATATCATGATCATCATAACATTTTTAACTTTTTATCATATTTTGAATTAAATGAAAAATGTCACGGCTATTTAAATTTAAATTAAAGTATCACTTATCATTATCAAGTTGAAGCAATCTAGCAAATATTGATTATAATCTAAATTAATTTTAATTAAGTAAAAATGCTACGATTATAAATCAAGTTATCATTATCAAGCAATTAATGATCGATGAATGATAATTGATTACAATTTACAAACTATAATTTTATATTTTCAAAAAATTGATGTTTCATTAATTTTACATGTTTAATTTTATTCATCCAAATCATGAATTTTTGAAATTGTCAAGAACTTCAAATAATTTGAATGTTTGCAATCGGTTATTGCACTTTGTGATTTAAGTTTTAATTTGCATTGTGCAACAATAAGATAGGGGAGAGGAACTAGTAGTTGTGAGGGCTAACTTCATCAACATGTAGTTAGTACATGGGATATCATAAGACCTTATTTTTTTTAGAAATGTAAAATGGACATTGAACTATGTGCAACTAAGGTTTGAAGTTGTGACTCATCACGCAACTCATTAAAATAATGCACCTAGTGAGATGTGTCCAAAAAATGACTTTTTAAACATTCGACCAAAGTTTAATCTAAAAGTTTCTAATAATTGAATTTAAAATCATCATTTGTTGTTAATAAATATTGTATAATTATATGAAATATAACATATATGTAACTTAAATGGACCGAATAGCTATTATTAATCATAAATATTTATTATATATAACACAAAAGGACAAATACTTCAACAAAAAAAACTATTTATTGTTATAAAAATAACACATTATTATATAAAATACAACCTATAACCAACACAAAGGGACCATTAGTTGAACACTAAAAGTTTTTGACAATCTCACACATTTCATAAGAAAATATAAAGTATTTATAGTATTCACCTTTTATATTTATGATGAGACATATTATTGATATGATTTACTCTATGCATATACATTGCTACCTCAATAGTTGTACACATAAGAGTAGTATTTGTACACTAAGATATCAATGTTTATTTAATTGAGCATATTATGTTTTGTGTGACACACACATATGAAATAGCTATGATATTTTATTTTGAGACAAAAAGTTATTTATTTCACTCATTAATGAATTCATATATTTATTTTTTCTATAACATTTATAAGTTTTCATGTGTTTAAGAATTGGTATATTTTTTATCAACGTTTGGATTTTTATATATGTACAAATAGATCAATTAATTACAATGTATAGCAAAAATATGTTGTAAGATTGGACTCTATGTTCATGATAGGGTGATCAACTATTGGACCCACCCACTCAACTATTGGGTCCTCTCCCCTAAATTATAATTTAAATAATTGATATTAGTTATGCACAAGGTCAACGATTCACGATTTAATCTAGACCATTCAATGTATGATAGATCAATGACTATGGCTCTATTTCGGGTCAAATTTTAAAAGATTTAAGTTAAATTCTATTTCTACCTGAAATTGGGACATGAGTAGTCAAAGATTCTTTCTTATAAGTTATAGTTATGTCTGAGTCCCAACTCCTGACCATTGATTACAAGAAATATGGACAACTCGAGATGAATTTTGGATAAATTTTGGGAATGCTATCGCTATTGTCAAGAAACATCCAAAATCATGACACATGTTCATGAGAACATTTCACTACCCAAAATTGGGACACATGTAGTCCAAGATACTCTCTTATAGTTATAACTTATGTCTGAGTCCTGATTGTTGATGAAAAGAAAGATCGACAGCCCAAGATGAATTTCAAACTGATTTGGGGAATATTTTCCCATGTGCCTAGATTCAGCTAGAATTGTAACACATTTTTGGTCATTGTAAAGCTTGATTAAGTGTCAAGACTTAGTTAATATTAATAATAATTATGTTTTAAAAAAAATTATTAGTTAATCTCGACTCGGGGACTATTAAATAAAAGACAGATCAACGACCTAAGATGACTTTTGGGTAAATTTTGGGAATGTTATCGCTGTTGTCAAGAAACATCCAAAATCGTGACATATGTCAAGGATATGTGCCCTTGACAAGTGTCATGATTCTTGATGACTCTTGACAACAATGATAGCATTCCACAAATTGACCCAAAAATCATATCGATTATTAAGTTCAATTTTTATTAATTCATTTATTTAAAATTTAAAAGTTTCAAAATTCAAATGTGTTGGTGTAAATAAGTATTTACTTATTACACTTACTTAAGTTTTACTTAGGTTAATGCATTATTTTATTATTATTTTAGGTGAGACACTTAGGAGTTTGTGTACTCTCATTGAGTTATGCAACTCTAATTATGCACATGGTGTCTACAACAGAGGAGTATGCATCATTCACTGAGTTGTCATATTGACAACACAGTTATCCGCACTCCTCATTTAGCACATATTGTCTACACCACTGATTTGCGTGCTACACCATTGTAGACTTATCCTCACATTATCACACTTAATCCCGTGCTCAATGGAGGATAATCCATATCTGGTGGACATGTGTCTAGTTGTATGACATATCATGATGCTGACTTCTATGCATTCTAGAAGCTCTCCTGAGGCCTTTATATTCAGGCACTCCTAGTGTGCTCTCAACCAATTATTGAATGAATATTATCATTCTGATCATACTCTATCTATTTTGGTCTACTGTGTGCTTGTGTTGAGTTCTTTAGTTCTTGGGTGAATTCTAGCCTAAGCCAAATTCTTACATGGTATCAGAATTGAGGGAGATTCTCTACACGTAGTCGTTCGAGACCATTCACGATTTAGCACCTCAACACGAATCCAAAGGATTCACAGAAATTGGGAGCATCTAGAGCCAGATCTAACCTCCCCGTTGCATCCAAAGCATTGATTCAGTGAAGATCGACTATAAATTTGCCTATATTGGGTGAAAGTTGATCGTGAGGCAAATTTTTTTTGCAAACCGGCACCCCAAAGCACTGATTTGCAATTGGGTATGATTATTTTATTTGATCTGATTATTGTATTTTCGGATCTGTCATCTCTGAGTATTTTTTTTTTGAATTTAATTTTCAAAATTAATTGTTAGTTCGACAATCAGAGAATTTTTTTGTTGAACCGGGCAGTGACACCCCGACTCAGCTCTTTATTTTTGTGTGGCATAATTTATTATTTATTCGTAGGTTTATACCTTCAATCAGTGGGCTCCTAAATTACGTGGCTGTACTGCCCATCTCTGCAAATTTCGGTCAGAGCAATGCCCAAAATATTTAATTCTCGGCAAGAGACTACACCCCCGGCATAGGTCTTTCCCTAGCCCATTGAATGCTTTGATAAGTGCTTTGTGTGCTGTGGATTTTATGTAGTGTGTAAACCCCACACCCCACACATGTGGGATTAACCTTCAAATTCGACTGTGCATTTTCTAATTCTTGGCAGCGCAGAGTAACTCGGTAATGAAAAAAAAAACTTTGGCTCACACTTTGCAATTTCGACGACGCAGTGCCAATTTCTGACCATTGCTACAATAAACTCCGGTGAGTTCAACATTCCCACCCACGGGTGTCCAACACGGCCACGCGGACCAATAAACAGTCGCTACGTAGATAATAGCCTCTACACAGTTAGCAGGATAGCTAGCGTGCAGTCATCAACTAGTTAGTAGTCCACATCATCTACGCACACGAAAAATTCTATACAATTTGTACGTGCCACGCAGGTTGCCATGTCAGCCGAGGTCAAAATTTTTATTGGCGTCACCTTTTCATGATCCTAAAATTGATGCTCGTCTAGACGTAAAAATAGGAGAAATTATAACTATTGCGATTATCATATGACCGTCAAATTTAATCCTTTCATTCGCTGATGCAACCCCTCTCCAAATTGATTTTCAATTTTGCAGTTCGACTTCAAGAGGCCATAACTCGCACATTCAGACTCCAAATTAGGTGCAATTTTTTTTGAAATTGGGTATAATTTCCTAAATTTTTTAATGGTGTAGCTATTTTCTAGTTTTGGTGCACAGACTATTCAGAATTTTCGTTTTTTGGCAATTTTACCTAGATAATCTTGCATTTTGCAACTTCAAATGCTCCGTACGGGCACATCTAGAGTCAGAAACAGGTTCCATTTTTTTTGAAAGTGTGTATTTTTTTATCTACTTTTCAGATATGGCATCAGATTATAGTATTGTGTGGACAAAATTGTCACTTTCAGCAAAAGAGCCTTTCTTTGCTTTGTAATGCTTCAAAATTGTAGCACTTTGTAAAGTTTCAGATTTGTACTCCATTAAGAGGTTGTAACACGCAAAATCAAAAGTCCACAAAGGCAAAAATTGGAAAGTGGCCCATTGTAATTGCACTACTGATAAAGTGCCCAAAGAATCTATTTTGGGGGGGTTTCTCGATTTAGTGAAAATGGGGGGTGTTCTTGGTGTTGTGTTCTCTTTTTTCTGCAATTTTTTTTCATTTTTTGCATTATGGGAAACTTTGAGTTTCTTAAATTAACTCCTCATAACTATGCTTCATGGTCAATCAAAATGTTGTATCACTTAATGCATAATGGAGTTTTACAATATGTAGATGGTACTCTTCCTAAACCAACAGGTGATAATGTATCAATAAGTGAAATTTTAGATTGGGTAGCCATGGATAGGAAAACCCTAGGTGATATATGTTTGGGGGTAGATGATAAGATCATGTATCAAATCAAGAAATATACTACATCCAAGGAAGCTTGGGATACCCTCGAAAGCCTATATGGTAAAGTGTTTGAAGAGGATGTGTTCAAAATTGAAGATGAGCTTGTATCCTTAGATCCTAATTCATATGACTCAATACAGGACTTCATCATCAGGGTGAATGAATTAAGGACAAAGCTTACTAATTGTGGGAGTTCTATCAAAGATGACAGACTGATCTATCTCATCCATAACAAGCTGCCATCAGAATATTCCACATTTGTATCTTCTTTTAACACCTCTAAGACTACCTTAGGGTCTACTTACAAGAAAGTCACTTTTGATGAATACGCTAAACTATTGGATGATGAAGAAAAGAAGTTGAAATCAATGGGGATTCTCAAATCACCTCAGTCCAAAGCATTGGTGGCCAATGAGGGTTCTCAAAATTCAGTTGGACGGTCTTCAAATAAAGGAAAGAGTAAGAAAAAGTGGAAGAAGGACAAATTTGAGGATGCAGAAAAGACAACGCCGCAATCTAATCAACAAGGCAAGTCCTCGAATTCCAACAAGAAAGGGGACAACAATAAGGAGAAGAAGAAGTGTGCTTATTGTAAGAAATTGGGTCATGAAGAGTATGATTGTTATCTTAAGAAGATTGATGATTGACCAACATCATGAAGAAACATAATGTTCCATTGCCTAATGCTTACAAGGATAAATGATCGTCTTCATATTCAAAGGGCAAAGGGCAAGCATTCATGGCAAATGAAAACTCTTCAAAAGAATGGATATTTGACTCAGGTGCCTCATATCACATGGGTTCTTCAAAGGAGGATTTTTCTTCATTGAAACACTCAAAGGTACCACACATCTTCATGGGGAATGATAGCAAAATGGAAGTTGAAGGAAAAGACAATGTGGAGATGGAAAATGGAGAGTTTCAAGAGGTTCTCTATGTTCCAAACCTAAGTTCAAATCTCCTCTCAATCTACCAAATCACTCACCTCAGAGATGGACATAGAGTTGAGTTTCTTCTAGACTCAGTAAAAGTGCACAGTCTTAAAGATGATTCCTTGGTTGTAGTGGGGAAAGTGAATGATCACAAGAAGTTGTACTCTTTCTCTCATTTTGTACCCAAGTCTCCTTCAAAGGCCTTGTTATCTCAATCAAATTCAAACATGCAATTATGACATGATCAGTATGGTCATCTTGACTATCGCTATCTTCAACAACTTTGCACATACCACATCATGAAAGGTCTACCTCAAATCAACTTTTCTAACGGTAAGTGTTCATCAGATTTAGTGGATATGCATCCAGAGGAGAAGTTACAAAGAGGGAAGTCTTCTAGAGCAACAAGTGTTCTACAGATGGTTCACATGGTATTAGCAGGTCCTTTTGCATTTAGCCAGGGTCGCTACATACTCACCTTTCTTGATGAATTTTCAAGGTTCACTTGGGCTTATTTTCTTCATAGTAAGAGTGAAGTGTTGGACAAATTTCTAGACTTTAAAGCTCATGTAGAACGGAAATCTAGGAAAGCCATCAAAGTACTCCGCATGGACAATGGAAACATGGATGTGAATAGAAGACTTAGGGACTTTTGTAGACATGAGGGCATTGATCTTCAGACTCCACTAGCATTCAGTCCACATAAGACAAATGTTGTAGATTTGAGGATCCACACTCTTAAGTCTATGGCAAGTTGCATGATTCATGCCAAGTCTCTTGATCCATCATTAGAAGTCAAAGAAATCTCTAGCACCACTCACATTCTTAATCATTCTCCTCATCTAGCCTTAGATGGAAAAACTCCTTTTGAGGCATGGTGCGGCAGAAAACCTATTGTGACACACTTCAGAGTCTTTAGTTGTCCTGCATGGGAAAAGCTATCTTCCAGGGGATGCAAGACACAATCACCTCAGCCTTGCACTTTCATTGGTTATGAAGACAGTGTGAAGGCATACAGACTTCTAAATCCTGAGACTCATCAAATTTTTGTGGAGAAGGATGTACATTTTGAGGAAAGTATACCAAGATTGTCCTCTACTCCTCTTCGCACATCATACAGTGTGGAAACTGATAGTGATTTTAGTGATAGTGCTTCAATAGATTTAGACACATGGGGTTCTATCGACAGATACAGTGAGAGGTCACTTCATCAGTTCAGTCCACAAGCATACATCGCCACAGTGATAGGTCCAGAACAACAGGGTACTTCCAGTCTTCCATATACAGGTTCAGTGATAGATTTGGGGGACAGTTTTGATGATCTGCCTCTTCTTCTTGATGCAAACTTACCTTCTTCAGTTCTCACAAGGGTTCCAGACTCTCTTGTTCTTTCTCTACATGATCAATCCTCACAGGTTGAAGTGATTGTGGATACTTATGATCAACAATTGCAGTAGGGTTCTTCATCAGTTGTAGAGACAGACAGTTCTTTGGGATAGGTTCTTCAGCCAGTTGAGCAGGTTTCAGAGATATCACTTATTCATGGGATTCTTTCCACACACAGTAGAAGCGTCTCATTTGTACCCTTGGCATTGTTTCTTCCTAAGGAGAGGAACACCATTCAACAGTCTTGGATCAACTTCTTCATTGGAGCAGTCACTGTTCAATATTCTTCTTGGGGGGGGGGGGGGCAGGGAGGAGCCCATCTTGTCTCTCTTCCTCTTCTCATCATTCTCTTATGTATATACTGGATGTATGTCGCAATGGGGGGGTCTTCATTACTCTATCCATCCATGCATCCTTATTTATCTCTCTTTTTGGGGGAGGGTTTTTCCCATGAGGTTTTCCCTCTTTCCTCACTTTATGGGAGATTACATATTATTATGTACATGGGTACCTAATATGGCCTACTAGCTGGGACCCATATTGCATATCATCCTAGATTTCGTAAGCTTAAGGGCATTCCCTTAAGTTACACTTAAGGGGGGGGTGTTGGTGTAAATAAGTATTTACTTATTACACTTACTTAAGTTTTATTTAGGTTAATGCATTATTTAATTATTTTGCATTATTTTATTATTATTTTAGGTGAGACACTTAGGAGTTTGTGTACTCTCATTAAGTTATGCAACTCTAATTATGCACATGGTGTCTACAACACAGGAGTATGCATCATTCACTGAGTTGTCATATTGACAACATAGTTATCTGCACTCCTCATTTAGCACATGTTGTCTACACCACTGATTTACGTGCTACACCATTGTAGGCTTATCCTCACATCATTGCACTTAATCTCATGCTCAATGGAGGATAATCCATATCTGGTGGATTTCTAATCAATATAACACCCTTTTAGTTGCAGGATTGGACATCCCTTACCACCAAAATACTATGTTGATTTTAATTTAATGTCAATCCAAGAGCATGAACTTGAGATGATGTCTACAAAGTATATGCTCTAGTTTTCACTAAAAGTCACTACTACTTTGAATGCAATAACCATTAAGGAAATCTAGTTTATCCAAAGGAAAGATGACTATAAAATACTTGGAAGGAAATTCTAATTATTTAGCCATACATCTATGCACCTATTGCTAAAGGAACAATGACTGGTTCTGTTTCCAGTGGTTGCAGGAACCACAGTTTTAACTTTAACTTAGAAAACTGAGTCTAACTCCTACTTACTAAAGAAAACTCCACCTTCCACGTGGGCCCCCACGAAAGAATGAAGGAAAGAGAAACGCAGATGAAAGTGTAGAAACTTAGCAAAGGCATGTATTTATTCGATATGCAGTATTACAATAAGTTAGGAAAAATAGTAAGATGTCTATCAACTCTATCTGTCTATTCACTACTTAACCTCATAAATACAGACAAGGTCTTATTTATAGGGAAGAACAAAAAAATCCTAAAACTACGACTTCCTCATGAAGGAAAGTCAGTTACAACTTTAAGACTGCAAACATGCAATTGGAAAGACATTAATTCTCCCTTAAATTCCCCACAACTATAGAGATAATAGAAAATGCTAGATTTTCTCATTTATCTGTCTTCAAATAGCTTTCCAGGATTCCAAGTATCGTGCTTTGCATGTTTAATTGATTGCTTTGATGCTTGCTTCCTTGCTCGGCCGCTTTATCAGGTCCCGCTTGGTTATTCATTAAAACAAGTCCCTTCTGACTTTGCCGCCAAGTCTTCTAGCTACAACGGTGTCATAACACTTCTCCTTAATGTCATCAATACCTTAGCGCTATTCCTTCATAGTTTGTTTAAGTCCCACTTAGCTTGTATCCTGCGATCAACATTTAATACACACAAGACTTCCCGAAAACATTTATTTTCATTTATTAATTTATAAAGAAAAGGCATTAATTATTCAACTAACAGTTTTTGCAATCTCTTCAGCTACAGGAAGATCTACCCATATCAAATATTCATGAAGAAAGATTTTTACCACAAAATGAACCCCTTTTTAAATATAATTCCAATTATCATTTTATGCCCTATGTCCATACTTTATACATTAAAAGTTCAAAACATTTATACTAAAGGATGATAAAGTTCAGTATGTTATAGACAAATGTTCACAAAAAGAGCTAATAAAACTTCTATTTCTTCATGTCATCAATGGACATGTGCCTGGTTGTATGACATATCATGATGCTAACTTCTATGCATTTTAGAAGCTCTCCTGAGGCCTTTATATTTAGGCACTCTTAGTGTACTCTCAACCAATTATTGAATGAATATCTTCATTCTGATCATACTCTGTCTATTTTGGTCTACTGTGTACTTGTGTTGAGTTCTTTAGTTCTTGGGTGAATTCTGGCCTAAGCCAAATTCTTACAAAATGTATATTAATGTAATTAATTTTTACTTTCTATTACTATAATTATGTACATTATTGAGTCTTGATGTTATTTACATGTAGATTATACATAGTATTAGTAAAGTACTTAAAACCATTAATTACTTAATACTTATGTTTTAACTTGTAACTATTAACCTTTAATGTTTTTAGTGTATGAAGTTCAAAATTCTTGAAGTCAAGAATCTGATACTATAGGGTTTTCAAATTTCAACTTTTCAAAGACTAACTGAATTTCATTTTGTGTTCTGAAGACTAAAAGTGTGAAACTTGAGTATCACAAGACAACACCAATTATCTCAGTATCTATTAGCACTAGTATTATCGAATCTTGATTCTTAATTCTGGGTATTTAAATTATTTTTAAAAAATTGTAGTGCAATTTGTAGCAATATAAATCTTGATTCTTACTGTCATATATTTACATTTTACAATTTTTTTAAATAGGGTTGGAAGAATAATTTTGTGTAATAACAAATACTGGGCATAAGCAAAGTAAAGTCAAAAACCTCTAGTATGAGCTCAAGCATAAAGAAAAAGAAAGACATTATAGAACTCAGGCAAGTGTTACAAATCTCGAGTTTCTCTAATGAATGTCATGATATTTTTTATCCTATCATCCATGGAGATTTGAGAATCATGGGAATTAGACATTCATTTTTTAATAAGTGGAAAGATCCACAAAAGGGGAGAAATTACTACAAATATAACAAAAGTATTCATGCACATACTAATAAACTAGCTATTTTGGTTATTATATTAGCAAATCTTGCTATACCCAAAGTATTCCCTTGTCTTGAAATTGTAATTTTATGCACTTAGAATTATGATGAAAATAGAAAGACAATTGTAAACCAAAACACTCAGGAGGAAATTTTATCCATAACTAAGAGTGAATTTTTCACTTTGTTAGACCTAGGGCTAGGGTTAAAATTAGAAAGCTTTAATGAGCACATTAACTTGGATAAACTAGCATAGGTTTATGACAAAGTAGATAGAGTTTTACAAGATTCATATATTAAGAGTTTAACAAACTTAGAGTCATCTACCAATCATACTAGTGTTACTGTTACACTGGACATAGACCATAAAACTCCTTATCAGTATGATATTTTTGTGCCATGGGTTCAAAATGCTATTTCTTTGTTATCATTTTGTTTGGAATTGGATTGTAGAAAATAAGTGGGGTGCAGTGTTCTTGAAATGATTTATAATATCCATTGTCAAGGTTAGTTAGTTGAGAAGGTAGAAGTAAGATATAATTTTGTTCAACACGTTGTTGAATCTTTGCAAGAACAATTACAAATGATTAAACAAAGTACAATTACATGCAAGATGAAGACATTTAGGTTCACAAGTTACTTGTGCTACCTTCTTTCAGCAAAGCATTGCCCAATATTTGAGATAGATAATAACAAGCTTGATATTGAGGTCTATAAGTTTGATGAGAAAACTTAGAAGAAATCAAAGACTCCAAGTCCAATAAATGAGTGGACAAATAAGATGAGGATGACTGCTAACAATAATAACTACAACCATTTTGTAGACTTCTTTTTGGCACCTAACTTTGCCAAAAAGGCACTTCGATGCCTAGATTGCCTGTGTCTTGTAAAGATTGCATTCAATTAGCAAGTCAAATTCAATTGGTTGACTAGTTCTTCATGGAAGAGTACACTATTTTATGATTTTATGGTTTAGTGGTTGAACGATGCAAACCTCCAATGTATGTTACAGAAAGGGTTTTTGCACTGGAATATGTATGGTAGATGGAGAGCATAGATGAACTTTTCACTAGACAACAAAAGAAAATAATATTTTCTTCCTTGCCTTTCACAAGTGGAGGCCTCACATTTGAGAGAAAGGCTTTCAAAGTGGCAAATAAATTGGTAAAAATTTTTGGCTTTGATTTTGTCAGTCACTAGAATTATGATCCACTAAACATAATAAAAACAAGACTTATTACTAATGAGAACTCTACAAGCAAACATCAATATCAGGATATGCCATTGATAAAAAGGTTTAAAAACATGGATTCATGGGATTAGGTTAAGAAAGAGACGGAGAAACATGTAATAGAGAATAATATTTCAATGCAAGTATTGTCATCCCAAATCATGACATTGCACATATCAGAGTCACAGAAATCAAAACATCTGGCATACTTAAATTTTTACAAGAAAGCATCTCAACCTTCTAAGAGTTCTATGCTGAAAGCAATTAAAGAGGCATGCAAATCTAAATTATGGTGTCAAACCAAGATGACTGATTTTTGGAAAATGAGGCAAAATTTGAGTGAATCAAAGATCTTAGAAGGTTTTGAGGAAATTGAGGAGGATGAAATTTTCAATAGTTATTGGAATAAAGAGCATCCAACTATACTATATGAATTTGGCAGTCACAATGACAGTGATAGTTAAAGACAGAAGGACCTCGAGTCTGATGGAGACATTCAAGGTATTCAAGATTCTAGGTCAACCAGGGGAAGACATATTGTTAATCTTCAAATGAGTGATTCTATTAAATAAACATGTAATAAAGGGGCAACTATGATACAAAAAATATATTATCCAAGTATAGGGCCTATTAGTGCAAGTGGTGAAGGGATTTGGAATCCAGTTTTAATACCATACCCATCCAAAAGAGGAAGTAAACCAACCAATGGACTCTCCTATGAGATTGAAGATGATTCATCTAGAACAAGGAAAAAAAACATTATAATTCTACTTCTCAAGGTCACCCTAATATAATATTTGTTAAATCTTCAAATCTAGTTGTAGTTGATCCCACTGGCACTGGCACTGGCACTAGCATGGATGAACCTTGTGAAAAAAAGAAAAAAGTTATGACAATTACAATGTAAGAAATGTAAATTGTTACTTCACCAATGTATGCACCAGTAGCTTCTATACAAAACACTGAAAATAGTCCTAAAATGTCAAGATTTGGAATGGGTCATCTTTAGTATGTTGGCAATCCTCAAATACAATTGTAGGTGAAGTAAGTTTAACTGGAGTTGGAGGAGCATATACAAAAATACAACTAATAATTCACCTTTCAAACACTCAATTGTGTCAGCAAACCCAGATTTTAGTTTAAAGGAGGTTGCATCAAAGTTTGATCAGACAAGCAAAAGAAATAAGAAAATTATGAAGGCTTTGAAAAGTGATGCAATTGTTAAATGTCAGGGATCTACTAATAGTATATTTCTAACATATGATCCAAACACCAAAATTATGAACTTCATGGCTATTGTACCCCTAGCTAGAGATGATAATCCACCAAAAAATATAATAAATTGTAACAATGTACAAGTTACCCATCTTCAAATTGATTTCTTAAAAGTGAAAAATATTGACAAAATCAATATATCAAAAGAGAGCTCAACAAAATGGTCTACTCTACACTTCTAAAAGTAGTGAGGGAAAACAAAATTCTTACAAAGCAAATAGAAAATTTATAGGTAGACCTTGATAATTATGTGAAGGCCAATAGGTTCAAAGAATTGCAAAATGGCTAAAGAATTCTCCTTCTACATAGGCAATTGTCTAGCAAGAAAAGATGAATGAACAACTGAAATTTTTTACAAAAGAATTGGATAATTGCAAAAAAAAAAAAAATTAGCATGAAAAAGCCTCTACTACACAGTTGTTCAAGTTTGTAGAGAGTAGCACACAGGTCAACAATAAATTGAAAACTGACTTGGACTCTGCTATCAAGGAAAATAATAATTTGAAGATTGAATTGGAGAATGAAAGAAAAAATCACTCCTATAATTTGAAAATGGCATTGGAGAATGAAAAGATAAAAGAGGAGTCTAAGACAAGGATAATTGATAATTTGTACAAGGAATTGAGGAATGAGAAGAAAAAAGAGGAGTCTGGTATAAACATAATCCACAATTTGAATAAGCAATTTGAGAATATGAAGAAAAAAGAGGAGCAAATTGCAAAGATAATCTTTGATTTGAAGAAGAAATTGGAGAATGCAAAGAAAATAGAGTCTAGTGCAATTGCAAATAGTAACACAATCCACCATATGAAGAAGGAATTGGAGAATGCAAAGAAAAAAGAGGAGTTAGCTACAAAGAAAATCCTTGATTTGAAGAAGGAATTGGAGAATGTGAAGAAAGAGGAGTCTACTCAAACACTCCATGATTTGAAGAAGGAATTAGATAATGCGAAGAAAAAGGAGGACTCCATTGCAAAGACAATTGGTGATTTGAAAAAAGAACTCAAGGAAGAGAAGAAAAAAGAGGTAACTACTATAAAGACAATCCAAGATTTAAAGAAGAAATTAGAGGATGAGAGGAAGAGAGCAACTAATTGGCAAGGGAAACTAGAGAAAATACATAAAAAGAGTGAAATAGAGATGTCTGAAATGAAGAAAAAGATGGAGAATGTAATTGCACAATATAACAAAATCTTTCAAAGACCATCATGTCAAGGATACTATAATAAACATAGTTAAGCTTTTCAAACAAGAAAATTGGGAGAAATTAATGAAGACTAGTGATAGTTTGTTTGAACAACTTGATTTATATAGCAATCTCAGAATTGTCTTTGAAAATGTCAAAAAGAATGTTGAGGGTAAAAGAAGTACCTTCACCAATTTCTTAAAAAATATTGCTATACAAATTCTAAATAAAGTACAAAGATCTAGTGATAGGGATTTGGAAAACTTGTGAATAAACAACTGCTTGGATGCCTCTATAATGACCTTTATTGTCTATTGTAATTGTGAACAATTTATGGAAATAGATGAAGCTCTAAAATCTGCTTCCAAAGACTTGATGAAGATGAATCACAACATACTGAACTTGCTAAATGTTGGATTACTAAATCTAGCTTACTTAGATGACAAATTCATTAGAAAATAAGATTACATGAAAAAGTTGCACAACACCATGAATTCTGATTTAGGTAACTTGCCTGAGGAAACCACTCCAAAAAGAATTGCAAGTTACATCAAACTACTATAAAAAAGAATGTAGTTATAGATAAATTCCTTGATTCATATAAATATATCTCTTCGAAGTATTCATTGTTGACAAGGTTACAAGTATTTAGCTACAACTTTAAAAAAAAATAGAACTTCCAAATGATGCAAAATTAAGTGCCCTAAAGAAGATCATTGGAGTTGGGTCATCTTCTCAAACTATTACTGTTAGTGTCAATAATAGTCATAGCTGATAGCACTAAGAAGTAACAACTTAGTAAGTGATAGTACTATAATCATTTTAATCATTTTGTTACTTTTTGCTCTTTAATTTTAAAATTTGGATAAACTTTTTGCTAGACAACAAATTAAAATGATATTTCCTTCCTTTCCTTTCCCAATTGGAGGTCTCATATTTGAGGGAAAGGCTTTGAAAGTAGCAAATGAGTTGGTAATTTTTTTTGGCTTTTATTTTGTTAGTTATTGGAATTATGATTCACTGAACATAATAAAAACAAGACTTATTGCCAATGAGAAATCTATAAGCAAAAATCAACATTAGGAGATGCCATTGATAGAAAAATTTAAAAACATGGATTCATGGGATTAGGTTAAGAAAGAGATGGAGAAACATGTAATAGAGAATAATATTTCAATGCAAGAATTGTCATCCCAAATTATGACATTGCACATATTAGAGTCATACAAATCAAAGCCTTTGACATACTTAAATTTCTACAAGAAAGCATCTCAAATTTCTAAGAGTTTTATGCCGAAAGAAAAGGCATGCAAATATGAATTATGTTGTCAAACCAAGATGACTAATTTTTTGAAAATAAGGAAAAATTTGGGTGAACCAAAGACCTCAATAGGTTTTGAGAAAATTGAGGAGGATGAAATTTTCAAAAATTATTGGAATAAAGAGCATCCAACTATACTATATGAATTTGGTAGTTGCAGTGATAGTGATAGTCAAAGATAAAAGGACCTCGAGTTTGATAGACACATTCAAGGTATTCCAGATTCCAGGTCAACCAAGGGAAGACATATTGTTAATCTTCAAATGTGTGATTCTATTAAATAGAACATGTAATAAAGGGGTAACTATGATACAAAAAATGGGTTATGAGGGTACAGGGCCCATTGGTGCAAGTGTGAAGAGATTTCTAGTACCAGACCCACCCAAATTAGGAAGTAAACCAATCATTGGACTCTTCGATGAGATTGAAGATGATTCATCTAGAAAGGGAAAAACATATTATACTTTTACTTCTAAAGGTCATCCCAATTCAATATTTGTTAAATCTCCAAATCTAGTTGTAGTTGATCTCACTAGCACTAGCACTGGCACTAGCATGGATGAACCTTGTGCCAAAAATTTAAAAAGTTATGACAATTACAATGCAAGCAATGTCAACTATTATTTCACTAATGTATGCACTAGTAGGTTATGTATAAAATCCTGAAAATAGTCTTAAAATGCCAAGATTTGGAATAGATCATCTTCAGTATGTTGCCAATCCTCAAATACAATTGTAGGTGAATAACTTTAAATGGAGTTGGAGGAGAATACAACAATACAACTGATAATTCACCTTTCAAACACTCAATTGTGTTAGCAAACCCATGTTTTAGTTTAAAGGAGGCATCAAAGTTTGATTAGACAAGTAAAAGAAATAAGCAAATTATGAAGACTTTGAAAAGTGATATAGTTGCTAAACATTAGTGATCTACTAATCGTATATTTCCAACATATGATCCAAACATCGAAATGATAAACTTCATGACTGTTATATCTATGGCTAAAGATAATAATCCATAAAAAAAATAATAAATCATAACGATGTACAAGTTACTAGTCTTCAAATTGATTTCTCAAAAGTGAAAAATATTGACAAAATCAATATATCAAAAGAGAGCTCAACAAAATGGTCTACTCTACACTTCTAAAAGCAAAGATGGAAAAAAAATGACTTATAAAGCAAATAGAAAAGTTACGGACATACCTTGAAAATGTGAAGGCTAAGGAGAAAGCAACAGACAATAGGTTCAAAGAATTGCAAAACAAGATAAAGAATTCTTCTTCTATAGAGGCAATTGTCCAACAAGAAAAGATGAATGAAAAATTGAAAAATTTTACTAAAAAATTGAAAAATTTTACTAAAAAATTGAATGAGTGCTAAAAAAGAATTTAGCAAGAAAAAACCTCTACTACATAGTTGTTCAAGTCTGTAGAGAGTAGCACACAAGTCAACAATAAATTGAAAAGTGACCTAGACTTTGTTATCAAGGAAAATAATAATTTGAAGATTAAATTGGAGAATGAAAAGAAAAATTACTGCTATACTAAAAATACAATCCATAATTTGAAGATGGCATTGGAGAATGAAAAGATAAAAGAGGAGTCTAAGGCAAGGATAATTGATAATTTGCAGAAGGAATTGGAGAATGAGAAGAAAAAAGAGAAATCTAGTACAAACACAATTCATAATTTGAAGAAGCAATTGGAGAATATGAAGAAAAAGAGGAGTCAACTGCAAAGATAATCCTTGATTAGAAGAAGGAATTGGAGAATGTGAAGAAAACAAAGTCTAGTGCAACTATAAATAATAACACAATCCACCATATAAAGAAGGAATTGGAGAATGCAAAGAAAAAAGAGGAGCCAACTACAAAGAAAATCCTTGATTTGAAGAAGGAATTGGAGAATGCAAAGAAAGAAGGGTCTACTCAAACATTCCATGATTTGAAGAAGGAATTGGCCAATGCAAAGAAAAAAGGAGGACTCCACTACAAAGAAAATCTGTGATTTGAAAAGGGAACTCAAGGATGAGAAAAAAGAGAGATAATTATTGCAAAGATAATCCAAGATTTGAAGAAGAAATTGGAGGATGAGAGGAAGAGAGAAACTAATTGGCAAGGACAACTAGAGGAAATACATAAAAAGAGTGAAATAGAGATGTTTAAAATGAAGAAAAGATGGATAATTTAATTACACAATATAACAACATCTTCCAAAGACCATCATGTCAAAAATACTATAATAAACATAGTTAAGCTTATCAAACAAGAAAATTAGAAGAAACTAATGAAGAATAGTGATAGTTTTTTTGAATGGCCCGATTTAAATAGCAATCTCAGATTGTCTTTGAAAATGTCAAAAAGGATGTTGAGGGTAAAAGAAGTATCTTTATCAATTTCTTTAAAAAAATTTCTATACAAATTTTGAATAAAGTACAGATATCCAATGATAGGGATTTGGCAAACCAAGGAATAAACAATTGCTTGGATGCATTTGTAATGACCTTTGTTGTATGTAATAATTGTGAACAATTAATGGAAATAGATGAAGCTCTAAAATCTTCTTCCAGAGACTTGATGAAGATTAGTCACAACATATTGAACTTGCTAAATGTTGGATTACCAAATCTAGATTACTCAGACAACAAATTCATTGTAAAAGAAGATTACATGAAAAAGTTGTACAACACTATGAATTCTAATTTAGGCAACTTTCCCAAGGAAACCACTCTAGAAAGAATTGCAAGTTGCATCAAACCACTGTAAAAAAGAATTCAATTATAGATAAATTTTTTGATTCATATAAAAATATTTCTTCAAAGTATTCATTGTTGATGAGGTTACAACTATTTAGCTACAACCTCAAAAAAATAGAGCTTTCAAATGATGCAAAATGGAGTTCCCTAAATAAGATCATTGGAGCTAGGTCATCTTCTCAAACTGTTACTGTTAGTGTCAGTGACAGTCATAGCTAATAGCACTAAAAAGTAACAACTTGGTAAGTGATAATACTATAATCATTTCGTTATTTGTTGCTCTTTAATTTCAAATTTTGGATTTAATATCAATTTTGTTTAATTTTAATTGTTACAGGAATCAAGAGCCAACATATTAGGACAGTTGGATAGCCAGGCACTAGCATACTATTACTACATAGAGCAGATGGAAAAAATTTCCCTACTCCTACTTGAAAAAATTATACAATTGACAATGTGGCAATATGATTGTACATACATAATGTATTACGTAGTAATAATCTTATTAGATATATAATTACAAACTAACCTACAACTATTGTTGTTCCCTTCTATCCATAAAAGGAAATTTAGGGTCAAGGGTAAAAGTACAAAGTTGTGCCACCTTTCAAGCTGACTTATCAGAACAACTAAATTTGATTATTTCTAAAACATATGATCTAGATAAATTTATTCTAGCTAATTTATATATGGTCTCACACTTTTTCAATTGAAAGTGGCTATTAAATGCATGTTTTATACCAGTTTGTATCCAATTACTAAAGAAATAAAATTATTTAAGAAAATAAAATTTTAATAACTCTGACTAGTTTTTATGATATTTTTTAATAACATATAAACACCATTTTATAGAGCTCATATTCAAGAATATTCTCATATAGATTTTATAGTGTTTTAATTAGATATAGTATGTTGTAATTAAAAAATTCTACAAGCACGTATTTTAACACTCGTACAGATTTCGGTTTTGAGAAAGAAAAAAATATTAAATCATATCAAAAAAATCTAAAAATTATATGATGTTCTAGAGGAGAGAGTCCTCTTCTAGAATGTATAATTTTTCTCTTGGTTAGAATAGATTTGTTTTAAAAAATGTGGTAGGAGATGAAAATTATCAATTTTAGGTGAGTTAAAATTTGAATCATTATAAATGAGAAAATATAGGTCTAAAGCTGATTTTTATTTTTTATTGTTCTAGCTATATATGTTATCTATAACATAGTCTGAGATCAAAAGGAAATAAACTTATTTCCCTATAGTGTTGTGGTGGGAACTAGACCTCCAATTTTTAGCATTTTTCAACAACTAAAAAATTGTATTTAAAAAAAAGAAAAATATATCAATTCTTATTCCATATAATTATTAAAAATTATAATCCTAAACTTCATCCATTTCTACAAATTTCATTAGTTTACTTCATTTTCAAATTCAAAATAATAATACCAATTTTATGTCATTGAAGGTGAATAGTTTACAAAAGGGTGACACAAGTTTGTACTTTCACCCTCAATTGACATTGAGTCATTTTCAAAGGGTTGTAATTGTTTGTAATTATTAAATATATTATGTTATAGGATGATTTATTATTATAAATGATAATACAATTTTTTTTAAAGAAAGCTTATTTTGTTAAATGCATTATGTTACAATTTCTTAAATAAACTAGAATCAATGCAAATCTGAAATTGTTTAAAAACTAGAATGAATGAAAATCTCAAGTTCAACATATATTATTGTATTAAAAACTAGAATCAATAAAAATATCAACATGTTTAAAAAATATAGTCAATGAAAATCTCAACATGTATAAAAATTAGAATCAATAAAAATCTCAACTTGTGCAGACTCTAAAAGTAAAAACTAGTTTCAATGAAAATCTCAACATGTAAGTTTGTAACATCAACATGTTTAGAAAAAGATTTAAGCATCTATAAAAGGATAGTGAATGAAGGCTATAAATTAACTTCTACGAATATAATTAATTAGAAGATAAAGTCTTAGACATTGGTGAGACTAGAGCACATAAATTAATTTGAATTGAAATGGGTAAGACCGGAGCTACTAGCCTACTACTTGACTCGCACAAAAGTTAGAACTTTAAGTTGAGAAGTTATTATTGTTGTCACTCGGTCTAGACTGGCTTAGCATCACTATCATTAGAATCCTCCTTATTTATTGCATATAACATTTCATTGTTCATTGTGTTTTCTTCAGATTCACTGTCAATGTCAATATGCATGCCAAAGTCAACATTATCTTCATTGTTTCCAATATTAAGACATGAACCACTACCACTGCCACTGCCACCACTACTACCACTGCCACTTAGGTTTGAAATGTTGGCCATCCCTCTTCTTTGACATTTGTTTCTCCAAATGCTAAGAGCCCTATCATAAGAGAAACTATCTACCTCATACCTAGAATTATAGAGCCTCAAACAATTAATCAATTTTTTGTCTAATTTGTTCCTAACCTTTGACTTTAGGAAGCCCAAAGTACTGAAAACTCTCTCATCCTCTATTGAATCCAATATTATTGTCAAACATAAATTGGTAAGCTTGAAATATTTTGGTATTGACTCTCTCAGCTGATTGCTCTAACCAAAATTTTTTCAAAGCTTTGTTACTACTCCCTTTTCATTTGGATTCTTCATAAGATCATATTGTTCTCTCATTATGTTTGCTAAAGAATATGATTGATCTCTCAGTCAAGATTTATCTAAAATTCTATTTATAGTTACTTCATTGATTACTTTAGGTTTGCAAAAATATTGAATCAAAGTTGTTATCCTTCTTTGAAAATCACTTGGGTAGTTTAGAGATCAATATTGAGGAAAAATAATAGACATTGCTTTGAACAGTTCCTTTGGAGGGAATATGAATCTAATTTGTGATGAAAGATTGTAGCAAACTTGCTTGACAGAGTCAAGCACAAAGTCTTTGATCTTCTTGAAGTCTTCACTTGCAACATGTGAAAGTATCTTCTCTGGTTCTAATTCTACTTCACTTCCTACTTCGTTGGGGTTGGAATTAGGATTGACGTGGACATAGTATTGAATTGGTATCTCAACTCTGTGTACCCTAACACATACCTCATCATTTGCATCAATATGTAGAAAGTTTGTAGGATAGTTCAAATCTGTGATTTCTATCAACTTTGTAAACTTTGATTCATCTAATGGTAGTAATCGATACAAAGTATCCAGGCTACTACATGTCATTTTACACAGCTTATTATATTCTGCAATGTACATAGCTCTTTGTTGAACCTTTTTAATAATATTTCTCATGTCCTATAGCATAAGGAGAATAGCTGCTAAAGTTAAGAGTATCTTAACATTAGATAGACCTGAATATAGTTGAAGGAATTTGTCTCACACAGAGTGGATTTGTCCAAGCAATGACGAATATTTAGAGAATACTCGATGCACTTGTCCATCCAAAGATATCCATTTGGTATCATTGTTTATAAGAAGCTTCCTCCCATCAATAAGTCCTTGAGAAAAGTGTTAAAATTCTCAAACTTGTTTTGGACTTTGACAAAAGTATTGATAAATCTTTTTGATTAAAGATTTCACTTTACTTACACAACAAAAATCACTGACAATTCCAAAAGCTAGATTCATTCGATGGGCCATGTAGTGAATGGGAATAGCATAGGGTGCCAAATCATTCTTCATCTTTTTGCAAAGACTGCCTTTATGACCTTTCATAACTAAAGCTCCACCCGCTCCAACACACAACAACTTTTTGGCAATCTCCATGTTATCCATACCTCTACAATCAATTAGAGTACTCTTTAATAAATCATATAAATTTTTGGCTGTCACACTACAATTTAATTTATCAACAGATAGTAAAAGGGTTGATGACAAAGATTGTTTATAGTATAAACATGCATGGACACCCAGGAAGTATTATCAATTGTTGTAACTTCATCTAAAGACAATGCAATGAAATTTAAGTATTTTATTTTTTCTTTCATATCTTCTTTTTCAACCTGTGCATGACAACTAACCCATTTCCACCCGTTGTTTACTGACCAATGATTATTCAAATAGTTTTGAACTTTAAAAAATCACAATAAACCAGTAATTGAAGAGTATTCTATCATAGGATGCCCTCTACTCAAAATATAAAAGACTACACTTAATTGAACAACTTTTCTCATATTTTTCACTTTCATTACTTTCCTAATGAAATCTTTAATGGAACCTTTTACTACAGAACGCTTCTCTCATAATTGCTTATGTAACTTGTATATTTTGACATTCCTGATATGTAGATAGTTGTCCTTTGTTTTCCAAGTTAGCATAGATTTTTCAACTCCATCTATAGTTTCTTTTTTGTAAACTTTACTAAAATGCTTTTCTATGGTATCAAGTTTAAGCTGCAACCTCTTCTCCTTCTTGTTATATCTATGTAAATCTTACATCTGCATTCTACAAGAGGCTCACCATCAATTAGATTGGCCATTGGTTCAATGAACTAGTAACTTTTCACCCATTCTAATTGAAAATTCCTTTTGGACAGATCCCAGCAAGATTGATCTTTTTTTTTAAATTCTAATTTTCTTTCCCCCTTCTATGCATGAACATGATTTATGGAATCACCTTTGGTTTTCTCATCCCACTGGTTTGAAACTAACTCCAAGTCCTTAATATTAGTTTGTGACTCCCTACTCAAGGGAAGTGCCTCTAAATCATCTTCAAGTTTGTCCTTGACTGAGTAATCAAGTTCACCAACTTGAACTTCTTCAATATGGTCTCCAACTTGTGATGAATCTCATTTTTCAATAAGCACTGGAGATCTAATTTGTGAATCTTATAGGTTGTCAATATTTTCACCACCAAAATATGCAAATATGGTTCTACATTTTGGTAATGGTGGCCTTTCTTGGCTTTCAAGGATCCTACTTGAACTCCTATTATCCCTCTTGTTTGACATTGCAAACCAATAAAGGCTGCAAAAAACAAATCAACTTAGTTGTTGAACAAAAGATTCAAAGAGTGATGAGTCAAAGACTATGATAGTAGACTACTTAGACTACATATAATAACAATAATATGATTCATTCTCATAAAAGGGTACTACAATCTACAGTACTACCCAATAAAATTCTCAAACCTATCTTAGCATGTGAGATGTCTTGTCACCAATGCACACTAGATAGTAAAAAATAACTAGTACCAGTACCATTGTCCACATAAAAAAAAAATTAAAAATCACTTACTTTTTAAGAAAACCATGGTCCATGAGTCAATGGGCAATGCACTCAACACTCTAACACTTCAACAGAAATAAGAAATGCCAGTCTCTAGACCAGAAAGGAGCAAATTGTGTAGAATAATAATATCTTATAGTCCAATCTAGGTTGGTGAATTATGCGGGATTAACAAGAGAGAATGTCAAATGTAGGAAAAACACACCTTCCTATGCAAGCCCACAATAGGAAACAATTGGCTAAATGAGGTTGGTGGTTGACACATGTTGAGAAAATGGTACGTGACACCCAATCCAAGGGAAAATTCATTGGTTATAATAATGGTGAAAGAACCTTGTCCAATAAGAAATAACATGCAAAGGATGACAAATAATTTAAAATAAGTGTATCCAAAACGTATATTACATTGGTGATTGGACCAAGATTTTTGGCCAACCATGTGATAACTAATGGGTGAGTACCACAGGCCTTGGACCCAAATCGTATAAATATCTAGCAATGCATTTGACTTGCATTACATATATGATTAGCCAAATGATGATCAACCCATGAGACAAAATCACCAAATGGTGAAGATTCACCACTAAAGTAATCTCTGGTTGGATATGAGACCTTATGCTATGCCACTTCTTCGAATGTGGATTCATCAAAGTCCTTTGAATCCAGGGTAGTGGCCTTAAACTTTAATCATGTGTTATAGGATCCCCATTTTCGAGAATGTTTGAAAACCATGAACGATAAGCCCATTGTCAAGGATGGAAAGGTGGTTGGGGATGAGAGCAGGGTAGTTGCTTCCTTTGATATAAAGCCCTTGAAGAAAAGCATAGAGACCAATGTACGACTAGAAGTTATGGGAGAAGGGATGGAAGGATTTGTGAGTAAGAAGAAGGGAGATGAGAGGAATATAGTGATCTCTATCAACATGTGTGATAGCTCTTTAATCCTCCTTATGGATAATGTAGTCTAATCCAAAAAGTTGACACAAACATAATTTATGTATTGTTGGTTTTGAAAAAAATATGTTTATGATTAATATTATTATTTTGAGTTGTAATTAGTTATCAAATTTAATATTAAAGTTTTATTACACTTCACCTCTTGTTGCTAACATGTGTATAAGCAACAATAATAGTCAAAACTACATTATTTTATAATTAGTTAATTATGTTGTATAGTCCATCGATACTATCAATTTATTTTTTAGTCTACATACATAGAACTCAAGATATAGAACTTCCTATAAGATGCCTAGATAATCATGCTTCAAATACAAGATGTTCTAATGTGACTTTGAAATAGACACCTTGAAAATAATCTTTCTCAACCTCTTTTACATTTAAAACTAAATAAACAAATACAATAATTAACAAGATGAAGTCATCCACAAATAATTATATATATTATATTTTAAAAACTTGCCACACATTCACACAATTTCAATCTACTAGTTACAATTTTCCATGAAGATGAGGGCACCATTACAATTCATGATAGCATAATTATAAGAACTTGGAGTTTTGTTTTGGTCTGTGACTGTTTTTCCCACATCCCAGGACTCTCCATAGGTGAGCCCACTTATAAGAACGTAGTTTCCCTCATTTTTTAATCTCTCAACATTGTCAAGTGCCAACAAAAGGTAGTCTGGTCTGCCAACTACTATGTATTCAAATGTATGTGAAAGCATGCAGATAGATTTTAAGTTTTATAAATGGCAAGCAAAACTATTAAAAACTCGATTTGGAAGTTAAAATAAGAAAGAAAAGAGAGAAATATGTGCCACCATGAACAAATATTGTGGTAAAGAGTTTGCACCTACTGCTAATAGTAAGGAGTTTGTTTTTTCCTTTCACTGAGATGGGGTAAAGTATTCAAAAATTAAAGCACTAGAGAATGAGAACACATTTTTTTTAACCTGCAGTGTGATTTTTTCTGTAGTAAAACAATTTGATGAAGGCGCCAAAAGTATTTGCCGACAATCACAAGTGGTTTTTCTTTCTGTTATGTTGTTATCACTGAGCCTCCATTAAAATGAGTTGGTGACAGCATAGACTACTAGGTTTTTCTCATTGCTTCAATTAAAAAAAAAAAAAACCTCGTATCATATAAATTACTCAGCATGCACTGTGTTATTCTAATATTTGTGGAGAAAACTAATTATAAATATAGAGGAAGACTTTTATTAAAGCCTTATCTATTAGATAAGAACGGTTGGGTACCGTTGAGAGCTTTCCATGTCATTGCAGCATTTCTTTGGGTTTTAAATTAGCCATTCAAATGTGTGTTGTGGGAAGTTGATAATCTTTCCACCCAAGTTTTCAAAAGGGCCATAAAGTTGTACCTATATAAGTTATGCAGCTTCTTAGTGAAAATATATCCATCAGATAATCATATTGTCGGATCCTGTAGAGTTTGAAGGTCTTTTCTGAAGAGTCAAAGGATTTTTTCTGTCTAACAGTTGCCTGAGAAAAAGCAGGGTAAGGTCAATGGCTTTAAATTTATGTAGTTATAGAGGCTTTGCAATTGTGACAATGTTCTTGCTGATTACGTCCTCATTATTTCATCCAACATTTTCTAGTGGATGCGGCAAATCAGAAAGAAAAAGTAAGTACAGTTTTAATTTTTCTTTATTTCTTTATACACATTTTCTTTATATTAGAGTGTTTGAGTTAGTAAAAATGAATTTAAAGTGTTAAATGATATATAAAATATCACAAAGAAATAATCGAATCTGATGTACTGCTTAAGTTTTTAATAAATTAAACTTGATCTTATCCTTCATGTCAAAATATCAAAAGGTAGTGCTTACCAATTCTAAACAAATGCCTAGAATGTACCATTGATAAAAAAAAATTATATTTTCTTTTGTTACCATCTAAAAGACTCCATGATGGATTAGCTCTCAATACTGATTTGAATATATAGAAATAACTAGCATACTCTTATTTTTCACAAGCTTGGGTGATTGATAAGCTCTCAATATAAATTTAGATATGTAGAGATAATTAGTATGCTGGCACATTTAAAAATCTATATAAAATATGTCAATCATTTTAGTCCATAGCCATTGTAGAATCACATCTCTAGATTTAATCATTTTAAAAGCAAACATTATAGTTGACTGAAAACATGTAAAAAACTCGTTTTATCTTCTCCATAATCTTTTAATGTAGGGGGCAGATTAGGCATGGAATACCTGAAGGTAGAGCGCAACAAAGGCATTGCTGTTGTAAACTTCACAAGTGACCAAACTTTGTCCAAGGTTTGCTTGAATTCCAATTATATTTCCATTTGATTTTAGTTTTTTCCATATTACAGAGAAGATTAATTGCAGTTTGTTTTAAAGCAGCTGACTCATGAACAAATACAAGGAGAAAATGAACGGTCCGGATCATTGAGGCTGAGGAAGATGAAACCAAAATTTCACTGCAAAAGACAAATTCCTGGAGGTCCAGATCCTCAGCATCACTAAAAACAACTCTTTCGAAATAATAAATAAATGCAGTCCTTTGAAGACCCATTTTTGCGGTCATTGTTTTTTAATGATAGAGAGCAAATTTTGATGTACGGTCTCAGAGGAATATGTGATAGACAGTATGGTGTTTTATGAGAGCTGCAGGATTATGTACTTTTAAGAGGAAATTATCAAAAGAGTTGGTTTCACTTCTATGGGCATTGTCATTTATTTCTAATGTTTTTTTAGTTTGGAGTTAATTCATTGGTGATCTATGTGAACTCCATCGGGACCTCTTGAAAGCGTCCTTTCCATTAAAAGCACATGTACTTTCTTTCGATATATTAATGGCCAAATCAAGCTGTAGTTTGTATCTCGTACATAGCTTGATACCATGATTCCTTGAATAGTTCAAAGAAGACACATATAAATATATATAGCTCCATCCCATATCTATCTAGTCCTCTTCTTTCTTGAGCAACTGCCTACATATTTATCATATATTTCAAACTATTTCCTATTCTTGAAGAAAGAAACAAAGAATTAATATTAAACAAGACCTAAAATGAGCAAGAAGAGAATTGTAACTCAACTCAAGAATCCGCATAATTGAGTCATTGGTTGTACATTTTGTCTTTTGTATGCTGCAATTTGAAATGCTCTTCTTTGGTCAAAAGTATAACTTAATGAATTTGATTCGAAAATTACATAATTGAATCTTAACAATAATATCACAATCGCATTTTAACAACCAAGAGTGATCTTCCACTTTCGCTTTCAATTTGACAAGCAATCCCAATAGCCAGCTTTCGTGTGCATGTACTCTGTGCATCTGATGAAGTACTTAGAATATAATTTTATGAGCTAAGAAAATTTGATCTCTCCTTATCAACTGAGGAACATAAGCTGATTGTACTCAGTTATCAATCAACTAAAACAGATTGGAGTGCATTGAAAATGAGAGTATAGGAGGGCAAAATCAATAAGCTAAGTGAAGATAGAACTTAACATTATCAGGTTTTCACAATCTATTTCAATGTACAATTGGTTTCTGGATTTGATTGTGTATATTTTTTTTATTATCAATATTTCCGATCACACTCTGTGAGCCATCATCAAGATGAGAGAGTAAAGGATATGAAAGAAAGAAAAATATGCAAACTATCCTCCCAAAAGAGAGATAAAAAGCCCAAAAAGGAAAAAGAAACACACAATACAAAGATTAATAGAAAAAGAAGAAATTAAAAAAAAATGAATAAAAACCAATTAAGTAAATATGCAAACAATGATGCAACTTTCGACTAATTATTTGTAATATCTCATGGAAGTGGAGAATGTGGAGAAGTGTTGGCTGCCGGCTGGGCTAGGGTTCTTCCCCTAGCCTGTTCTTGTTGTTTGATCTTTACTATTTTCTCTGTTCTATTTGGATTGCTAGCTACTGGACATAATTTGCGTCAGTGTTTTTGGAAATCTTTTGCAGTCAATTTTGGATTGGGGTTTTACTGTTTGCATGGCAGGGCCTGGGATTTCTTCTGCGTTGGTGAGAACAGATGGTTCTTCTCCAACTATGCATGTAATGCGATCTGAATCATTTTATTCAGGGGAGAGCTCCAAGCTGAAAAAAGTTAATGGTTGTTTTCCACGTAGCCATGATCGCCCTGTTCTGGTTATTCCTCCAACGGCTGTAACAGAGGACATTGATTATTGGACCAAGCATGCTTTGATATGCAAATTTCTTGGAATCCAGATTTCCCTATCCGCTCTTGAGGCATGGATCCGACGCTCATGGCAGGTGGAAGGCGATATGGAGATTATGTTGGTAGGGAATAGTTATTTTTTTGTTGTATTCTCTTGCATGTCTGATCGTGATCATTTTTTTGAAGGAGAACCTTATTTCTACAACCATGTGGGGTTATTTGTCAAACCCTGGCATTCAGGTTTTAATTCTGCTGAGGATCTCCCTTCAACAGTGCCAGTTTGGATTCGCTTGCCTCACCTTCCCTTGGAATTTTGGCGTGAAGACATCCTTCGACAAATTGCTACTTTGTTGGGGAAGCCGGTTGCGATCGCACATCAATCCCTCGATAAAAAGGTTATTTCTTATGCTAGAATTTGTGTTGAAATTAATTTGAATAACCCATTACCAGATTCTTTGGAAATTTGTCTGGGGGATTCTTCTTGGGTGCAGCAGTTAGATTATGAATCCCTCCCTTTCCGCTGCCAGATTTGTCACGAGTATCGTCATTTACAGCGTTAGTGCCCCCGTAACTCGAGTTTCAAAAGAGTGGATGGTTCTACAGCTGGCAATGCTAGTGGTTTGGCAGATACTACAAGGAAAGGACAATCTCTGATGGCTAATACTACCAAGGGGATGAATCTGCAAGATGCTACAGGTAAGGGTAAGGCTCAAATGCAGGGTAAGGATGGATTTACCCTTGTTCGCCCTCGAGCTAAGGGACATGGTCAAAAGAGGCCTTTGAAAGAAAGATTATCTAATTCAGGTTTTAACCGCTTTGAGATGCTGGATAGTATGGTTCTAGAGGAGGGTATTCCTCCTCCTATCTCTTTTGATCCAGTTTTCCCAGATGAGGGATCTGTTCCTAATGATGCTTGTGGGGCATCCCAAGTTGTAGTATATCAGAACTGTGAGGTCCCTATAGCTCCTGTGACAGAGGCTCTGTGACTCTTGCAATGTTGGAGGATAATGATGTTGTTTTGGATGACTTGGTTAAGGATGTGCTCCCATCAGGTAAGGGCAAGGGATCTCCTCTCCCCTTGGGGTTGATGCCTCGACCCTTTAAGCGGGTTTCTTTTACTCCCCTCTAAGGAGTGGGCACAAAATAGACCAAGAGAAGATTAAACTCACAAGAGATATATTGATTGAGTCTGGTTCAGTGAAACCTTTGGATTCTTATTTTCCCAATTCTACCCAATGATGATTATTCTCTCATGGAATGTAAGGGGGTTGAATAGCATCCCTAGACAAAAGGCTATTCATAACTTGGTGGTTGATCATAGTCCTAATGTTTTTTGTATCCAAGAGACTAAGCTCTCTGTGGAGTCTATGGTCCAACATGCCTCTAGTATTTGGTCTCGTGGCCAATGCCAGTGTTGGGGCAATAGGAAATGCTGGTGGTTTAGCTATATTTTGGGATCCTCAAAAAATTTCTCCCCTTGGCTAGATGTCTTCTCGCTCAGCTCTCTCTATGGTAGCGTCTGCTCTAGACTCAGGAGAGGCAATCATGGTTATTAATGTGTATGCACTTGTTGATCTTGTGGGAAAGGAGGAACTTTCGAAACATATTCAATATGTTAGAAATTGTCATCCTTATCATCCTTGGGTGTTAGTAGGGGACTTCAATTCAGTTTTAAGTCTGGAGGAGAAGCATGGTGGTTTGGCTAGATTGGGGCCTTCTTCTGCTCTTCTTCGAAAACACATATCTCTTTTGCATCTCTTTGATGTTAAGCCTTCTAATGGTCTCTATACTTGGAATAATCACAGGATTGGTGTTGCTGCTATCTCAGAACGTCTGGATAGATTTCTTGTTTCTTGCTTCTGGGTTAGTGGCACCCTTACTATCTCTTCAGAAATCCTTGATTGGAGGGGTTCAAATCATTGGCCAATCAAATTTTTTGCTATAGGGGCTTGTGTTCTGAAGCATCCTCCTTTTAAGTTCCAATTGATGTGGCTTCGTGACTCCTCTCTTCGTGATTTTGTTTTCTGTTGGTGGAAAGATGGTGCTCCTGCATATGGTACTGCAATGTTCTCATTTTCTAAAAGGCTTCAATATGTTAAAAGGCAGCTCAGGATATGGAATAGGCAATGCTTTGGGAACCTTCACTTTATGAAGAGGCTTGCTCAAGAAGATCTTGACGTCATCACAAGGGAGATTAGAGATCGAGGTTTCTCAGAGGATCTTGGCAAGGCTGAATCCCTTGCTTCTAGAGCTCTAGAAGAATGGGAACTTTGAGAGGAAATTTTTTGGAAGCAAAAGGCTAGAGTTGATTGGCTCCAAGAAGGTGATCGAAACACTGCCTTTTTCCATAAAACAGTGCAATCTCGCCGGAATTAGAGCACTATCTCTTCTTTGGTTAATTCTCAAGGTATCCAACTAAATTCCTTGCTAGCTTTGTTCCAGGAGGCTATTTGGTACTTCTCTACCCTCTTCTCTGAAGACTCTCCTCCTGTTGATAATGAAGAAAATATTATTTTGTCTTGTATTCCTTCCCTTATCACTCAGGAGATGAATGATTATCTCATGCGTCCAATCTCTTTGGAAGAGCAGGAGGAGGTGGTCTTTGGCATGCCTAAGGGGAAGGCTCCTGGTCCTGATGGCTTTCCAGTTGAATTCTTTTAGGAATTTTGGACATCATTAATCATGATTTGTTGGATGTGGTTAAGGAATCCTATGCTAGCAAGCATATGCTTCGAGCTTTGAACTCTACATTCTTGACTCTTATTCCTAAGAGAGAGGGTGCTAATCAATTGGATTTTTTTAGACCAATTGCCTTATGTAATGTGGTTTACAAAGTTATTACTAAGTTGATTGCTGAGAGAATGAAAAGGTGGCTTCCCATTATTATCTCAAAAGAACAAGGTGGTTTTGTTGCTGGCAGACAAATTTTGGATGGGGTGGTTATTGCTATTGAGGCTATTCACTCTATGGCTACTTCAAGGGAGAGAGCAATGTTTGTTAAGCTAGATATGGCTAAGGCCTACGATAGAGTTAAATGGAGCTTCCTAAGGAGTATTCTTCTTTCTTTTGGATTTAGCTCTGACTGGGTGATTTGGACTATGAGTTGTGTTACTTCTGCCTCTTTTTCTGTTCTTATTAACAGTCAACCTTCTCAACTATGTGGTGCTTCTAGAGGCCTCTGCCAGGGTGACCCTCTCTCCCCTTATCTATTCATCATCATGGTTGAAGTCTTGGGCAGATTCATTAAGCATCAGGTGTCCCAAAATTCTATTCAAGGCTGGCGGTGGGGTAATGGCTTACCTTCTCTTTCCCATCTTCAATTTATTGATGATTCTGCTCTTGCTGGTCTTGCTAGGATCAAGGAAGCTGAAGCCTTTTGACATGCTTTGGACATTTATTTGGCAGCTTTAGGCCAGAAAGTTAATGAGAACAAATCTTCCATTTACTTTTTTAACACTCCTAATTCTATTCAATACAGGATTGTTGGTATCCTACGATTTCAGATTGGGTCACTTCCATCTTGGCATTCCTATTGCTATTTCCAGGTAGCCATGTCTCTTCTGGAAAAATTTGATTACCAAGCTTCAGGATAAGGTAAATCATTGGACTCATAGATGGCTTTCTACTGCTACCCGGGTTACTCTTCTTCAAGTTGTTATCCAAGCTCTTCCTACTTATAGAAGCATGGTTCAGGCTGCACCTATTTACTTTCTCAAGGAGTTTGATATTCTTTCCCGACAATTCCTTTGGAGTGGTAATTTGCGTAGTACTAAATGGAGCTTGGTTAATTGGGCAACTGTTTGTAGGCCTAAAAAGGAGGGTGGTCTTGGTCTTCGATCTGCTCTCTTGAGTAGTCAAGCTCTGGCTGCTAAACTTTATTGGCGATGGTGCTCTAGAAAACATCAACTTTGGGCTCGTATTATCACTCATACATATTTTCATGGTGTTGATCCTTGCTCTGTTTCTGCACTTCCTCTTGAAGGTCGTGGCTCAATGGTTTGGCATACTTTGAAGACAGGTGCGATGTTGGTGAAGAGGGGTCTGTTCTGGATATGTAATGGAGGTTCTCAGGCTTTGTTTTGGTCTGATGCTTGGGATGGATTCCCTTCCATTTTATCTATGTACCCTCATCTTCAGCCTCTTTGTGACTCTTTTCTTGCCACTGGATGGGATAAAGTGGCTCATTACAAGACTCCTTATCAATTGGGATCTGTTGTTGGTTACAGATGGAAGCATTCTTCTAATTGGCCTCCTAGAGGTACAGACATGGATCGTAAGGAGCTTTCTCAAATTCTGGCCTCTAGAGAGTGTTCTTTTTTGCTTTGTCCAGATGTTTTGGCTTGGGGCAGTACCTTGTCTGGTAAATATCATGTCTCTACTGGGTATCAGGAGATAACTAGACAATTATTTGGGGATACTGAGGTCCCTTGGTGGAAGCAAGTTTGGAATAAATTTTCTTGGTCCAAGTGCAATTTTTTCATGTGGCTAGTGGCTCACAACCATTGTCTTACCTGGGATAATCTTTGTAAGCGTGGATTTCAGGGCCCCTCTTATTGTGTTTTGTGTGGTAATGGAGAGGAGTCTGTCTCCCATCTGTTCTTCCATTGCTCCTATTCTACTCAGATATGGTGCCTTTGGTGGAGTGCTTGGGGTTGCTCTTGTCGGCATGCTTCCTCTTTGCCTGAGTTCTAGGCCCACTTAGGTAGTGCTCCCTTCAAGTCTTCTTCTCTCCATGCTGCTTGGATTGCTAACCCATCTTTCATGCTTTGGCATATCTGGTTGGAGAGGAATCATCGCATATTCCAAGATGTTCGACTTGGTGTTTTGCATCTTTGGTGAAAAATATCACATTCTCTTCAGGAAACTATTCATGTGAAGTGTGAGCTTGATGGGGGTATGGATCTGGTTGATCTTGCTATCTATAATCGCCTCAATTTTCATCTTCATGATGGGGCTGCAGCTTATAGGTTTCCTTCTATGTCCAGGCAGCTTCACCATCAAAGGAAGGGTCAGGTTAACCGAGATGGGCATTGGACTCCTCCTCCCTGTGGAGTTCTAAAAATTAACACTGATGGTTCTTCCCATGGGAATCCTAGCCCTGCTGGTATTGGCGGAGTGGCTCGTTGTAGTTCTGGGGATGTTAAATTTTTCTTCTCAGTTCATAAGGGTGATTATACTAACAATCTCATGGAAGCTTAGGCTATTTTATATGCTCTAGAATAGTGTTTCTTGCGGGGATGGAGTAAGATTATATATGAGTCTAATTCCTAGGTGGTGGTGAACATGCTTTCTTCGCAGGAGCTTGAGGATGCTAGTTGGCAGCTAGCCAATGTTGTTAAGCAGATTATTCTCTTCTCTACCTCTTTTCAGTTCATTAGGTTCACATATATTCCTCGTGAATGGAATAGAACTATTGATTGTTTAGCCAAATGGGCTTCTAGTCATGATCCGAGTTGGAATATTAGGGATAGGAGGCAACTGTCCTTTGAGATGGTGCAAGAATTTGATGATCTTGTTGCTTAGGATCAAGCTCCTTGTTGAGCTCTCCTTGTTGTATTCATTTCTGTCTTAATAAATTTGTATCCCTCTTTTCCCAAAAAATGTGCAAACAATAACCTACAACAAAATGAGTTTAAATAGAAATAATACAACCCCATATATATGTACTAGTTGTTCTTGTAGCTTTTACTTCAATTAATACATATATATGGGATTGTATTGATTGTATTTAAATTCATTTAGTTGTAGGTTATTGTTTACATATTTACTTAAGCTCTCTTTTATTTCTTATTTTTTCTATTCTCCTTTGTATTGCATGTTTCTTTCCCCCCTGGCCTTTTTATCTCTCTTTTGGGAGGCTAGTCTACATCATTTTCTTTCTTTTATATCCTTTTCTCTCACATCCTAATGATGGATCACAAAGTGTCATCCAAACGTTGATGATAAAAAAAATATACAATCGAATCCATAAACCAATTGTGCAAGATAAAACTTGTTAGGAAGCTAGAATCCTGAACTTGTAATGTAATCATTTTCTTTTCCTTTTTGACGGTGGCTTCAATAATTCATAGCTTTACAAAACATGGTAGGGCCATCTCATTCTGTTTTCCCCATTGAAGGAATTCTAGAAGTCATTTATGTTTAGATAATTCTAGAACAATCTATTTCTTCTATGCTGGCTAATTTAGATGTTTCCAGAAACAATCAAAGACCTCTATAAAAGAGGCACAATGTAATGTATTTTTGGATCAAGAATCAAGCAATGAAATGAGTATATAATTTCTATAAGTGCCTGTACTGTGTATTATGTGTTTAATTATCATTGTAGATCCAATTCATCCACATCCAATAGATTGGTATTAGAGCTAGGTTGGATAGAATTTTAGATTATGATAAAAGTGCAAGTGGTGTGTTGGTGTTGCTAAATGGTGGAGGATTGTTTGTGTTATAAGAAAGATAATTATTTTGAAGAAGACCTCACAAGAAGTGTTGAGTAGGAAAGAGGGCAAGTTGGCAAAAAAGGTATGGTGTAAATTCTTATAATTATTTAATTACATTTGAGAAATTATAACAACAAAAGAATATTGTGACGAGTCTAGTTGTCTAAAGGTTTGTTTCAAGCTATTTGAAAATTTAATTTTGGAAATAAAAAAGGTATTTAGAATTTTCTAAAAGATAGAGTAAAGTGTGTTAAATTGTTGAGTTCAATGGGAAAAGCTGGCAGAGTTCAAAAAGAGAAGACAAATAAGTTAGAAGAAGAATTAGTGATGGTGAAGAAAGAAAATGCAAGATTATTGCGTGAAAAGGATATTTTGCAAAAATATTTGAAAAAAATAAGAAATGAAATGGAGAAGAAAAGTCTAAATAGTTAAATGAAATTAGTGTCCATATAGAGGCAATTGAAGAGCTAGAGGATAGGCTAAAATTTGTGGAAGTACATAATTGGTAGGTGAAGAAAACATGTAAACTTAGAGAGAAAAATAAAGAATTAGAAGAAAACTTAAATTTGTTTGATGATGTTGAGAAAAAGAACAAAGTTTTAGAAGAAAATGTGAACAAATTGGAAGAGAAAATTAGTAGGTTAAAGAAGGAATTGTCTACTTTGAAACAAGAGAAAAATTGTTTGAATGTAAAACCATTTGTAAGTGATGTATCATGTGACACAAATTGTTTGTGTGATTATGGAATTGAGAAATGTGATTTTGCTAAAGCTGAAAGTGTTTGTGATGAAAAGTGTAAGAAAGTAAATCATAGGAAGTTTGCAGATTTTGTTTGTTATGATAATAATAGTATTGGTTTAAAGATTATGGAAAGAATGAGTTTCAAAGGTAAAGGTCTAGGAAAGGATGAATGGGGATTAAGGAATCCAATTGAGACTACAATTAAGCCAAAACACAAAGGTCTTGGATATGATGCAGGAAATGGAAAGATGAATAAAGGTTCAAGAGAAGCAATTGAAGGCATAAAGATTGTGCAATGTTGACATTGTAACAAGAAAGGGAATACAAAGGATAGATGTTGGGATTTAAATCCATGTAATATTTGTCGCTTAAAAAATCATTGTGACAAGACATCTTGGAATAGATATTGCAAAAATGATTCTATGGCAGGTTGTATAAAAATGGATTGTGGATAGAGCTATGGATCAAATTGGCATAGAATTGTAGGAATGATCAAAGGTTTATTTAGGTACAAATATTCAAGTGTAAGAAGGAATGCAACAACATTGGGAAACAAATTAGAGAAATGCATCAAAGAGGAAGAAGGTTATTAGTAAATCCTGTCACCAGCATTTGTGATAGATGAGGCAAGATTATCAAGATTATCAGTGGATCCTATGAAAAGAGGAAATCATTGGCAACCAGTTGCTTACAAAATATTGTAGAAATTAAAGGCTGCAACCTTGGGAGACACTGTTAATGAAGACATTAATAGATACAAATATTATCAAAAATGGCATCAAACAAAAGAAAGGATTTGGAATTTGTATGCAACAACATTTGAGGTTGAAATTAGCGGGGAGTTTTGGAATGTGTAATTTCCCCTCAAATGAAATGTAAAGGTGCAATATAAGATTCTAGAAATTGTTGGATAGGGTTAGGTTCTAGAAGTCATTTATGTTTAGATAATTCTAGAAAAGTCTATTTGTTCTATGCCGGCTAATTTAGATGTTTCCAGAAACAATCAAAGACCTCTATAAAAGAGGCACAATGTAATGTATTTTTGGATCAAGAATTAGGCAATGAAATGAGTATATAATTTCTATAAGTGCCTGTACTATGTATTATGTGTTTAATTATCATTGTGGACCCAATCCATCCACATCCAACATGAATGGATGGAAAAGAAGCTAACTTCACTTTTTCTTGCCTCAAATGTTTTTACTTCTCTATCAACTTCAACATATTTAGCTTTCTAACGGAATCAAATCCGATGACATTAAACTAAACAATTGTATTAGGCTTTACAAATTTGGTTTCTTTTATTTTGAGATTGAATTGAGAATAATTTGTATCTTTTATAGACAAAACCTATAAAATAGTCAAAATTGACTTAATTTTTTTAAAATTCATTTTTTTTTAATGTGTAATGCTTAAAAATGACCGTGCCAAGATTCTTTTATAGACTAAAAGATAATATAGACTTTTTTCTTTCTTTAAAAGATTAAGATTGTCAGCTTCCAAGTCTTGAACAAACTTTATTTCCAAAGTAGAAAAGAACTCATAATATTGTTTATCCTTAGGGAAAACTTGAAAGGTCATTCCCCTCTATTTGGTATAATTGATATAAAAATTAGTCTTTGGCACACATAATATACTTATGCTACAAACTTGATAGAATATATGCTGACATGGAGGTTCAAATTATGGGTAAAATGATGGTTTGGGTTAATTTCAACTTTTCTATTTTTGAGAAAGAAGAGTTTACATGAAAAAGAAAATAGATTCTTATTATTTAAAATATGGGTAAGTGCACCAAGTTGTGGTGCCAAAAGGGGGGTATAAGTGGACACCTTTTTCTTGAAATCTGCAAATTTTGAACTTCAACAAGAATTTGAAGATAGTTACACTCAAAGTTTTAAGATATGACAAAAAAAAAAGTCATAGTCCTTTGAATCTAGTTTCTAAACTACTAATTCTTTTTCAAAATGGTTTAGTTTTAGGTCCTCAAAAAAGGGGGCCACAAAAAGTGGTACTGTTTATTCCAAAAAACATAACATAGTACAAAGTGTGGCCCCCTTAAAATTTTAACTTGGTTTTTGAAATTCTTTAATCGTTCTAGTCAAAAGTTACTTAACACTATGTAGTTTATCCTAGATTTTTCGGGTAATTTTATAATGTGTATTTTTTTTTAATGAATTTTTTAACTAGACACATCCCAAAAATGTGAAATATCTGTGTGCTCCCCCTAGAAATAATTGAAAACTAATCTAAAATCAATTTATTTATTTTTCAAAGTGTGTAGAATGGAGTCTAGTTTCTAAAAAACTAAGTTGTTGCAAAATACGATGAACAAGCTAAAATCTATAGCCTAATTAGTACATGGTGGTTTTTGACAAAAAATGAACATACATTTAAAAGAAATTATAGATGAAAGGCTTGAAATAGTTCAAATTAAAAATAAATTATATGGTTAGATAGCTAACACAGAGACCTATAATGCTATGTAACCTGATCTTATCAATACTCAACCACGAGGAATCTTGAAGGGGAACAAACAAGAAAAATTAATCATTTTGGTATGTTTGCTGGAAAAAATGTCTCAGACTTGTTTATAAACTCCAAACCTTTGGGTTTGATCTCCAAGGAAAAACCAAGCCTTAGGCTTGGGTTTAATACAAAGCTTTCAATAGCGTGTGTGCACACACTATTGAGTCCTAAATTGCAAACCAAGACCAAAAGAGAGCTGGGTGGGGGGAAGGCAGGGGAATGGATATGTGTGTGTGAGAGAGAGACAAAGAGATAGAGAGAGTAGTCGGTGGAAGATGAAGTGGGAGAGGAAGAGCGAGAGAGAGGAGGATGGGAGTGCATGTGTGTGAAAGAGAGAGAGTATGGAATGGGAGAGAGGGAAGACAGAGTAGCTAGAGAGAGTAGGGGATGGAAGAGAGAGTAGGTGATGGGAGAGGGAGAGAGAGTGGGGATAGAAATGTGTGTACGAGAGAAAGAGAGAGAGAGAGAGTAGGGGATAGGAGAGAGTGTGAAAATGTAAGAGAGAGTAGGGGGTAGCAGAGATAGAGAGAGTAGAGAGAGAGAGAGACTAGAGAGGGAGAGAGTGAGAGTGAGAGAGAGAGTGAGAGTGAGAGTGAGTGTAAGAGAGAGTGAGAGAGAGAGAGAGAGAGAGAGAGAGAGAGAGAGTAAGAGTGAGAGTGAGAGTGAGAGTGAGAGAGAGAGAGAGATAGAGAGAGAGAGAGAGAGAGAGAGAGAGAGAGAGAGAGAGAGAGAGAGAGAGAGAGAGAGATTAGGCAGTGGGAGAGGGAGAGTGAGTGACAAAAAAAGTAGGGGATGGGAGAGGAGAGAGGGGGGATAGGGATGGGAGAGAGAGAGAGAGAGAGAGAGAGAGAGTAGGTAGTGGGAGAGGTAGTGGGAGGGAAAGAGGTGGAATGGAAGTGTGTAAGAGAGATAGAGTAGGGGATGGGAGAGAGTAGGCAATGGGAGAGGGACTGCAAGAGAGGGGGGGAATGGGAATGTGTATTTATTTATAAGAGAGATAAAGTAGGGGATGAGAGAGAGTGTGAGAGTTTGAGAGAGAGTAGGAGGTGGCAGAGAGAGCTCATACGGGATGGGGATGAGAGAGAGAGAGAGAGAGAGAGAGAGAGAGAGAGAGAGAGTAAGGGATGGTAGAGAGTGTGAGAGAGAGTAGGGGATGGAAGAGAGAGAGTAGGGGATAGGAGAGAGAAAGTAGAGAGGGAGAGAGAGTACTTGAGCGAGAGAGAGATAGTAGGCGGTGCAAGAGGGAGTGGGAGAGGGAGAGAGAGGGCAGATGGGAGTGTGTGTGACAAATCTAGAGAGTAGGGGATGGGAGAGGAGAGAGAGAGGGGGGGATGGGAGTGTGTGTGTAAGAGAGACAAAGTAGGGGATGGGAGAGAGTGTGAGAGTGTGAGAGAGAGTAGGTGCTAGCAGAGAGAGAGCTCGTACAGGATGGGAGAGAGAGAGAGAGATTAGGGGATGGGAGAGTGTGAGAGAGAGTAGGGGATGGGAGAGAGTGAGAGAGAGAGAGAGAGTAAGGGATGGGAGAGAGAGAGTAGAGAGGAAGAGAGAGAACTTGAGAGAGAGATAGTAGGTGGTAGGAGAGGGAGTGGGAGAGGGAGAGGGAGAGGGAGAGAGATAGGGGGGATGGGAGTGTGTGTGATAGATGTAGAGAGTAGGGGATGGGAGAGAAGAAGAGTGGGAGGATAAGAGTGCATGTGTCTATGAAAGAGAGAGAGTAGGGGATGGGAGAGAGTGTGAGAGTGTGAGAGAGAGTAGGGGGTGGCAGAGAGAGAGAGAGTGCAGCGATGGGGGAGAGAAAGTAGGTGGTGGGAGAGGGAGAGAGAGAGGGGGGATGAGAGAGTGTGTGTAAGAGAGACAGAGTAGGGGATGGGAGAGAGTGTCAGAGTGTGAGAGAGTAGGGGATGGGAGAGGAGAGAGAGTAGGGGATGGGGGAGAGAAAGTAGGTGGTGGGAGAGGGAGTGGGAGAGGGAGAGAGAGAGGGGGGATGGGAGTGTGTGTGTAAGAGAGACAGAGTAGGGGATGGGAGAGAGTGTGAGAGTGAGTAGGTGGTGGTAGAGAGAGCTCGTACATGATGGGAGAGAGAGAGAGTAGAGAGGGAGAGAGAGAACTTGAGAGAGAGAGAGAGAGAGAGAGAGAGAGAGAGAGAGAGAGAGAGAGAGAGAGAGAGAGAGAGAGAGAGAGAGTAGGCAATAGGAGAGGGAGTGGGAGAGGGAGAGGGAGAAAGATAAGGGGATGGGAGTGTGTGTGACAGATGTAGAGAGTAGGGGATGGGAGAGAAGAGAGTGGGGGGATCAGAGTGTGTACGTCTATGAAAGAGAGAGAGTAGGGGATGGGAGAGAGTGTGAGAGTGTGAGAGAGAGTAGGGGGTGGCACAGAGAGAGTATGGAAATGGAGGAGAGAAAGTAGGTAGTGGGAGAGGGAGAGAGAGGGGGGAATGGGAATTTGTGTAAGAGAGACAAAGTAGGGGATGGGAGAGAGTGTGAGAGTGTGAGAGAGTAGGGGATGGGAGAGGAGAGAGAGTAGGGTATCGGGGAGAGAAAGTAGGCGGTGGGAGAGGGAGTGTGAGAGGGAGAGAGAGGGGGGATGGGAGTGTGTGTGTAAGAGAGAGAGAGAGAGAGAGAGAGTAGGGGATGGGAGAGAGTGTGAGAGTGAGTAGGTGGTCGCAGAGAGAGCTCGTACGATATGGGAGAGAGAGAGTGAGATTAGGGATGGGAGAGTGTGAGAGAGAGTAGGGGATGGGAGAGAGAGTAGAGGGAGAGAGAGATAGTAGGTGGTAGGAGAGGGAGAGGGAAAGAGATAGGGGGGATGTGAGTGTGTGTGATAGATGTAGAGAGTAGGGGATGGGAGAGAAGAGAGTGGGGGGATAAGATTGTGTGTGAGAGATCTAAAGAGTAGGGGATGGGAGAGGAGAGAGGGTGAGAGAGGTAGAGAGAGTAGGCAGTGGGAGAGGGAGAGTGAGAGAGAGTAAAGGATGGGAGAGGGGAGAGAGAGTGTGTAAGGAATGGGAGAGGGGGGAGAGAGTAGGAAGAGAGACAAGGTAGGGGATGGGAGAGAGAGTAGGGAGGATGGAGAGTGATGAGTTTTCACATAGTGCGTACGTGCTATATGAAATCACCTAAAAATGGTCAAAAAGCAACTTTGGGGCCCATTTCATCCATTCGCTGCTTTTATGGTCTATTATGCACTCTATTATTCTGATAGAAATCATAGGTTTCAACATAGCAAACACTATTTCAACACTTTTGGAAGCTAGCAAACACCAAATTCAATCATTGGATACATAATTTGAAGACTTTTTGAATATTCCTTGTATAGAAAAGGTTAGTGCAATCTATTTTAAATATTGTTTGTTGATATATAGATACAAATTTGATTATAATTTGACATGTTGTTTAATATATAGTGAATTCATTGAAATTTGTATGTTTGAATGAAATGTTATTTTGAAATGGTTAGAAATTTGACAAGTCATTTGATATATATTGTGTATTCATTCAAATAATTATAATTTTAATATGTATTTGAATAATTTGTAATTTACACATTTTAAGTAATTCAGATGTTTGAATAATTTGACATGTAGAAATCATCATCATGCCAAGGAAGAAACCAAAAACTCAAACAAATGAAGATAGGGAGAGAGATTTGGCAATTAAAAGAGATAAATTAAAATTACTATGTGAGCAAAGAAAATTGCAAAGAAATAATAAAGAATTGACTTTCGAAGAGGATCAAGAATCACCAATACAAAGAAACAAAGAGGAAGAATTGAAAAGACAAAGAAAACGAATGAGACTATTATGCTCAAGAAGACAATTGAATTGTGAAGCTACACCATCTTCCAATGTTGGAGTCATATCATCTGCTACACCATCTTCCAATATTGGAGTCATATTGTCCACTACACCATCTTCCAATGTTTGAGTCATATAGTCTACTACACCATCTTCCAATGTTGGAGTCATATTGTCTGCTACACCATCTTCCAATATTGAAGTCATATCATCCTCTCATGTTGAAGAGACACTAATTTGTAGATCTGACGATATACACACTCCATCATGTCATGTTGAAGGAACAACATCAACACATCAAATAGGTGAGATTCCATCTTTTGCATCTTATTGTCAAGGCACGTCATCTTCGGTTCAAGGTACGAAATACACTCAACCTTATGTTGATGTTCAAAATATTGAGGGAATGGAAGAGATTATAACACCTTCTAGAATTCATTTCAGAAGACCAAAATATTTGATTGATATTGATACTAACATTTTGAAATCAATGCTTGACAAGATTAGCAAGCGTACTTGTCAAAGAAAATTTAATCGTATGTGGAGATTGTTTTTTGAAGAATTAAATATTACAGGTCAATTCCAATTATTTGTTGAAATGATGAGGAATTTTAAATTTAGGCCTATCATGAAGATTTTTGGGCTAAGAACGATGGATGATTCAAATGAAAAAAATATTGTAAAGAATCTAATGAGTGCTTATGACAAAGTGGGTTCTCAATCATGCACCAAAGATAGTAATATCACAAGAGGAGTACTTACATCAACAATAGTAAGTAGCCAAATGAAGAAAGCTCAACTCATGAGAAAGACAAGAAAAACATTAAAAATTGGTAGAGGTACTCTAAGGAGAGCCATGCTAAGGCATGAGAGATTGGAAGATCCAACAAAAAATGAGTTATGGACATTTAGCGGTAGACTACCGCCAAAGGATAAAGAAATTAGTGAAGCCTTGAAATCATTGATTGAAGATTTTTGGAAAAATAACACACGTGTTTCCCCTAATCAAAGAGATGTTGTAAGGAGGATTGGTAGCCAAAATCGTGACCCACATGTGAAACATTTTTTGGACTCAACTCAAACACAATTTTATACAAAATTTATTGGTATGTATCCTCAAATTCAAATAAGTCAAAGACTTTTTGAGATGGGTAAACCTTTTTATGTGAAGATAAATCACACACACACAACTTCTTATTGTAGGATACATATTGAATTTTCTAACCATTTTGATGTTTTTAGGCATATATACATATTTTTTGCATTCTTCGTTTGTTTTGTAGGATTGTGACATAAATGAGCCACTAAGATATTCAAGAGAATTCATATCCAACATTTTATGTGAAATAGGAGATGGCCAAAATTTTTACAAGACATCATGCTTGGATGATATGTGCTTATTTTGTGGTTCTTTAAAACTTTTATCAACTTGTCAACATATGGATAGTACACATGCAATTGGAAATGAAATAGTAGATTACGGAAAATTTAAGACAGTGACATATGCTCTAAAAGATGGGAAACATGGTAAAAGATGTGATTTAATCATTGAAAAGATTCCAGTGTATGAATTCATGAAATTTTTTTGTGAAAAGATTATTTATGAGTATGCAAGGCATACCCATAGAGCTCAATGGTTGTATTATCAATTCAAGTTGTGTAAGAATACGTTTCCACTGGGTACCATTGTTTTGGTTGTAGATTTCATAGAGAACTACACTCTACAACCACAAAATGAGGTGCAAGCAAAGTATTATACTTTTCAACAGGTTTCCATATTTGTTCACATAACATTCATGCATTCACCTACAAGTATAGAGGATGAAATTTTTTTTTTAAGGGAGTACCATTTTTACATTAGTGATGATTGATCACATTCTATGGAGTTTGTACATGGTTGTTTTCAACTATTTTATGGAGATTTGGCTAACAGGGGCATAACATATCATTAGCACATTATTTGGTCAGACAATTGCACATCTCAATTCAAGAATGCATAGATGTTCTATTGGTTGAGTAGGATGCATAGGTTGTATAGAATTCAATATATGTGGAATTTTATAGAGGTTGGTCATGGTAAGGGAGAGCACGATGGTGCAGGTGCATGCATTAAAAGAGCTTTGGCTTGTGAAGAACTAAAGTACAAATATGGAGCAATATTAATAGATGCAAAATCCATCGTCCAATGGTGTAATTCTACAATGGGTCTAGGTAAGGAAGGTGAGTTTACGATTCGTAGATTTTTTTGGTTGATAGATAATACTAACATTGCACCATATTAGGATTGTTGCACACTAACAGGATCTAGTGAGCTACACTCTTTTAGAAGCTCTGATGCAGGTTCATGGAGTATCCACACACGAAAAATGGCATGCTATTGTCCATCACGTGCAAAGAAAAATTGAGATGATTGTGAGTCAACTGAATGGGTCAACAAATGGGATATACGAGCTTTGGACCCAACTGACACCTATCGTCCCCCACAAGTACTGGAAATGGTAGAGATGGATTCATCTATTGACTTTGACTACTTGTCAAATCTAGTGCAACCTAGTAATATATATATTTATATATCTTTGTAATTTCAATATGTAACTTTATAACTTTTACCCAAATATTTTCTGAATTAATGACCGTATTTTGTACATTTGTCATTGTAGGCCATGTTTTTGTTGTTATTGCACCTAAAGACAATGAAGAAGGGATAGATTATTATTTGTGTCATTGTGTTGAAGCCAAACAAAAATTGGATCACTCAGTTATAGATGGTGAAGGTTTAGAGTACCATGTCGGTGTGATGGTTGTAATAGACACATGGCTTAGACAATATTCTATGAAGAACCCTAACTTGTGGTTATTTGAGAATCGACAAACAGAGAGGAAGATTCTTCATTATTCAAACCTTGTTGTCGCATCAAATGTCCACTTGATAAAATATGGTGGAAAACCACATAATAAGATTCTTTGGAAATTTTGTGAGTTAGACCATGAGGCAATACTTGAGACATTAAAATGTCGAGCAGATCCAGTTGGTTCATTAGATTGGAGAGAGAGAGAGAGAGAGAGAGAGAGAGAGAGAGAGAGAGAGAGAGAGAGAGAGTGATCAATTGGATCCAAATACAATGTTACAACCTCTTCCCTAAGACAATCCACATGACTAAGGTGGACTGTATTGTTATGATGTGTAAGTGATGAGATTTAGTTTAAATCATACATTTTATGTCTTAATTTGTTTAGAATCTAGATACATTATTTGAATTTATATTAGATTTTTTAATAGGACCCATTTTTAGATTAGTCGTTTGAATAAGTGAAAGTTTAGAATTTGTTGTTTAGATCAAAATGTAATGAAAGAACATAAAAATTGTTAGAATGTGAACGCTTTGTGATGTAAAGTCATGATTATGTGCATGTAACCAAAAACTTCAAACTGGTGAAAGCAAGGATACAACGGGAGAAGTTTTGAATACTCATCAAGCAAGGGTTATCATATAACTTAGAAAGCAAGGATTTCTACAAATGGATAATTCTTAATGACAAGCCAGATTCAATTTTTGTCATTCTCTAATTTTAGTGGATTAATCTTATCTTAGATTTTTCATTGCGCTAATTCTTCATTTGCAGGTCACCAAAGAAGAGGGCTAATAAAGTTGAAGCACAAGTGATAAAGGGTGAGATGCCAAAATCATTTGCAAAATGGTATTATCAATTCACATCCTCAATATTTATTAGTGTTCTTTGTTCAAGTACCATTGTATGTTAATCATCTTATGCCTGGAATTGCAGAGGATCACAATCATCAAAAAGTAAGAAGGAAAATAGGTCTCAATCTGATGATAATGGGGCAGTTACAGATATAGTTCTCTCTAAGGATAATGTTGATCAGCCGATGTATAGGTTGAGAGAACCAAAAGACTATATAGGTCTACTGAAAAGAAATTGAACTTTTTATATTTTAGGATACAAAATGTATATTGATGGATTTGACAAGAATTAAAAGTATACAGACAATAAATTTAGTCTTCCATAAAATGGTTCTTATATTAACAACTTTTACTATATTTATTGATTTTGTTCCAACATTTAATGTGATTTAAGTGATGCGGGTATATATTGGGTAGGTTCAGCGTATGCTTTGAATGATTTATCCATGATCATCATGAGATGACCATCTCAAAAGTGTTTATTAAGCTCATTTTCCTAGCTACAAGACTAATTTACTCTTAATTTTCTTCCAAACCATGGTTTCTTGTAGATACCCAAGAATACTTGCAATCATTGCATTCTAATTTGTTGGAATTTGACTCATTATTATCATAAAGTTGGAATGTTGGAAAGGGTTAATACTTGATTATGTATATTCATCCCATGTGTGTTCCATGAGGTTTTTACTATTGTAACATTTTAAGATTTAATTTTGTGGATTTTTCCCTCATTTTTTACATGATAGGTTTTTTTAAGTGACCTATGATGAGGTTGTCTTTACAATGTAATGATTGAGTTGAAGTGATCTATGAAGTAAAGGGCTATTTAATGTAGCTATTTAAATCATGCATATTTGATGGAAATTTCCCTCTATTTTGTAGTAATTTTTCACAACACTATTTCTAACATGGTGTTAGTTGTTCAAGTTCATGAATGTTCACAATATCCATGACTATACAACGTGTGTGTGTTTGATGCACAACCCTCCTATATTCCCCTAAGAACCACAACTCAACTCTAGGATTCTCTTGTATTCTTGGAATCTGCCCAAGGAATTAGATTCTACTAGGGTTTAAGAGGAGGTCTCTGACTTGGTAACATCTTCCTACAACCATGTCTAAGAGGTTATAACCCAAATCTTCAGTTTGTCTTCTAAACACTCACATTGTTCACCATGCACCTAGTGTACCCTGGTGCCTCCAACATACCAAAACTCATCCTTGGCTTCATACCATGGCCCCAACACCTTTTATCATCTCAAAAAATCCCATCTAACATGTTACAACTCCTTGCACACTCTCAACAACTCATCTCTTACACTTTCTCAAATTTTCCTCTTCTAGGCTTGTTCCAACTAGCCCTTGCCAATCACTAATTTGTTGTTTTCTCCAAAAATTTCTACAGAAATTCCTAAACTATTGGGTGATTAAAATACCCTTTTCCTCACTCTAAGATATACTCCAAAACCAACTACACTTGTTTTGTAAAATATCACTCAAAACTGGCTATTTCAGTCTGCCAACTAGGCCTAGTTTGAGGCCATTTACAAAGCAACTCACAATCCCTTGACTTTTGGAACTCCCATGACCCAAAAAAGTCTTAAGACATGAATCAAATGCAAGGATTCTTCTATTTTTTTGGTCTCATGATCAAATTTACAATGGTTTTTACAAAACCCTCCTTTCTAGCCCCTTTACCCTAGGGCTTTCTAGAACTCTTACTTTGCAATGTCTCTAGAACCCAAAAATGGTTCAAACACCTTCACTTTGGTTATATTAGATGACTTCCAACATAAAATGCAACTCTTGTTTGGAGAAAACACTAAATCCACCTTGGGAGCAATCACATACCCCTTTTTATGCACTCAAATTATAGGGAAAACTATGCATTCACTACTCAAAATTCAAAAATCTTACATTATCAATCAATTTCGACCATGCCAATAGTGGAATTTTGTGATGGTTAAGTTGTTGTGTTGTTATACTTGCCATCAAGGTTCAAATCTCATGGGGATGAGGTCCCCCGTTTGTGGTCTCACTGGTTCATAGCTCCAAGTCAAAGCGTTTACCCCTCTTTAAAAAAAAATAAATTTAATTTTGACCATCCAAACTTGTCTCCCATAGTGGGTTTGCAAGTTAGGATTCCATCTTGCTAAAACTCTCAAATTTGGAGTAAATCTGACCTACCTACACTAAAACTGATATAACTTTTTCTGTATACAAGATAAAGTCCTCAAACTAATTGAAATGGAATCCTGACTCAACCCCCTATCCAACCATATAAGACTTTTACCACCACCAATTTGCATAGGCCATACATAATTGAAAAAATAGTAAAAAAGACATAAAATCTGAGTTTTTTATTCACCAATGTTGTCCACCGTCTGTACAATGACCTTTCCCATGTGTGGGGATCTTAAGTACATGCCTTAAAATAGTTATAACTTCCATTTGGATGGTTGGAACACCATACAACCTCATTTTCAGTTTGACAACTATTATTTGCAAAAATTGTTCTTTAGCAACTTTTTGTATTTTGTAATTTTTTGCAATTTTTTGCACTTTTTAAGGTTGGTTTAGTGGTTTTGAGTCTTATAATAATCATTTGGAATGATTAGGATTCATTAGATTGGTGGTTAGTTGAAATTCCAAAAAGTGCAAAAATTGCAAAGTTGCATTAGCAACTTTTGCAACAATTTAGCAACTTTTGGGAAATAACCATAAAACTATCTATATTCCTATATTCCTTTGAGGTTTTTTTTTGCTGAACCATGTTGTAGAGACCTACAATAACCTCTCTTTCTTTTTGGAGATCACACTCCATTTTCATTTTACGACACCATCTCGGGTGATGTTGAAACTTGCAGTGTTGGCCAGTACAAAGTTGCCAACTGTCAAATCTCTCTCACCTTTCATTGTGGGATCAAACTGTCTACTTTGTTAGCTCTGAGTGGCCGGGTAAACCCTATCTCCAATCTCTTCATGTCTCCTTCGGGGCTCAAACGTTCTCAGGCACACTGAACTAGAATGTCCCTAAGGGTCACTAAATGCCATAGGGCTGCAATCTTTGACGAGGCATATCTCAGAGTTATGGATGTGATTCTAGTTCCTACAGCACCATGTTGCAAAGAACTACAATAACCTCTCTCACTTTTTGGAGATCACACTCCATTTTATTTTTTATAATGCCATCTCGGGTGATGCTGAAACTTGCAGTGTTGGCCAGTACAAAGTTGCCAACTACCAAATCTCTCTCACCTTTCATCATGGGATCGAACTGTCTACTCTGTTAGCTTCAGGTGGCTAGGTAAATCCTATCCCCAACCTTGTCTTTCCCCTTCATTGCTTGAACGTTCTCAGGCATGCCAAACTGGAATGTCCCTAAGGGTCACTAAATGCCATAGGACTGTGATCTTTGATGGGGCATATCTCAGAGCTCGTGCAAGGTATAGATGCAATTCTAGTTCCTACAGGACTGTGTTGCGGAGACCTACAATAACCTCTCTCTCTTTTTGGAGATCATAGTCTATTTTTATTTTACGATGCCATCTCGAGTGATGTTGAAACTTATAGTTTTGGCCAGTACAAACTTGCCAACTACCAAATCTCTCTCACCTTTCATCATGGGATCAAATTGTCTACTCCGTTAGCTCTGGGTGGATGAGTAGACCCTATCCCCAACCTCATCATGTCCCCTTCTGATGCAAATGAAAGTATGATGAGCCCTTTTGACAACCCAAAATGAGAAAAAGTATAGAAGTGTTCCAAGAGACCCTTCTAGGTCTTGATGGGCAAAATATACAAATAGTCAACTCTAGGAGGTTTCAAGGCATCAATAGGTTTATTTTGGCATATATAACTTGTTCCAATCAATACCTTTCAGTTTCAATATCTTTTAAGCCAAAATGCTTAATGTACCAAAATGTTGTCAATGCAAGTTTTTCCAATTTTGTGACACTAGCAAGACAAATTGATCAATAACTTTTGTTTTTCCCAAAAGAATCTTTGAAGAAATGGATTTTTTGGATACGCTTTATCCTCACACAAAACATATATAAAACTTAGATACCCTTCCTTTGGTAAATATCAAAGATCTTTCATGTTGCCCCTGTTTCCAACAATATAAGAATGATGCAATTACAAAGCAACTGATAGGAAGACTTAAGATCTATTATGCTGATGTCAAAGGTAGATTTGGGGCCATTCTCCTATCTAAATTTAACTAAAAGAATATGTTGATTGTATCACTTCATATGCACTTATGAAGAATATCATATGTGTGAATTGATGTAGTGGTATAATCCATTAAGAGAGAAGTCTTAGCATGACTTAGAGAGAATTCTTAGCATGACTAAGGGATAATTCTTAGTGTGATGTTGTAATTTAAAGATAAATAAAGAAAAAGAAAGTTATAATCAAGAATAATAAAAAGTAAAGGGGCATATATTATGAATGATTTGTTACTTTTGGATTTTTTGTCAAAGTGGGGGAGATTGGTTAGAGGGAGATTATTTATATGGAGATGAAGATAAAATATTGAATGGACTTATATCAAAGGTAGTGATGTAAAAAAAGAAGATATGAGTCAAATGGGGAGAAATGAACTATTGCTGAGTGCTACTCAAGGAGAGAAGTGTTATAGTTAAGATATGAGTCAAGTAGAGACATGAAGTAGAGAAGTGTTGCAATCTAATTCTATGAGTATTTTCATAAGGGGGAATATATAATAGAAAAAAGTGGAAACATTATTGTGTTTCATCATAATTTGAAGATGATAAATATTGGTGAGTATTGAAAAATATGAGTATACTCATCCATGAATAAGTCAAGAGGATATGTGAGTATTGTCATGTTGTAGTGTAATGATATGTAAGTGTTGCCCTTAATGTATGTTTTAAGATGAGTGTTGCCGTTAATGTGAAAGGGGGAGATTGTAGGCATAAATTATGCAACATTTATACTTGATTTATTGATGAATATTGGTATAGATTTGATAATATGTGAATCCATTTTTTGGTTGTCATTAACATTCAATATTTTACTTAGTGTTTTTAGCATGTTACTAGATACTGATTGAATAAAGTATACATTGTAGAATGTTATAGGAGTTTCAATCCTATAGTTTGATTATGCTATGTATAATAATGTTATGTTTATGATAGTACCTCTTAATATGAATAATTGAGTAAGTTACGATTGATGAGATCAAACTAGGTAATTGCTAAAATAGTCATTAACAAGTAATAAATTTATTTCAATGTTATAAATATTAGTAACATATTAAATAGGTTTGTTTTGGCATATCTAGCATGTTCCAATAAATACCTTTCAATTTCAATACCTTTTAAGCCAAAATGCTTAATGTACCCAAATGTTGTCAATGCAAGTTTTTCCAATTCGGTGACAACAACAAGACAAATTGATCAATAACTTTTGTTTTTCCCAAAATAATACTTGAAGAAATGGATTTTTTGGATAACCTTTATCCTTTCACAAAACATATATAAAACTTAGATACCCTTCCTTTGGAAAATATCAGAGATCCTTCACGCTGCCCCTGTTTCCAACAATGTACGAATGATGCAATTACAAAGAAATTGATAGGAAGACTTGAGATCTGGTTTCCAAATTTTGCACAGTCTCTTAAAATGTCTTTAATTAGGAGATTCCACAATCAATTTAAATCTAAGAGTTCCCTAACCCCAGAAACCCTAATTGACCCTTTTAGAACCCTTATTCCTAGGGTTTGGTCAATCCCACACGTGCCAACCCTTTTCTGACCAATTAAAGATGCAAACATCAATGTTTTTTGATCACAAGCATGTTACCAAACTCAAACACTATCCTTATTAAGACAAATCTCCTGCTGTAGGCTTGTCCCTTGAACTTTAACCCTTGTTTTCACAACATTCTTGCTTGGTGGCCACCAATTCTTCATATTACACGCTCATTACAAGGTTAGTAAGCATGGTACATGTTAGAGAAGTTTTTACATAGATATGGAAAAAAATAGATATGGGAAAAAATAGAAATATAAAGAGGGGGGGAATAAGAGAGAGTGAGATACAAGGATAACATGAGCCAAAACTACCAAATTGCAGTGCTTGAATCCTTCATTAGAAAATCGACACCCAAATTTGAAGATGAGCCTAAAAAAAACATGTTCCTTCCACTTGTCATACTCTTTAATTTCCTTTTAAAGATGCTCTATGATTTTCCATAACATGCATTGTAAATTCGTTAACAAGTATAGCTCCCTCTTACAAGTATCTTATGTGTCATCTTAGATTCATCCCCCTCTCATGTGAGATATCTCTCTTTCCTATACATCACAAATATTTATTAAACTTTTATTTTTAACTTAATCTAGTTACTATAGAATAATAACAACACATTCCAATCAACTGGTGATTATGTTACAATCATTAATTTATGAAAACACATAAAACTATCAGTGATTATGTTACATTTATGATTTTTAAAATGACTTTTTTTGCAAATAATCCATCTTTTCTCTACTGTCTCTGACATTTTTTAATTGATGATAAAGAATGGTGGTTATGTATTGAAGCTTAACAAATGGAGAGCTTCTCAAGCTACTGATTTCTTTCATGGAGTTCCTAATAAATCTCAAGGTTCTCATTTAGGTGACCAATTGCCAGGAGGTTCACGAATATTTCCTGATAAACTTTATTGCCAGGAGGTCCTAATCGATCTTGACTAATAAAGTTTTTTGCTAATCAATATTGTATCAAAAATTCAATCTAATTAGGTATTGAATTAAACTTGATAAACAAATGACAAAGAAGGAAAAGTTTAAACATAAACAATATCATAAATCATATGACGATGACATATTACAAATGATTAACTTATTCTTAAATAGTGGTAAATTTTATTGTTAATTAATAATATATCAAATTTTTGAATAGATTAGGTATTTAATTTAATGTCATACATAAACATATCTAATTTAATTTCATACATGCACATATCTAATTTAATGTCATACACGAACATATCTAATTTAATGTCATACATGAACAAACATATAATATAAAATGATAACCAATAATGTCATGTACATTAACAAACACATAATATATTATGATAACCAATAATGTCATATATGAACAAACATATCATATATTAACCAATAATGTTATAAGTCGAATAATGGCATGCATCAAATAGATGTCATACATCAAATATAAAATGTCATATACATCAAATGTGTATCGAATATGTCCACTAATGCCTATATATATACATGTCTAGATCAACTATATCTTTTCCTTACCACGAGGGGAAGGAAACAAATCTCTTGACATCTTTTGTTGTTGTGTGGAGGGAGATGGTGGAGATGATGGGGACCTCCTGACATGCTCGCTCATCCTCTTGTTGGGGCTCTTCTCAAACTTGAGTTGATACAAAAAAAGTAGATATGAATCAATATTTATTATACGTTGAAATCAAATATATGTACACACAAAATCAAATTATTTTCTTATCGCCATCAAATAGTCACTTTGTAAGTCCACCTCGAAGGCTCGTGGACGATCAGGCATGATGAGACCCTACAATGAGACCCTAAAAAAATTCAATAAATATAATCACTTATGAATAACATTAGAAAATTTGAGACTAACTATTATAAACAACTAAAATGAACAAAATTCTTTCATACCTCAGTCAATGGCTGTGAGCTAGCCATAGTTGCGGCCACTCCATAATCAATAGACTGTCAGAGATGAGGAGGTGTGTTCGACGTCATGAGCTGCATGTCATACAATACATGTTACATGTAACATGAAACATGAAAAAATATAATCAAATGAATTAAATTAACATGAAACAACTGTACCTGTACGAAGCTCATATGATGACTATGCTTTGAGTCCGTAGTAAAGGTTGAGGGTCCTATGGAGAACTGATGCATATGCATATTATTTTTGTCAATCCTTAATATGATTACTTTTAAATATATGTATTAATTAAAATGATTAAATCGATACATATCTCTAGACTCATGGAGGGGACAAACAATGGGCCTGGAGGATCACTGCTAGGCCCGACAACACTCTGACCCTGAATTTTGAACAATGTCAATAGATGTTAATTAATTAATCATTGACTATACATATGAAATGTAATCAAATTAGTAAATTATAATTGTAATTGACCTGTGTGTCAATGCCAAATGTGTCATTCAGGAACTGATCAATGATGAGCCCATCATTCACACCATCTCCAGCATGAGTGCCAAATGTGCATAGAGATCTGCATGAAGTGCACATGTGACCACGACGCACAGAAGGCTTCCCGTCAACTAATGGGCTTATGGAATGGATTAGGGTCTGTGTCAAAGCATTAATGGTCCCTAGAGTGCTAGCCTCTAAATGTTCCTTCAAAAATGAAGGAATAGTCACATGCTCACGATGTGGCTTGACCACAGGTGCTCTAACTACATTAGGGTCATGACGTGCTCTTGGTCTCTCAAATGATGACCCCGCACCTCTACCCTAGGAGTCTAATATATCAAAATAATTGGGGATCTCCCCAAGGACAAACTCACAATATAATTTCTTCAAAAAATACATGGGGACCTCATGATTGTTGCAAGGAGGGGCATCAAAAACCATCCACCATCTATCCCAAAAATTATTTCTAATAGCATCATGTATGAACCAATGGATGGGGAACCGTTTAGTACCCTCTCTAATAGTATTTTTCTCACCGAGTTTTCTAAATAATGCACATATTCTACCTTTTGGTATTTCTTTTTTTTTAACATCTTCATATGACAATTTATCTACATAAAATCTTTTTTGTTCATCCCTCTTAACCCGCCAAATATCTAATTGACCACTAACTGAGGCTATCTGGGTCTTAATGGATTCAAAGGATGATGCCAATTGAGCCCTCATTGGATTGGTTTGTCCAGATTCTTTCAACTGATTAATGAGTTCTAATTCAATTTTGCCTCTCTCTATTTCATTTGTTATATTTTCTTGTGTGCCTAGTGGAGGTCTTGCAATTGGTTCAGGTTGTGGAATTTTTTGTTCTTCTTGAGGAGGGTTTTGGTTTTGAGGTTCTTGAGGGTTTTTTGGATTTTTCAGTTGATTATGGACATTTCTTGATAAAAAATCAATTGAAATCCAAATAATAAACAAATCTAAATAAAAATTGTAAAAACTCTATAAAACAATATGAAAAACATATAAAACAATGTAAAGTTAAGTTTAGATCACATACGGCATCGGCGTGGGTGTGCTTGTGATCTCAAATTTTGCCGGTGAGGAGGCATAATTGCAACGAATGGTGAAAATGTTGGATTTTTCAACCTGCATGCACGCTGCTCTGCAAGAATAGTAAAAGTCTCTGATGAAAATGATGGGTTGCAGGTGTGCAGCCCATCATATAAAAAAAATTATTTTTATATAAGTGCATACATGCTATGGCCATAGCGCGTATGCACTATAGGGCATACGTGCTATAGCGCGTACACGCTATTAAAAAAAAAAAACAAACTTGGCACCTTTTTGACACCACAACTCGGTGCATATGCCCATATTTTCCACTAGAATTAGTGTCAAGATTTCAAAATCAAAATAGAATAGCAAATATAAAAATAAGCTTCCAAAATCAAATGTATTTTCACTCAAACTAGGTAGAGTGGTGGAACATAGAGATGGTTGCTCTATTTCCATCCATGCAGCGGAATAAATCAAACCAATATGGAGACAATGGAAGTGTTGGAAGTGAAATAGATTAGTAAACATCTACAACAAAACTTCCTACTGTTGTTACAAATTGAAAAACTACATCACTGTAGGGCTATTCACAATCTAGCTTTTCTTAGAGCAATCATTGTTCTATAGGGCAAGATATTCAACAAGAGGTTAATACAAAAAATCTCTAATAAAATAGAGTACATCATAAATTTAATTTTTTTCTAAAAATAAAACTGATGTTTATCCTTTTTAAGATGCTTTGTTCTAAGCTCTTGCTTGTTTTCACTTAGTCATCACTTTAAACTAAAAACATTCTCCTTCCTTTTATAAATTAGGAAATTTAACTCCTGCATAAATCAATGTCTTACTTGGAGACTTCACCACTAAGTTATGAGGGGGACACAAAATGAGATTTCTGAAAATGAATTAATATTGTCTTGCTCATAACCTTCAATAAGTTGCTTGGAAAAGATGAGACAGGTGTGGGAAAAATATGATTTACTAAATCAGTAAATTCCAACAGTCCCCCTTTGTCCTAAGCCATCAAAACAAACTAGATCATGCCTGATCCAAAATAACAATGCTTAAATCCTTCCTTAGTTGCTGAAAATTTTCGAAGCTTAAAGGCTGGTGAAAATGTTTGTCAACTGCTACTCAGACCTACAAAACTCCATATGTATTTCACATTCTCAACCTGCTCATGAATAAAATGATATCTGATTTCTATATTCTTACTTCTACCATGAGACATGGGATTTTTTTATTAAAGAAATGGAAGAAATATCACTACAAAATATGGCGGTTTCTTTCACTTGTTCCTTCTTCAAATCAACTAAGATCCTTCTTAGCCAAACCGCTTGATACGTTGCTGCATTTATTGCAATATACTCAGCCTCATCTATAGATTGGGAAACTATTGATTTATTCTTGGAAGACCAAGAAATTACTCTAGAACCCATGTGAAAAACATAACTGGAAGTACTTTTTTTATCATCTAGACTTCCAGCCCAATCACTATCTGTATAGCCAACTAGCCTATTATCATTATCAGCAGTATTTAAAATACTATAACCCTTGGTTCCTTTTACATACATTAGGATTATCTTACCTGCTTTCCAATGAGTGTCCTTTGGTGTTTCCATAAACCTGTAAATCAAACTCATTGCATGCATAATGACAAGTTAAGTACATCAAATTTTCAACCAAACTTTTGAACATAGTTGGATCCACACTATTGATGCAATCTTCCTTACTTAACTTAAGACCTATTAGTGTTGGTGTTGAGGTTGTGTTTTTCAACATTCTAAACCTTTCTAAAATATGATGTGCATACTTCTCTTGAGAAATAAAAATACCATCATCCATTTGGTTAACTTCTATGCCGAGGAAGAATCTTAAGATTCCTAAAGTTGTCATTTCAAAATTGTGCTTCATAACTTGTTTGAAAATAGAAATAAGGAAATCATCATCCCCAATAAAAATCAGATCATCAACATATAAAACAACAATTTAAATATTACCATCTTTTACCTTAATGTAAAGAGTAGGCTCACCATCACTTTTGTTGAATCTGTTGCTCAACAAATATGACTTGAAATCTGGTTGTACCATGCTCTTGGCAGTTGCTTCAGCCCATAAAGATATCTCTTTAGCCTATACACTTTACCTTCTTCACCTGAAACTTCATAACCAGGTGGCTAATCCACGTAGACTTCTTCTTTAAACACCATTAAGGAAGGCATATTTCACGTCCATTTGAAATACCATCCACTTGTGTTGGGCTGCAATTGCTATTACAACACACATAGTTTCCATCCTTACCACAAGTGCATATATCTCATCACAGTCTCTACCATAGTGATGTTTGTATCCCTTGACCACCAAACATGATTAATGCTTATCTATTTTTCTATCAGTATTACACTTGGTTTTATACACCCATTTCACACCAATTACTTGATTGTTGGAAGGCAAATTAGTTAGCTCCCAAGTTTCATTTCTTTCTATTGCATCTATCTCATCATCTATGGCTCCACACCATTTTTCTTCCTTCATGGCTTCTTCAAAGTAAACTAGATCACTATGAGAAAATAATGCAAAATTACTATTCTCATCAAAATCATTATACCTTTCATCTTGGTATATCTCCTTAACACTTTTAGTCTTTCTTGGTAGAATGAAGGCAAGAGTAGGATCAAAACTCTCACTACTGTTGTTGTGTTGTGCATGTTAAATCTAGAGCTATTTGGAACTATCAAAAAATTTGTGTGTTATTTTGAAGTTGTCTGGACCTATCTAGAATTGATTATTTTGATGTCTCTAGTTGCTTTCATTTTAGCCTATTTCTATCAAGAGCAATATGGAGTTGTCTAAAGCCTTATTATGAAGGGTGCTCCCCTTAATACCATAAACACATAACAAAAACAAAGAAAGAACAATAAATGCAAAAACAAAATATGGACTTTTTATTATTGCTACAAATGTGAAATTACAAAATTCACAAGTACAATATACTAACCCACATGGGCACCTCCATTACAGTAATCTACAAGACTAAGTAGCAAACTACCACCCAAATTTGTTCTAGACAATGTTCAGGTCTTTCTTAAATAAGCAATTTTATGCCGATCGAGAAGGTTCAAGACATTCAAAGTTAATACCTAGGGCTAACAGAACCTAACAATACATATAGAGCTGGCCTAATACATCTTTGACAATTGTTTTAGAAATTTCGGGTACCCCAACTTTGGAAGGCCATAACTCTCAAACCGTTGCTCTAATTGGCTATTATAACCACTTTCTGGAAATGCCAGCTTCTGATCTATAGCCTTGAAATGCAAAAGTGCTCTTCTATTGAGTTTTTGGACCTCATCGAGGCACTCTAAGGCCTCCAACAATGAGCCTGAAGATTTTTCTCCAAAATTTACCATGGAAAATCCACAATAACTTCATTGATACTTAAGCTTGAGCAATGAAATTTTTATGGTAGGCTTATAATTCTAAAATGAACCTTTATGTAGAAAAACTTACTAAAAATAAAAAGTTCCCAAAAATAGAAACCCCCTATCTACTAGTCATTATCAAAATAGGAAAGACTGAAAATAAAAAATATTTTTGGGTGATGCAAGATTTCTCTTATGCCCATGATGCTCCTGCATTAGACACCCAAGGTAATTTGAGAAGTGACTCCATCATGTCTCAAGTGTTTAGAGGAAAACCAAGATGGTTAACCTCCTCCCTTGCTAGCCATGATGAATCCTCTACTAGCCTTCCTTTCCATTTGACCAAGTATTCCTCATAAGTTATGTTCCTTGTACTTTTTCCAACATGACTATCTAGTATCTCCCCAGTCTCCTTTGTAGTCAAACTAACTGCTCGAATACTCTATTGTGCTTCTACAACTTCATCTCCATCACCTCCTTCATAATACTCTATTAAATTCAAAATATTAAATACTAGTGAAATATTCAATTTAGTAGGAAACTCCACTCCATAAGTATTTCCAAAATCATGCCTTTTCACTATCTTCCATGACCCGAACTTCTTCATCTTCAACTTATTATTTGTACCCATTGGAAAATGCTCCTTTCTCAAATGAACCATGACTTCATCTCCAATCCAAAATTCCTCATACCTCCTTTTCACATCATTTTCTAGCCTCGTACTATGTATTCATCTTTATGATGTGCTTCCTCACCTCCTCATGGATGTTCTTCAAATCTTTAGCAAATTCTTTTGCTTCAGCACTACTTATCTCTCCTTTATCCACCTATCGCAATTCAGAAACATTTTTGGGACTGCTCCCATATACAATCTAGAATGGTGATTTACCAGTACTCCTGTTCACAGAATTATTATATGCAAATTTTTCCTTTGGTAAAATCAGATCCCATCCTTTTGGTTTATCTCCAACCAAGCATCTCAACAAGCTTCCCAAACTATGATTCACAACTTTTGTCTATCTATTAATCTTTGGATGATGTGATGAACTAAACTTCAACTCCGTCTTTAATTTTCTTCCACAATGTATGCCAAAAATACCTAGCAAATTTGGTATCTCGATCTAAAACTATACTATTTGGTAGACCATCTAGTCTCACCACTTCTTTGAAAAACAACTTTGCCACATGAACAACATCGCTAGTCTTCTTACAAGGAATGAAATGTGTCATTTTTAAAAACCTATCAAAAAATAGTATCATGCCCTCACTGCGTCGTTGGTAATCTAAGAAAAAAATCGATGCTGACATCCTCTTATAGCTTCTCTGGTACAAGTAATGGAAGATACAATCTTGTATTTTGCTTCACTCCTTTCACAATCCGACATACTCTACAACTCTGTACAAACTTCTTCACATCTTGCTGCAACTATGGCTAGTAATAATTCTCAACAACAAAATCTATGGTTTTATCTCTATCAAAATGTCTAGCCAATCCTTCACTATGCTTCTCCTTGATGAGATTCTCCCTCAACTTCTGGGAATGCACAATTAGCTTCCTTTGAATAACATACTATCTTGGATCATGAAATCTAACCACTTTGTCCTATCAAGTGTAACAGGTTCTATACCATCCTTCCACACTTCACCAAAATTAGGATCATCTGGATACAAAGTATCAAGTTCCTTGAACCCAACCACCTCTATCTAAAATTTTTCTAGCAAAAGTTGTCTTCTACTAAGAGCATCTGCAACTTTGTTAGACTTCCCACTCCTATGTTTCAAAAAATATATATAACTTTGTAAAAACTCAACCCATTTCAAATGTCTTTGGTTTAATTTTCCTTGACTATTCAAATATTGAAAACCTTGATGATCAGTATTCAAAACAAACTCCCTAGCAAGAAGATAGTGTCTTCACTTCAATGCTTGAACTAAAACATAAAATTCTTGATCATAAACATAATATTTAGTTTTTGCATCATTTAACTTCTCACTAAAATAAGCAATAGATCTACCTTCTTGGTTCAAAATAGCTCCTATTGTAGTACCACTAGCATCACAATCTACTTGAAACACCTTGTTAAAATCTGGAAGTGCTAAAATAGGCTTCTCAGTAACTTTCTATTTTAACATATTAAAACTCTTATTTTCTCCTACAGTCCACTTAAATTCTTTCCTATCCCCTTTCATTGTTTTAGTCAAGGGTCCACAAGGGTAAGTGCACAAAGTTGTGTGCCAAAAGGGGGGTATAAGTGGACACCTTTTTCCTGAAATCTACAATTTTTGAACTTCAACAAGAATTTGAAGATAGTTACGCTCAAAATTTTAAGATATGACAAAAACAAAAGTCGTAGTCCTTTGACTCTAGTTTCTAAACTACTATTTTTTTTTTCAAAATGTTTTAGTTTTAGGTCCTCAAAAAAGGGGGCCACAAAAAATGGTACTGTTTATTCCAAAAAAACATAACACAGTACAAAGTGTGGCCCCCCTAAAATTTTAACCTTGTTTTTGAAATTCTTTAATTGCTCTAGTCAAAAGTTACTTAACACTATGTAGTTTATCCTAGATTTTTTGGGTAATTTTATAATGTATTTTTTTTAATGAATTTTTTAACTAGACACATCCCAAAAACATGAAATATCTATGTGCTCCTCCTAGAAATAATTCAAAACTAATCTAAAATCAAAATTTTTTTTTCAAAGTGTGTAGAATGGAGTCTAGTTTCTAAAAAACTAAGTTGTTGCAAAATTTGATGAACGAGCTAAAATCTATAGCCCAATTAGTACATGGTGGTTTTTGACAAAAAATAAACATACATTCAAAAGAAATTATAGATGAAAGACTTGAAAAAGTTCAAATTAAAAATAAATTATATGGTTAGATAGCTAACACAGAGACCTATAATGTTATGTAACCTGATCTTATCGATACCCAACCACAAGGAATCTTGAAAGGGAGCACACAAGAAAAATCAATCATTTTTTGTATGTTTGCTAGAAAACACGTCTTAGACTTGTTTATAAACTCCAAACCTTTGGGTTTGATCTCCAAGGCAAAACCAAGCCTTAGGCTTGGTTTTAATCCAAATCTTTCAATAGTGTGTGTGCCTTATAGTGTGCACATGCTATTAAAAGCATTTGAATTCTTAGTAGTGCATGCGTGCTATAGCACACATGCACTATTGAGACCTAAATTGCAAACCAAGAGCAAGAGAGAAATGGGGGGTGGGGGAATGGCTATGTGTGTGTGAGAGAGCCAAAGAGATAAAGAGAAAGTAGGGGATGGGAGAGGGGGGAGAGCACAAGATGGGAGAGAGGAAGTGAGAAAGAGTAAGGGTGGTAGAGAGAGTATAGGATGGGAGAGAGAGGAAGTGTGAGAGAGTAGGGGTGGCAGAGAGAGTAGAGGATGCAAGAGAGAGGAAGTGTGAGAGAGAGTAGGGGTGGAAAATAGAGAGTATGGGATGGGGGAGAGAGATTGAAAGTAGGGGATGGGAGAGAGAGGAAGTGTGAGAGAGAGTACAAGTTGGGAGAGAGAGATTGAGAGTAGGGGATGAGGGAGAGAGAGAGTAGGTAGTAGGAGATAGAGTGGGAGAGGAAGAGCAAGAGAGAGGAGGATGGGAGTTCATGTGTGTGAAAGAGAGAGAGTAGGGAATTGGAGAGGGGGAAGACAAAGTAGCTCGAGATAGAGTAGGGGATGGAAGAGAGAGTAAGCGATGGGAGAGGGAGTGGGAGAGGGAGAGAGGGGGGGGATGGAAATGTGTGTAAGAGAGAAAGAGAGAGAGAGTAGGGGATAGGAGAGAGTGTGAAAATGTTAGAGAGAGTAGGGGGTAGCAAAGAGAGAGGAGAGAGAGAGAGAGAGAGAGAGAGAGAGAGAGAGAGAGAGAGAGAGTGAGAGTGAGAGTGAGAGTGAGAGAGAGAGAGAGTAGGTGTTGGGAGAGGGAGTGGGAGAGAGAGAGAGTGAGTGAGAGAAAAAGTAAGGGATGGGAGAGGAGAGAGGGGGATGAGTGTGTGTGTGTGAAAGAGCGAGAGTAGGGAATGAGAGAGAGATAGAGAGAGAAGGGGATGGGAGAGAAAGAGAGTAGGCAATGGCAGAGGAAGTGGGAGAGGGAGAGAGAGGGGGGAGGGGAGTGTGTGTAAGAGAGAAAGTAGGGGATGGGAGAGAGTGTGAGAGTGTGAGAGAGAGTAGGGGTGGCAGAGAGAGTGAGAGTAGGGGATGCGAGAGAGAGGGAGAGAGTGAGTGAGAGAGAGAGAGATAGAAGGTGGTGGGAGAGGGAGTAGGAGGGAGAGAGAGGGGGAATGGAAGTGTGTAAGAGAGATAGAGTAGGGGATGGGAGAGAGTAGGCAGTGGGAGAGGGAGTGCGAGAGAGAGAGAGAGGGGGGAATGGGAATGTGTATAAGAGAGATAGAGTAGGGGATGGGAGAGAGTATGAGAGTTTGAGAGAGAGTAGGGGGTGTTAGAGAGAGCTCGTATAGGATGGGGGCAAGAGAGAGAGTAGGGGATGGGAGAGAGTGTGAGATAGAGTAGGGGATGGAAGAGAGAGAGTGAGAGTAGGGGATAGGAGAGAGAAAGTAGAGAGGGAGAGAGAGTACTTGAGAGAGAGATAGTAGGCAGTGCAAAAGGGAGTGGGAGAGGGAGAGAGAGGGGGGATGGGAGTGTGTGTGATAAATCTAGAGAGTAGGGTATGGGAGAGGAGAGAGAGAGGGGGGATGGGAGTGTGTGTGTCTATGAAAGAGAGAGAGAGAGAAGGGGATGGGAGAGGGGAGAGAAAGAGTAGGGGATGGAGGAGAGAAAGTAGGGGATGGGAGAGGGAGTGGGAGAGAGAGAGAGAGAGGGGAGGAATGGGAATGTGTGTAAGAGAGATAGAGTAGGGGATGGGAGAGAGTGTGGGAGTGTGAGAGAGAGTAGGTGGTGGCAGAGAGAGCTCATAAAGGATAGGGGATAGAGAGTGAGATTAGGAGATGGAAGAGTGTGAGAGAGAGTAGGGGATGGGAGAGAGAGAGTGAGAATAAGGGATGGGAGAGAGAGAGTAGAGAGGGAGAGAGAGAACTTGAGAGAGAGAGATAGTAGGCAGTAAGAGAGGGAGTGGGAGAGTGAGGGAGGGAGGGAGAGAGAGAGAGAGAGAGAGAGAGAGAGAGAGAGAGAGAGAGAGAGAGAGAGAGAGAGAGAGAGAGAAATTGTGGGGATGGGAGTGTGTGTGACAAATGTAGAGAGTAGGGGATGGGAGAGAGTGTGAGAGTGAGAGAGAGAGTACGGGGTGGCAGAGAGAGAGTAGGGGATGGGAGAGACAGAGTGAAAGGATGGGAGAGAGAGAGAGAGAGAGAGAGAGAGAGAGAGAGAGAGAGAGAGAGAGAGTAGGGGGTGGCAAAAAGAGAGTATGAGATGGGAGAGACAAAGTGAAAGGATCAGAGAGAGTGAGAGAGAGAGAGTAGGGGGTGGCAGAGAGAGAGTATGGGATGGGAGAGACAAAGTGAAAGGATGGGGGAGAGTGTGAGAGAGAGTAGGGGATGGGAGAGAGTGAGAGAGAGAGATTGGAATGGGAAATAAAGAGTAAAGTAGGGGATGGGAGAGAGAGAGTAGAGAGGGAGAGAGAGAACTTGAGAGAGAGAGAGAGATAGTAGGTGGTGGGAGAGGGAGTGGGAGGAGGAGAAAGAGGGATGGGAGTGTGTGTGTGAGAGATCTAGAGAGTAAGGGATGGGAGAGGGGAGAGAGAGAGGGTGATGGGAGTGTGTATCTGCAAAAAAGAGAGTTTAGGGGATAGGAGAGGGGAGAGAGAGAGAGAGAGAGAGAGAGAGAGAGAGAGAGAGAGTAGCGAATGGGAGAGAGAGACTCGGTGGTGGGAGAGGGAGAGAGGGGTGAATGGGAGTGTGTGTAAGAGAGAGTAGGGGATGGAAGAGAGTGTGAGAGAGAGTAGGAGGTGGTAGAGAGAGAGAGAGAATGGGATGGGAGAGGGGAGAGAGAGTAGGAAGAGAGAGAGAGAGTAGGGGATGGGAGAGAGAGTAGGGAGGATAGAGAGTAGGGATGATGGAGAATGATGTGTTTTCACATAGTGCATACGCACTATAGTGCATACACGCTTTATAGTGCATAAGTGCTACAATGCGTATGCACTATGTGAAATCACATAAAAATGGTCAAAAAGAAACTTTGGGGCCCATTTCATTCATTCTCTACTTTTCCTTTGTTGTGCACTCTGTTATTCTGACAGAAATCATAGGTTTCAACATAGAAAACACTATTTCAACACTTTTGGAAGCTAGAAAACACCAAATTTAATCATTGGATACATGATTTGAAGACTTTTTGAATATTCCTTGTATAGAAAAGGTTAGTGCAATCTATTTTAAATATTGTTTGTTGATATATAGATACAAATTTGATTATAATTTGACATGTTGTTTAATATATAGTGAATTCATTGAAATTTGTATGTTTGAATGAAATGTTATTTCAAAATGGTTAGAAATTTGACAAGTCGTTTGATATATATTGTGTATTCATTCAAATAATTATAATTTTTATACGTATTTGAATAATTTTTAATTTACACATTTTAAGTAATTCAGATGTTTGAATAATTTGACATGAAGAAATTATCATCATGCCAAGGAAGAAACCAAAAACTCAAACAAATGAAGATAGGGAGAGAGATTTGGCAATTAAAAGAGATAAAATGAAATTGCTACATGAGTAAAGAAAATTTCAAAGCAATAATGAAGAATTGACTTTTGAAGAGGATCAAGAACCACCGGTACAAAGAAACAAAGAGGAAGAATTGGAAAGACAAAGAGAATGAATGAGACTATTACACTCAAGAAGACAATTAAATTGTGAAGCTACACCATCTTCCAATGTTGGAGTCATATTGTTGGCTACACCATATTCTAATGTTGAAGTCATATTGTCCTCTCATGTTGAAGAAACATTGATTTGTAGATCTGACAATATACACACTCCATCATGTCATGTTGAAGGCACAACATCAACACATCAAGTAGGTGATATTCCATCTTTCACATCTTATTGCCAAGGCACATCATCTTCGGTTCAAAGTACACAATACACTCAACCTTATGTTGATATTCAAAATGTTGACAGAATTGAAGAGATTATAACACTTTCTAGAATTTGTTTTAGAAGACCAAAATATTTGATTGATATTTCTAGTAACATTTTGAAATCAATGTCTGACAAGATTAGCAAGTGCACTTGTCAAAGAAAAGTTAATTGTATGTGGAGATTATTTTTTGATGAATTAAATATTAAAATTCAATTCCAATTATTTGTTGAAATGATGAAGAATTTGGAATTTAGGCCTATCGTGAAGATTCTTGGGCTAAGAACAATGGACGATTCAAAAGAAAAAAATATTGTAAAGAATCTAATGAGTGCTTATGACAAAGTGGGTTCTCAATCACACACCAAAGATAGTAATATCACAAGATGAGTACTTACATTGAAAATAGTAAGTAGCCAAATGAAGAAAGGTAGACTCATGAGACAAACAAGAAAAATATTAAAAATTGGTAGAGGTACTCGAAGGAGAGCCATGTTAAGGCGTGAGAGATTGGAAGATCCAACAAAAAATGAGTTATGGACATTTAGCGGTAGACTACCGCTAAAGGATAAAGAAATTAGTAAAGCCTTGAAATCATTGATTGAAGATTTTTGGAAAAATAACACATGTGTTTCCCCTAATCAAAGAGATGTTGTAAGAAGGAGGATTGGTAGCCAAAATTGCGACTCACATGCGAAACATTTTTTGGACTCAACTCAAACACAATTTTTTACAAAATTTATTGGTATGTATCCTCAAATTCATATAAGTCAAAGAATTTTTGAGATGGGTAAACCTTTTTATGTGAAGATAAATCACACACGCACAACTTCTTGTTGTAGGATACATATTGAATTTTCTAACCATTTTGATGTTTTTAGGCATATATGCATATTTTTGCATTCTTAGTTTGTTTTGCAGGATTGTGACATAAATGAGCCACCAATATCTTCAAGGGAATTCATATCCAACATTTTATGTGCAATAGGGGATGACCAACAATTTTATAAGACATCATGCTTGGATGGTACGTGCTTATTTTGTGGTTCTTTGCAACTTTTATCAACTTGTCAACATATGAATAGTACACATGCAATTGGAAATGAAATAGTAGATTATGGAAAATTTAAGATAGTGAAATATGCTCTAAAAGATGGGAAACATGGTAAAAGATGTGATTTAGTCATTGAAAATATTCCAGTGTATGAGTTCATGAAGATTTTTGTGAAAAGATTATTTACAAGTATGCAAGGCATACCCATAAAGCTCGATGGTTGGATTTGCTATTAAAGTTGTGCAAGGATACATTTCCACTAGATACCATTGTTTCAGTTGTAGATTTTATAGAGAACTACACACTACAACCCAAAATGAGCAAAAGTGTAGAAGTGTTCCAAGAGGCCCTTCTAGGTCTTGATGGGAAAAATCTACAAATAGTCAACTCTAGGAGGTTTCAAGGCATCAATAGGTTTTTTTTGGCATATATAACATGTTCCAATAAATACCTTTTAGTTTCAATACGTTCTACGCCAAAATGCTCAATGTACCCAAATGTCGGCAATGCAAGTTTTTCCAATTCTGTGATAGCAGCAAGACAAATTGATTAATAACTTTTGTTTTTAACAAAAGACTCCTTGAAAAAATGGATGCTTTGGATACCCTTTTTCCTTGCACAAAAAATATATAAAACTTAGATAACCTTCCATTGAAAAATATTAGAGATCCTTCATGCTGCCCTTGTGTCCAATAATGTAAGAATGATGCAATTACAAAGCAACTGATAGGAAGACTTAAGATCTGGTTTCCAAATTTTGCATAGTCTTTTAAAATGTCTTTAATTAGGAGATTCCACACTCAATTTAAATCTAAGGGTTCCCTAACCCCAAAAGCCCCAATTCACCCTTTCAAAACCCTTATTCCTAGGGCTTGGTCAATCCCACATGTGCCAACACTTTTCTGACCAATTAAAGATGCAAACATCAATGTTTTTTCATCACAAGCATGTCCCCAAACTCAAACATTATCCTTATTAAGAAAAATATCTTTCTATAGGTCTATCCCCTCAACTTTAACCCTTGTTTTCACAACTTTCTTGCTTGGTGGCCACCAATTCTTCAGATTAAATGCTCATTACAAGGTTAGTAAGCATGGTACATGTTAGAGAAGTATCTTAGGGAGTATGGTTTTAGTTTTGCAATCATATCTATTGTGATTCTTACTAAATAAGTTGATTTTTTGAAGATCCTTTGTGTTATTGTGATATTTTAAATTGGTTTGAGATAGTTTAGTTTTGATTTAAGGTGTTTAAGGCAAGTTTTCTAGAAACAATCTAAGATAAGGCTTATTAAGAGCTCATTCCAAAAATGAAGTCCTAACTTATATTTGAACCAATGGAATACTCTAAGATTATTGAAAATTCAAGTAAGGAGGGTATAATTATAGATTCCCAGAGCTCAGGAAGTGTCTCGATGGAAAAACCATGTTTGCATTAGTACCTAAGTTGAATAGCTTAGTGTATTTAGGTAGGATTGAGACCAAAAAGATTTAAAAATGTTGAATTGAATTTATGGGTAGTTTAGTGGTGGATTTGAGTTAATTTTGGTTAGTAGCGGAGGTCAGAGGCCATGCACCAATTATCTAGTAATTACTTTGAAAACCAAACCTAGTGTGACCTTATTAGGTCTATGTACTTTACATGGGTTAGGTGCTATAGGAATGGAATTGGGTATCTAGGCTTTGGAGTTTTAAATAAATTCCAAAAGGGTGTCTAAATCTACCCATAGAATAGTTAGATTTCAATATAAGAGGAATTTAACTCCAAAAAATAGAGTAGGAGACCTATAAGGAATTCTATGATAGTCAACATTTTGTACTATTTGACAATTGGAGGGTTAAACCACGAGTTGATTCTCAATCAATTCAACATAAGGAAGGTGTCCCAATATAAATTTGGGGTTGGTGAAGCCATTGGTGAAGAGTTACAGCTATTGGTTTGGAATAGGGCTAGTGTCCCTAAAACAAAAAGGTGCAAGATCTTGATTGGAGAAGTACTCACCTTAGAGGAGTTCACAAATGAACCTATCACTTTGGATAGGCCAAAATAATGATATCCTAAAGGAGTAAGATATTAGGAAGGCCACCAATTTAGTTTGGTAGATTAGGAAGAAGAAAGTCCTTAAACCTCACTTTTTCCTCAACATCTGTGCATTAGTGAGGGGGAGATAAAGAGGATAGATGGCTACATAGATATGGAAAAAATAGAAATATAAAGAAGTGGGGAATAAGAGAGAGTGAGATACAAGGATAGAGAGATATGAAAAAAATTTATATAGAGAGATGGAGATAGAGAAGTAGGGAAATATAATTATAAAGGGAGAAGGAGAGAGGGGGAGAAGGAAAGATGCACGGAGATAGAGGGAAACAAAAGAAGGTGTAGGTAGACATGAATATTATAAGAAATAAAAACATAGTGATAAATGAATAGAGATATAAGAAGAGGATGAATATGAGATAAAATAGAGAGAGTTAGGGAGACATAGAGAGACATCTAGATGGTGATATAGATTCATAGAGATCATCATATTAATACTTAGTTTTCTCTAATTCCAAAAATATCGAAGATATCATGCTAGAGCTCTCTTATTGATTTTGTAATGACTTCATACTTAATTTATCTTCTCTAGGTCATCCTTTTTAGGTTTAAGTGTATGTGCATACATTAGTGATTGTTAGCAATTGTAAAACTTGATCTTCTTCTTATGTAACAATATTTCTATGCTTAGATGAATACACATATCTAATTTGATGTCATACATGAACAAACATATCATATATTAACCAATAATGTCATAAGTCAAATAATTTCATACAAAAAATAAATGTCATACATCAAATATAAAATGTCATATGTACATCAAATGTGTATCGAATATGTCCCTTGATGCCTATATATACATGTCTAGAGCAACTATATCTTTTACTTCCCATGAGGGGAAGGAAACAAATCTCTCTACATCTTTTATCATTGTGTGGAGGGAGATGGTGGAGATGATGGGGTCCTCCTGACATGCTCGTTCATCCTCTTGTTGAGGCTCTTCTCTAACTTGAGCTGATACAAAAAAAGTAGATATGAATCAATATTTATTATACATGGAAATCAAATATATGTATACACAAAATTAATTATTTTCTTACCGCCATCAAATAGTCGCTCTGTAAGTCCACCTTAAAGGCTCATGGATGATCGGGTGTAATGAGACCCTACAACAATTCAATCAATATAATCACTTATAAATAAAATTAGAAATTTTGATACTGACTATTATAAAAAACTAAAACAAAGAAAATTCTTTCATACCTCAGTCAATGGCTGTGAGCTAGCCATAGCTACGACCACTCCACAATCGATGGACTATCGGAGATGAGGAGTGTCTGACATCATGAGCTACATGTAATACAATACATGTTACATGAAACATGAAACAAATATAATAAAATGAATTAAATTAACATGAAACAAATGTACCTGTACATAGCTCATATGATGTCTATGTTCCAAGTCTGTAGTAAAGGTTGATGGTCTAGTAGAGAATTGATGCACATGCATAATTTTTCTGTCAATCCTTAATATGATTACTTAATAAATATATGTATTAATTTAAATGATCAAATCGATACATACCTCTAGACTAGTGCAGGGGACAAAAAATGGGGCTAGAGGATCACTGTTAGGTCTGCCAACACTCTGACCCTAAATTTTGAACAATGTCAATAAATGCTAATTAATTAATCATTCACTATAAATATGAAATGTGATCAAATTAGTAAATTATAATTTTTATTTACCTGTGTGTCAATGCCAAATTTTTCATTCAGGAACTGATCAGTGATGAGCCCATCATCCACACTATCTCTAGCATGAGTGCCAAATGTGCATAAGGATCTGCATGAAGTGCACATGTGACCATGATGCGTAGAAGGCTCCCCCTTAGCTAATGGGCTCGTGGAATGGATGAGTGTCTACGTCAAAGCATTAATGGTCCCTAGAGCATTGGCCTCTACATGTTCCTTCACAACTAAAGGAATAGTGACATGCTCATGTTGTGGCTTGACCATAGGTGCCCTAACTACATTAGGGTCATGACGTGTTCCCAACCTCTCAAATGATGATCCCCCACCTCTACCTTGGGAGTCTAATATATCAAAATAATTGGGGATCTCCCCAAGGAAAAACTCACAATATTTTTTTTTTAAAAAATACATGGGGATCTCATGATTGTTGCAAGGAGGGGCATCAAAAACCATCCACCATCTATCCCAAAAAATATTTCTAATAGCATCGTGTATGCACCAATGGATGGGCAATCATTTAGTACCCTCTCTAACAGTATTTTTCTCACCAAGTTTTCTAAATAATTCACATATTCTACCTTTTGGTATTTCTTTTTTTTTAACATCTTCATATGACAATTTATTTGCATAAAATCTTTTTTGTTCATCCCTCTTAACACGCTAAATATCTAACTAACCACTAACTGAGGCTATCTGGGTCTTAATGGATTCAAGGGATGATGCCAATTAAGCCCTCATTGGATTGGTTTGTCCAGATTCTTTCAACCGACCAATGAGTCTTTCTAATTCAGGTTTACCTCTCTCTATTTCATTTATTATATTTTCTTTTGTGCTTGGCAGATGTCTTGCAATTGGTTTAGGTTGTGGAATTTTTTGTTCTTCTTGTGGAGGGTTCTGGTTTTGAGGTTCTTGTGGATTTTCCGATTGATTATGGATGTTTCCTAATAAAAAATCAATTGAAATCTAAATAAATAAACAAATCTAAATAAAAATTGTAAAAATTCTACAAAACAATATTAAAAACCTACAAAACAATATGAAAAACATATCAAATAATGCAAAATGAAGTTTGGATCATATACGGCATGGGTGTGGGCTTGCTTGTGATCTTGGATTTCATCAACGAGGAGGCATATCGACAAGAGGGATGGTGAAAAGCCTTGTTTTTTCAACTCACGTACGCAATGCTATTGGAAGAATGTAAAAAAGTTGAGATGAAATAGATGGGCTACGTGTATGCAGCCCATTTATAAAAATTCATTTAAAAAAAAATAAAAATAAAAAAGGTTGTCATCTTTTTGGCACCACAACTCAGTGTATATACCTACAAATACTTCTAAAACCTCTTATCAACTTTAGGTAAAAACTAGCCAGTCCTTGAAAATATCTTACCTTTGAAAATATCTACCTCTTCCTCTCTAATCTCTATTGTTCCGATCATGGAAATGATTGGATTGTTTCCCCTCTAGTTCTGACTACTACTTCCAGCCTCATCCTTGTTCTTTTGATCACCATTGCGACCACCATTAGATCGTCTATCAGTTCTTCCATTGTGACCTCTTCTGCTATTCTTGTTGTCAAACTTCTTGCTTAGTTTTTCCTCAACTCTCAAGGAAAACTAGTATGCCTCCTCAATATTGTTCATTTGAACCAGACTCAACTCATCTTGAATACTTGGCATTAACCCATTAAGATAATGGGCCACTTTCTCCTTATTAGCTTCTGCATGGCCAGTTCTAATGAGAACTTGGTAGAACTCTTTGGTATACTCTTGAACATATTTTCTTGATTGCTTCAACCCTTGCATTTTCTTTAACAGATAAAGCTCATAATCCACGGGAGTGAATTGTCACTTCAGTTTAACCATCATCCAATCCCATCTAGTGATTTTGTCCTTTCCTTTTTTATTTCACTCCAACTAAACTTCCTACCTCTAGATCTTTGCATGTCCCTTTAGTTTCACCTTTGAAAAATTGACCCTATTAGGATCCTCAATATTTTCATACTCAAAGTACTCATCCAATTCATTGATCCAATCGATCGGCTCCTCTAGGTTAAGATTTCCCAAAAATGTGGGAACTTCAAACTTAAGTCTTTTTCCGATCTTGGAGATGGCCTTAAAAAGCCTGTCTTCCTTTGGGTTTAGAACCACCTCTACTTTGGCATTTTCTTCTACTTTTTCTTCATCCTCACTTTCATCTCTTATGGGAAGATTCATTCATCTGCACATTTGTTCTTCCAATGCTTGCAATTGCCTTTGGAGGGCTCTAAAACCCTTAGGCGTAACACTTACAACTCTTCCACCACACTCTCTTTATGGAGGCATTTTTTGTGCTTTTGCTAAAACCTTAGTGCAAACTTCTTCACAATCAACAATCTGTCTACATGCTCAGCCCAAACCATAGTCCTGGTGCGAATTGCCTCATAGTCGGTGATCTGTCCACACACTCAAGAACTCTATCTTTGATTCCACTTGATGAAGGGTGCTCCCATTAATACCATAGACATGTAACAAAAATAAAGAAACAACAAAAAATGTGAGAACAAAATATGGACTTCTTATTATCACCACAACTACGAAATTATAGAATTCACAAGTACAATATGCTAACCCACATGGGTGCCTTCATTACAGTAATTTGCAAGACTAAGCTGCGAACTAGCACCTGGAGTTTTTCTAGACAATGTTTGGGTCTTTCTTAAATAAGTAATTTTATGCCACCTGGGAAGGTTCTAGATATTCAAACTTAATACCTAGGGCCGAAAAACCCTAACAATGCATATAGAGTCAACCAAATACATCTTTGACAATTATTTTAGAATTTTTGGCTAGCCCAACTTTGGAAGGCCATAACTCTCAAACCATTGCTTTGATTGGCTATTATAACCACTTTTCAAAAATGTTAGCTCCTGCTCCATAGGTTCAATATGTGGAAGCACATTTTAAAAAAAAGTTTTTGGACCTCATTTGGGCACTCTAAGGCCTCCAACATTGAGCCCAAAGATTTTCCTCCTAAATTTTCCAAAGAAAATAGGCAATAATTTCACTAATACTTAAGATGGAGCAATGAGATTTTTATGGTAGGCTTATAATTCTAAAATGAACCTTCATGTGGAAAATTAGAACATTCCAAGCTCATATGATAAACTTTCTAAAAATAGAAAGTTCACAAAAATAGCAACCCCCTTGTCTACTAGTCCTTATTAAAATATAAAATACTAAAAATAAAAAAATATTTTTGGGTGATGCAAAGTTGCTCTTACACCCAGTGTGCTCCTACATCACCTTATGTCTCTACTGATGCTTCATCTTACTGATCATCCAACTCATCATCTTCATCAATAATAGACACTTGACTTGAAGTTCTAGATGATGCATCCATCAAGCCATACCATGACTTCTTCTCTAAAAACTCAACATCACTTGAAATAATAATTTTCTTGGTGAGAGAGTTATACAATCTATATACTTTAGATTTTGAACGATAACCCATGAAAATATACTTCTCACCTTTATTATCAAAAAAAATTCTTTGCTCCTTTGGTACATGTGCATATGCTACACACTCGAACACTCTCAAGTGTTCAACTTTCCATCTATGCCTTGCCCATGCTTCAAGAGGTATCTTATCACGAACTACTTTTTTAGGACTTCTATTAATCAAGTAAACCATTGTTGCTACAACTTCTCCCTAGTATTCAGTTAGGAGACCTTTTTCTTTCAATATACTTCTTGCTATCTCAATGATAGTGTTATTCTTTCTTTCAGCCACTCCATTTTATTATGGAGTATAGCTGGTTGTTAGCTCTTTCCTTATACCATTTTTCCTATAAAATTTCACAAAACTATTGGAGGTATACTCTCCTCCTCTATCTAACCTTAGGAATTTAATGCAATGTCCACTTTCTTTTTCAACCTAGGCTTTAAACTCTAAATACTTATCAAAAGTTTCTGATTTATTTTTTAGAAAATACAACCATCTTCTATGGCTGAAATCATCAATAAATGTCATAAAATAAGTACTCCCTCCTATGGAAGTAACTTGCATAGGGCCTACCAAATTAGTAGGCACCAACTCAAATGGTGCTCTAGCCCTTGTGGAATTACTGGATTTAGAGGACAACCTATGTTGCTTACCCAAAATGAAGGCCTCACACTTGCTACTGGACTCTCCAACACTTGGCAAACCATTCACCATTTTTTTCTTGGATAACAAATTCAAACTGTCATGGCCAAGATGTCCATATCTTAGATGCCATAGCTTAGAAGGTTCTTCCTTCACACTTTTAAAAGATGATTTCTTTTGTACTATTGTACACACTTTCTTGGGAGGTGCAGTAGTAGATTCAAAGCTGAAACATGTCTCAATCTTTAGTGGAAACATCTAATTCTTCGTCATTTTGATTGCTGCAATGAATTTCTTGCTCCCATCTTTCTCATGAATGACACACTGGTTATTTTCTAACAGTACTTTGTATCCATTCCGAATGAGTTGTCCAACACTCATTGGATTTTTCTTTATACTGGGGCCAAAATAAACATTCTAAATTTCTTTCTTTTCACCTTGCTTGGTCTGGATCATAATAGATCCCTTGCCCACAACAGGAACAATTACATTGTTCCCCATCTTGATTTCAGATTTATAATTATTCTCAATGAAATAAAATATACTTTCATTACCACTAGTCATGTGGTTACTGTAGCCACTATCCAAGTACCAAACTTCAGGGCTGCCTTCTTCACCAATATTACACATGATGAAAGTTGTATTGTTCTTTCTTTCTCCAATGTTTTCATTAGCAACTTTAACATGTTATTATGGTTGGTCCCTCTATTTCTTCTATCATTCATTTGCATAATATCCAAACTTGTGGCAATAATAGCATTCAATGTTGCTCTTATTAGAACTGCTTTTTCTTCTTCCTTCTAGAGGGCTATTCTGAGAGCTACTTGCTGAGATTTCTCCTCCAAATTTTCTTTGTCCAAAGCTACCTCATCCTCTTCCTCTAGAACCATGTCCAAATTCGTTTCTTCCTCTCCCCTTGCCTCTTGCATTGCCTTGAGCTCTGAAAGCTAGCTCTTGAGAGGAATTCTCTGATCTATTAATATGGCATTGATGAGTATGGAAAGATCCCATCAACTCATCAACAATCAACTTGGACAAGTCTTTTGACTCTTCAATGGCAATCACAAGCATATCAAAATTTTGAGGTAAACTCCTCAAGATCTTCTCCACAACTCATTGTTCTTTAATCTCTTCACCATTAGCTTTTAATTGGTTTATCAATGTGGAGACTCTAGTGCTAAACTCTAAAACATATACATTCTCTTTCATAAGAATAGACTCAAACTCTCTTCAAAGCATCTACCCCTTAACAACACAAACTTGATCAGTTCCTTTGAATGTAGTCTTGAGAATATCCCAAGCTTCTTTCGAATAACTAGCTACTGCTATTCTCAAAAATAACATCTCTATCAAGTCTTCTTCAATCATGCTCTTGCCTTAGCATCTTTCCTTCTCATCTCTCTCAACTGAGTCATCTAATTGTTTGTAAGGGCTACAAACTGAGTAGGGTCTATGGTATCTGTGAAACCACTTATCACAAGATCCCACAAATCATTAGCTATCATGATGGCCTTCATTTTTCTCACCCAAACATGAAAGTTATGTCCGTTAAAGGATGGTGATTTCTACCACACCTTTCTCTCATCTCCAACCATGTCTCCTACACAATAACTTCAAACATTAAATGAACACAAATGCTCGAACTCACTTAGATTAAGGGCTCTATAGCTCTAATACCATGTCAAGATCTCAAAAGCAAAAAAGAATAGTAGATATAAAAAGAATGCTTCCAAAATCAAATGTATTTTCACCCAAATTAGTTAGAGTGGTGGACCATAGAGATGGCTACTATGTTTCCAACCACGCAACGAAATGAGTCAAACCAATATGGAGACAATGGAAGTGTTGAAAGTACAATAGATTATAATGATTTCCATTCAATTGAAAAACTAATAAAAAGTAGTAAACATCTACAATAAAACTTCCTACTGCTATTACAAATTGAAAAATTACAGCACTGCAAGGTTGTTCATAATCTATCTTTTCCTCAAGCAATCACTACTCTACAAGGCAAGATATTCAACAAGATGTTAATATGAAAATCTCTAGTAGTACAAAGTATAGGATAAAACTAATTTACTACTGCAAATAAAACTATTGTTTATCCTTCTTTAGATGCTCTATTCTGAGCTCTTGCTTGTTTGCACATACACATTACTTTAAACTAAAAACATTCTCCTTCCTTTTATAAATTAGGAAACTTAACTCTTAAGTAAATCAATGTTCTACTTGGAGACTTCAGCGCTAAGTTATGAGGGGGACACAAAATGAGATTTTTGAAAATGAATTAACATTGTCCTACTAATAGCCTTCGACATCTCAAGCTCCTGAATAGTTATTAAGTTTCTTGGAAAAGATAAGATGGATCTGGGAAAAATCTAATTTACTAAAGCAATAAATTCCAACAGTTAGAATCTCTTACATTATAGAATTGCATAATTGAACATAAAAGATATGATAAGATAAAATTTGCCTCGCTGATGCAAACTTTCTATTCTCTTGAGTATGTCTCTTCATCTAAACTTGCCTTCTCCAGGCAACACTTGTCAAACCACATTTACTGCGGGATTTTTTAGGCCTTTTTATCATGGCTCTGGCCAGTGGTGACCCAGTTGTTTTTGGTGTGCACGCTGCTGCTTCAGACTGCCATGGAACTGCTTCCGAACAAATGCCCATGCAAGTTTTTCTTGAAGGTCTTTCACAAGGTAATCTTGATATAATCCTTCCTTTGTAAGAATTTGATGTTGCATGTGACTAGTTAGAGCACCACACCTTGATAGGGTATTTTTTGGGTCGGACTCCTTTTGAAGCTATGCTTAGAGAATGGGTTAACAAGAGTTGGACCCCTCATGGGGTCCCCCTTGATGCTATGCAAAACCTTACCAAAGGTTTTTTTTTTATTTCGCTTCGCCAACCCATCACAAGAAGAGGCAGTTTTCACTAATAGCCCTTGGTCTATCCGTTCTTCTTTGCTTGTTTTCCAAAAATGGTCTCGAGACTTTACTGTCTCGAATGATAAAAAGCTTAGGGTTCCTATGTGGGTTGAATTCCCAAGTTTACCCTTGCCATGTTGGCATTTCATTGAGTCCATTTCCCAAACCCTTGGCAAAGTTGTCACCAAGGAGCCTGAGAAATTTTTTAATGGTCACCCTCAACGTCACGTTTGCATCGAAGTTGATCTTTCCAAGGATCTTCATGATTCTGTAAAAATTTAGATTGGGGCGTAGAACTTCTCTCAGAAGGTGTGTTACCTGAACCTTCCTAACACTTATTATAAGTGCCAGTTGGCAGAACACAAGATTTGAGATTGCCCCTTGGTTACCTCCAGGGAAAAACCCGTGCCTAAATATGCACCTATCAAACAAGTTGAAGGGAAAAAAGAAGATTGGGTTACTGTTGGATGCAAGGGCAAGGCTTCCTTGACCCCTTTACTGCCCAAACAATCTTACGCGGTGGTTGCTATTGTTCCTCCTATTCCCATAGGAGGGTCTACACCAGCTAGCGTGGGGACACGGGCGGCTTCAACAGTTCCTCCTCCGGAGATTTCGCAGGTTTCAAACCCTGCTAGCATGCAGGGGATCAAGGCCACTACCAAGGCTTCTTTCTTGGTTGGGGCTTGCACTCCTCTTGCGGTCTCTTCCATTGTGCCACTAGCAACACGGTGTTCTTACAGTCCTCCTTGACATGTATAGGTACCAGAGATAAGGTGACAAGCTGTAAGTTCAGAGGATTTCCCATCTGACTTTCACCTAGCTCCTACCTTCTTGCAAAATAGCTACTTCTCTCTTGAGGACAAGGATGATATGGAAGAGTTCTCATGAATTGCCTTTCATGGAATGTTCGAGGTCTTACAGACCTCACCAGAAAGTAGTATGTTCGGGATACCTATCATAGACTTGGTAATTTGGATTTTTTATGTCTACAAGAAGTTAAGATCTCTAGTTTCATGGTTGCTACTACATGCCGCATCATTTGGCAGGATGGCATTATGTTTTCCTCGCAACATGATGCTGGCCGAGGTGGTGTAGTTACTCTCCTGTCACCTCGCCTTCATTCTTCTATTATTTCACATGATACTGACCCTTCGCATAGAATTGTTTGGCTTTTACTTTCCATTAACAATCACTCTTTTGGAGTCATTAATGTTTATGCTTCTAATGATGCTATTGAAAGAGCCCAGTTGTGGGCCTGGCTGGCTGACAATTTGCCTCCAACTACTTGGGTCATGTGTGGGGACTTCAATATGGTAGAAGTGGCCTTTGACAAAGAAGGTATTCTACATTTTTGTTGGATAACTGGGGAAAGAGCAGCCTGGTACTACATGCGTAATAAATTGGGCATGTTTGATCCCAACATTAACTACCACCAGAGTAGTGGGGTCTAGCACACTTGGTCCAACTTTCGAGCTGGCCTAGATCATATATTAAAACATCTTGATCATGCCATGATCTCTACGCAATCTTTTTTCTCCTTTTTCGAGGATCAATATTTTCCTATCATTCCCTTATCATATGTCACTTTATCTAACCACTATCCCATTTATTTTGGCATTACTTGGAAAACATCTATCCCCAAGGTAGCTAAGTCTCATTTTTTCCTCAACACGTCAGTGCTGATGCATGCTTCCACCATCTCACATATCCTATGTTTCTAGAATTTGGAGCCACATCCACATTCTCAAAGGGGATGGATTCAATGGTGGAAAGATGCCATTGCCAGAACTGTGTGATTCCTATGCATCTATGGGCGTCAAGTCACCATTTTTTGAAAAAGGGTTTATGCAGCTAACACCCTTACCCTTAGAAAAGCTTCTGAGGCTCTCACTCTCAACCCCTTTAATGTGGATCTACAAGTTCAGCTTGCCAAGCTTTGACATGACAAGCAAGTTGCTGACAACTATGTTGCTTGTGGAGCTCAACTCAAGGCCCATCTCCACTGGTTAGAGGTTGGAGACAAAGGCTCAAAGGAATTTTTTATGCTCTTTGTGCCCGTCATACCAAAGTTGGGATTCAAAAACTTAAACAGGGCATGACTATTCTGTCCAGTCTCCTCGACATCCTACAAGCATTCGTTCATCATTATGAGAACATCTTTTCTTTGTAGGAAAATTCAGTTGCCCAGGAAGAAGCTCTCCAAAAATGCATCTCTGTTACTCCAAACTACCTTGCGAGGGAGAAGCCTGCTTTTTGTGAGGAACTTCTTTCCCTCAACAATCTTAAAAAGGCTAAATTTTCTATGGCAGATGACAAATCCCCTGGGTGTGATGGCTTTTCCTGTGAGTTTTACAAACACCTCTGGGAGCAAATTGACCTTGTTTTGCGCAAAGTCTATCTTGAAGCATATCATTCTAAAAGCTTAGGAGCCATTATAAATAAAGAAAATATTAAATTCATACCTAAGGCTAGTGATCCGGAGGATATATGCAACTAGAGGCCCATCACGCTTCTAAATGTGGCTTATAAGATAATTGCCAAGGCACTCTCTCTCAAAATTAGGCACATGTTGCCTCTAATTGCGCAGCTTAAGCAAACTGGCTTCATCAAATCCAGATACATTCTTGATAATATTATTGATGTCTAGGAAGGGATGGAATGGGCTCACAAGTCCAAACAGAAGGCTATCTTTCTGAAGATAGATTTTTCCAAAGCCTATGACTGCATTGAATGGCCCTTCATCCTAGCTATGCTCCAAGCTTTGGGATTTGGTCCCAACTTTATTCAATCCATGGAGACACTTTTTGGTGATGTTAATGCTTGCATTACCATTAATAATTTGCAGTCTGAGGCTTTTGGGCTCTTTTTCTCCATCAAGCAAGGTTGCCCTTTAGCTCCAGCTCTTTACGTTCTTGTTGCTGAAAGGTTTGGGTACCTGCTTGCTCTTTTGTTTCCTCAAGACTAGTTTGTGGTATTGTCTTGCCTAATTCTACATCCTAGCTTGTCAATGGTCATTTTTCTAATGATTCCTTCCATACTCTTCTTGAAGAGGAGGAAAGCATCAACAATGCACTATCTTGTCTGGAGACTTTTTGTCAAGCCTCTGGCTCTGCCATTCAATGGCATAAAACGCTCTGCTACCGGCAGTCTTTTTTGCTAGCTCCACCCTGGCTCAACTAGTTTGAGTGGAAATGGGTCACTCATGGTGAAATTTTTTACTTTCTTGGCATCCCCTTTTCCTTTCAAGCTTCACCTCTAGAGCTTTGGAATGTTGTCCTTGCTAAGATTGCAAAAAAGCTTGATTATTGGATTACCAAGCTGCTCTCTCTTGCTAGTAAATTCCAAAATTGTTCTAAGATTCTGGCGGCTACCCATGTTTATTATTCTTCATGCTGGGCTCTTTCCAAAGCTTCCTATCTTAAATTGGAATGCCTACTCAGATATTTCCTCTAGGCTTCTAGTTCTGATCATCATGGATTCCACAGAGTCGCTTGGGATTTTTGTTGCCTCCCAAAAGAATCTGGTGGCCTCAGTCTTCTTTCCACTCAAAAACAAGGCCTTGCTATTTGTGCCAAGTGGATCATTCAAGTTATTACTGGAGATGAAGCTTGGAAGATTCTGGTTCACCATTGTATTTCTTTTGGCTTCCCTGTCAATAGACCTGGGTGGAAGAGGATTGGTTTTCAGACCCTTCTCATCATGTGTGAACCTATTGTCATACAGGGCTTATTTTTTATCAAGAGCATCTGGAAAGCTTGAGAGGCTATCAAGCCTTGGCTTCATTGGGTTGGGGATGACTTTCATAATGGCCTCTCCTTGAATCAATAGAATATTTGGTGGTCTCCCCTATTTTCCATTCAAGGTATTCCTCTTGCCAAGACCCAAATTGCCAGTGCTCTTCATTTTTTCAAACGTGGCATCAAAACTGCAAAAGATCTCTTTTCTAGAGTCACTATGAGTTTCAGGACTTGGGAAGACATGCAGGTTCAGTACCACCTTGTCTGTGCAGATCGACAAACTTTTGACCTATTTCTTTCCTCCATCCCTATACATTTGGTGCACAAGGTAGGAATTCAGTTTGGTCGTCCTTGGTGGCATGACTAGAAGTGGTATCTTGACACTCCATTTTCCAACTACAAGCCCAATAAGGGAAACCGATGGCTTTCGCCCCATCTTTTGATGGTAGACACGCTCAACAAGAGATGACATTTTCAATCTTTTCTCTCTCAATGGCAAAAACGCTTTGATACCATCTGGTGCACTATTACTGAGCCCAAGATCACTCACTTTGCTTGGTACCTTGCCTTCCAAGGTCTTCCCCTAGGGCCTCGACTCAATCACTTTGGGGTTCCTGATCCCAAGTGCCCCTTCTACGATCAGCCTGAGTCCTTTCTACATATTTTCTAATTTTTTCAACGTGCGTAGAATTACTGGCACTGGATTCATGATTTTTTCAAGCCCTTTAGGCCCAAACCATTTTCATGGCACATGATCTTGCTAGGTAATTCCCCTAGAATTCCTAGAAAGTACTCCCAGATTCGGCATACATTCAGGATGGAAATTTTGTTTACTTTGTGGAAAGATATAAATTTTGTTTTATTCACACAAAACTTTTTGGATGTTAACATTGCAATGTACACTAAAGCTTGTATTTGTAACAATGTTATTATGCAGATACAGGTGTAAGCTAACAAAGTTGCCCTGGAAGTTGCTCACCTGCAGGAGCTACTCAACCACTGGAGCAATGCCCCTTGTACTGTGGCTCGAGTACCTCTAGATGTCTCGTCAGACACCTCGATGCCTCGTGGCCACCACCAACGACGCCACTCCTCAAGCCACCACTCGCACACTTCGCGTTCGCAAGCTTCCCGCCATCGCTCTCCTAGTGGTGGGGCTAGTAGCCGGAGGCGTCGCTCTGCCTCCCCACCTCGTGGTGGCTCTGGGTGGTCCTCGGCTCCTTCTCCTGGTGCTTGTCGAGATAATGTTGGCAAATGGCCCTACTTGGTGCTAGCAATCTCTCCTCTACAGCCTGAGGTCAAAGATGCAGAGGCTGTTGCTGCTCTTGATGATGGCTGGTCTATGCCTAGCCTACCCCCCAATCCCACCAATGATTGGGGTTTCAAAGATAAAGATGATCCTCCCCCCTCGGCTACCATTGCTTTGGCAGCCTGAGGTTGCTATATATGTTTTTTTTTTTTAATGAATAGTTGCTATTTCAGGTTGATGCCCTGTGTTTAGATCCGGCTTAGGCCATTTGAACTCTCTCACAGGGTGATCTTGTATCCCCCGACCCCTTTTTTGTAATTGTATTCTAAGTATTTTTTTTAATAGAACAGGACTATTCATCAAAAAAAAAAAAAATTGCTCCACTTCTTTGAAGACTCCTAACCTAAAATACATTACAAAATTCATTCGACTATATTTTTTATTAAATGACTCTCCATAGAACTCCAACCTTACTAGGAAATTTAATATTAAAAATCATGAAATTTCATTCAAAGATAGCTAATTATTTTTAATGAACGTAGCAATTTAGGAAGACTGTGAGAAATGTGAACCAGTAGGAATTTTCCTATGTTTTGATATCAATCTGAGAATTTTGACATTGCAGGGAATAAAGTCCCTCCCCCCCCTCCTCTCTCTTTCTCTCTCTCTCTCTCTCTCACTCCATATATATATATATATATATATATATATATATATATATATATATATATATATATATATATATATATATATATATATATATATATATATATATATATATATATATATATATATATATATATATATATATATATATATATATATATATATATATATATATATATATATATATATATATATATATATGATCAAATTCTTAGTTAACTAGTTTCTAGTTTTAAGTCCAAATTATTGAATTGCATTCACTAACAAATGTAGTGATGTCTCAAAATATTGTTGTATTTGGAGCTTTATTTCTTCTAGGATTAAAACTTATTAGTATTCTTCTTTCTCCTAGTTTTTGTGCCATTCGAATCTTATTATTATAATATAAATAAAGCCTTACCCAAAATTTCATATAGTTGTTATTGAATTTTCTATATAAACATTGATGGCAATGTAAATGTTATGTATTTGTTTTTTTCAAGTCAGTTAGGAAGATCAATAACTGTGATGTTGCTGTCATGTTAAAGTTTTAATTATTAATATTATTTAATATGAAGAATTTTATTTACAAAATTTATTATTAGAAATATTATTTAAACATTCTATTTTAGATGTATGCTAAGAAATAAGCAACAAATATCACTAATCATGGAGTTACCAACTTCATATATTATTGGTAAAAAAGTTGAGCATTGCTTGTTAACCAAAATAAGCTTAGCAGCGGCATAGGGACCTAGACGGAGTCTAAAGAATTGTAATGCATATATCAATATTCTATTATAGATGTACTAATAGCCAATCATTTTTTTACCTCATTTGATTGGTCATTGGCCTATTTCTGCACCACTAATGGGATATTTAGTAATGACTATCTTGACATTTGGCCACAAGTATTGACATTTTGAGTGAATGACTATTGGTGTAAGAAGTTAAAACCTTAACTTTAAGCTCATAACTCACATATCCAGTTAGAGTAAAAAAATCATCCAAATCCAACTTACTACTTATAATGTAGGAGTTGGTGGGAAAAGTTAGCCTAAATGCCTACAGGGAACTTTTCCCCATTAATTCTCTCTTCTCTACTTCACCATTTCAATTATGGAAAGGCTGGTAAAAATTATGCACATTTTCAAATTCAATTTCTTAATATTTCTTATTTTAATTATATTTGTTACCAAATTATAGAAAATATAAAAATATCATATAACAAATATACAATAAAGTAAAACAAATTAATTTAATTTAATTTTAATAGTGGATAGCAAAGGGAAGTTGAATCATACCTGAACACTATACTATCAATAATACTATATATATATATATATATATATATATATATATATATATATATGTGTGTGTGTGTGTGTGTGTGTGTGTGTATAACTTATAAAACATAATATTTATGCCAGTAAAATTAAGTATAAGTGTGATCTAGATCATTTTGAGAAATTCCTAGGTTTTTTCAAGGAATCCATTGATGTGTATAGAAATTCCACCACTACTTCACTCATGTAATTTCAATTTGCATAAACTAGCTTATATATGCTTATTATATATAAATTATGTTGAAAAAATGATATCTCTTGGCTTGTGTAATTTCAATTTACATAAATCAAATCTAGTGAATGACAAGTCATCTTCCAAAAAAAGTGATAATTTCATTTACATTATACATAAATAACACTATTAAATGAATTTTGAAGAGAATGTTATTTATGCCTTTCAATATATTATTTAAGTATAATTCACTATCAACCTAACTATTGCACCTACTTTAGTAAATACTTCAAAAATGGCATGATGAGTGAAGAACATAGGTGGAGGAATTTCAAAATCCAAGGGTTCCTCCAATGACCTTCTATCACCAAAATCTATGGATGGTGAGTTTGGGTATAATGTTGATGATGAAGAGTGTTGTGTTGGTGGTTCTTAGTTTGCTTTTGGTGGCTCTACAGGACCTTGTGGATGGAAGAGGGTTTCTTTGGAGGTTTTTTTGGCTGAGGGCTTTCTCTCTCAAATCCTTACGTATCTTAGGTTGATCTTCCTCTTGGATCTATTTGTGGAGGACCAAAATGTGGTCTTATTTTCTAGTGGCATTGTTATGGGTTGGAGGCATGGTTTCTTCTTTGCTTATGTGGAGAGAATGAATGCAAGAATAAGTGAAACTAGGATTTCTAAGAGCACCAGTGAGGAAGGAGACTCTAAGGTAGATGACGACTACCCACTTCTTTTTTGGGTGTATTTTCTTGCTATAGGCCCTCTATTTTCCATCAAAGATTTGTCTTTGGTGCAAGAATATGGGTTTAAATGTGGGGTTTTATTTGTTTTAGATGAGGTACTTTTTCTCTTGTATATGTTTTCTAGCCCCATTGTTGGTTTTGCAAGTTCTATGTGGTGTCCTATTTTTTATTACTATAGGATTTTTCTAGATTCAACTTGTTTTCTTGCTTTTCTCTAGTTTTCTATTAGAGAAGTGATGGTGCAGAAATGCTTGGAGGGGTTTTCTGCCACTTTCTTGCTTTGGACAGTTCTTTTGTTCATAACTAGTGTGTAGGGTAGGAAACTGACTCAAATTGCTAGATGGGTGGTTACTTCCCCCGTCTTAGCTTTGTATCTCATTATCATTGTATTTTGTTATAGTGGCATGGAAAGGCTTTTTAAGATGACTTTTTCTTTTGTTGTTTTGTTTGGTCTAGGCCCAACTTGGAACAGGGGTGGGTTACAGATATTTAATGGTGCTTCATCTTCCTTGGTTTTCCCCCACTCCCCATAGCTGGTGAGCATGGTGATATTTCAAGTGAAGTTAAGGTTGTTTCCTCTTGGTTCTCCTATTTGATTCCTCCATACCCAAATAGGGAAGAATAGGGAATGGTTGTGATGGGTTTGCTACATTTGGGTAGCTTCTTCTTTCACAGTTCCTATGGAGATGGATGAGTCCCTATTGAGATGGTGACTACTCTTATGAAGCTAGAGAAGGTCCTTTCTCCTATTGAGGTGGAGATTTTAGGTTTAGACCCTCTTGGGCTTCACAAAATGGTTGATAGCTCCCCTATGTTGTTGGACAATTTTTGGGCTCTCTGTTATGAGAAGGTTGATGGTTGATAGTTTAATGGCTTCTTTGTGGTGTTGTTTGTTTGGCTTGTTGTTCCTATTAAGGAAGACCCTTTTTCTATTAAGGTGAAAAGGGAGACTATAGTTGGCACTCGGAATGATAGCCAAGTTATTTTTGTGTACAAGAAGATCTTTGTCAGGCTTTCCCTTTCCAAAGGTTTTTTTAATCTTTCTTTTGTGGTTGGCTACCAATGTGTTGTCATTTTCCTTTCTTTTAACTATAAATTGTATCCCTCTCTTTCAGTTTCTTTCCTCCCTATGATTAGGTGATTGCTAGAAAATTTAAAGCTTGCTACTTTTCTGGGGGCTTGTTCCAAGATGATCTTTGAGAATGTTTAGCATGTTTGGTGGCTTAGTCACTTCCAGACATTTTTTTATAAAAGTAGATCTGAGTGTTGTTCCATCTAGTCTTGTGGCACTAGTTGTTGTTAATGTGCTTTTAACGTGATGTTGATGTGTTATTAATGTATTGTTAGTGGGTTGTTAAGGCATTGATTAGTGGTGTCTAGTATCAGCCCTTTGGGCTTGCTCTCTAATTATTTGACATGCCAAAACCCTCTTGCTACTTTTTTAATCAAAAAACTATTGCACCTCCTTAGTTAAAATTGTAGTATTATTATTTTTTAATTGAATTGAGTTAGGCTAAACTTAAATTATTACAATTCATTAATTTATGCCTTATAAAATTTAAGAAAAGTTTATAATTTGTATTAGTTTCATTTAATTATTTTCTTTTTAATTTTTTTTAATTTTAATGTTTTTTTTTTAAAATTTAAATATATTATTTATTTTATTTTATTATCTTATTTTGTTATTCTAAACATTTTTTTATATTTTATATATTGATTTAGAAATCTTAAATATAATTATCCAAATAAATGTACGAATATATTCTACTTTAAATAATATTTGCTCAGAAATATAAAAATAATTAACTTTTATTGTATATATTATTCTTAGTATAATTATTTAATTAATTTCTCTTAGGCTTTTAATCCTAATTAGGCGACCATGTACATGTATGACACTTGTTCATGCAAGTAGCCATTATTTATGAGTTGTTTAGTAGAGGTGTCCATTTCTTTTCGACACCTTACTCTAGGTTCGTGGGAGCTAGCTTGCAGCCACTCATTGAGTGTTGGGGTCGACTTCTAATTTGACCTAATCATTCTCCCTATATGAATCTTGCTCATCCAAGCCATGGAAGGTAGACTTTTGGATCTCAACTCTTCATAGTGTTTTTTTATAGTGTAGACTCTTTAGATCTTAATTCCATTTCTCATAATTTAGATGATTCAACAAACGACATTCATAATCAACGAGATTTTTAGGATGGGCCATAAGCTCTTCTTGGTGTGTGGTCTACATCAACATCATCATTGTATTTGGGTGAGGGGGAGCTTATAAGCTTCTTCTCTTCTTTTTCCTTGGTTTTGGATGATAGTTTTTCCCCACTATGTTTTCAATCTTTCTCCACTATGTTTTCTATCTTTCTCCACTTTCTGAGAGATTTCATTTTGCATGGTTACCTCATCAGGCTAGTTGTTAGGACCCATTTTTTATCATGTCCTCCTAATTTATTCTTAACGGTTGTTCTAGAGTAATTATTTGATTAGTTTTACTTAGTGTTTCAATCCTAATTAATCATCCATACATGTATGACACTTGCTCATGCAAGTAGTAATCATTTAGGAGTTGTTTAGTAGATGTGTTGATTTTATTTCAACACCTTACCCTAGGTTTATGGGAGGAAACTCACCACCACTCATTGAGTGTTATAGTTGACTTATGAGTTGACCCAATCACTCTTCTTATATTTATCTTGCTTCTCCAATCAATGGAAGGTAGACTTTGGGCTCTAATTTTTTTATAGTGCTTTTTTTTATCTCTTGAAAATCTTGGTGAATTCTTCATTCTTGATACTTTATTATTTTTTATTTTTGAGGGGTCTTCGCCAAGGAGACACTATCTCTCCCTGTCTATTTATTCTTATGGAAGAGGGTCTTGGAAGATTTATCAAATTTTGATTTTCTTAGTATCTGTTCATGATCAGTGGTGGGGTAATGGCATCTTCAATTTGATGATGGCATTTCTCTTATGAGAATTCTTGGATTCGGGAACTTGAGGCCTCTAGGTAAACCTTGGATATTCATTTGGGTACTTAAGGTCCAAAAATTAATGAGCACAAATGCTCTAACTATTTTTTAATACACTAGAGCCTATTTAACAAATGATTGCTAATATCCCAAGATTTCATATTGGGTCTTTCCCTTTGATTTACCTACACATACCTATTGTTGTGGGTATGCTTGACCTGGTCTCTTTTAGAAGAAATTTCTTGATGAGTTATAGTACAAGGTTATTAATTGGACTCATATGTGGCTTTCTACAACTACTTGGGTGGCTCTTTTGCAATTTGTGATTCAAGCCCTTCATATCTATAAAAGCATGGTGTAGGTAACTCCTATGTATTTTCTTAAGGAGTTCGATGCTCTCTCATGACAATTTCTATGTATTTTCCTAAGGAGTTTGATGCTCCTCATGAAAATTTCTTTGGAGAGGCAATTTGAAACACTTGAAATTTAGTATTATTAAGTGGGATACTATTTGCCAGCCTAAGAAGGAGGGATTTTTTTCTCTTCACTATGCTATCTTAAGTGGTGAAGCTCTTGCAACCACGATATATTAGCATTGGTGCTCTAGTCAAAATTAGATTTGGCATGTATTCTTATGCTTAAGTATTTACTAGGAGTTGATACCTTAACTATTACTTCTTAAAATTGGTCCCTAGTTAATTAAGAGAAACCTTTGTTGAATATGTAATAGAGGTTCTAAGGCTCTATTTTAGAGTGATTGTTGGGATGGGAATCCTCCACTTTTATCTATATACTTGCATTTTTAGGCAACCTGTAATTATTCTCTTGTTTCTAGATGGGATAAGATGGCACATTATAAGACAATTTGGAATCTAGGACTTGTTGTTGGATACAGGTGGAAAAATTCCTCTAATTGGTTGCCAAAGGGATCCAAAGGGGTTCATAATGAGGTTACTCGTGTTATGGCTTCTAAGTAATGCATCTCCTTTATGGGAACTAAAGTTTTGGCTTGGGATGGTGTTTTGTCTAGGAAATATTTTGTTTCTATAGAGTACCTAAAGCTTACTAGACTGTTATTCAATTTCCCAACACCGTCCACCAACAAAGGTAGTCTGGTCTGCCAACTCTTGTATATATACAAATCAATGTGAATGCATCCTGATATATTATAATTATTATTCATTAATGATAAATGACAAGCAAATCTATTAAATACTTAATCTAGATGTGCCAGAACGACAAGAAAGAAAACATTTGACAGTGCAAATGGCATGCTGCATGTACTCCTAATGGTAAGCAACTTCCTTGTTTTCTTGCACTACGAGGGGCTAAATTATTCAACAATATACGCACATAGAGAAAGAGAACAAAAATAAATATTACATCTTGGGTGGTATTTTTTCTCTAGTAAAACAACTCGAGGCCGAAAGTATTTGCCGACAATCAGAAATGGTTTTTCTGTTGAAGTTGTTATCAGTAGTTGGCTTTCCTTGTGCCTTTAAATTCAAAAAGTACTGCGCATGGTCTCACGCACTGTGTTACTTTAATATTTGTGGAGAAGAATAATGTTAAAAATAGATAACAGAGGAAAACTTTATAAGTAGAGCCTTATCTATTGTATTATCAAACCATAATGACGGTTGGTGGCGGTTAAGAGTCTTCCGCATCATCAAGCATTTCCTTTCCTTGGTTTTCAAAATATTTTTTGCAATTCACAATTCAAATTCTTATTGTTGGTAGTTATTTTTAAAGCTATATAAGGCGCCTCCTAACTTGTTTATGGAATATATATCCAGCAATTAATCAGATCCTAAAGAGTTTGAAGCTGGTTTTTCTAATTGTTGTCAGAGAAAAAAGTAGAAGAATATCAATGGCTTTATGTTTATATGGTTATAGACTCTTTGCAGTGGTGACAATGCTGTTGTTTATTACTGCCTCATTATTTCACCCAACATTCTCTCGTGGATGTGGGAAGTTCTCAAGAAAAAGTATGCACAATTTTTCCTTTGCTTTTTATATACATGAATCTATTCGTCAGGTATTTGAATTAACAAATATTAGTCTAATAAATCATTTAGTCTTACACAGAATAATAAATATAATAGGTTTTAAAAGTCGTCAATAAAAACATCATTTAAATCTGATATACTGTTTAGGAGCTTTAATAGGTTTAGAAGGTGGGTTTAGGTTAAGACGAGGTTGGTGGAAGAGATTTTTTGGGCTATGAGATTATTTGAAATCTTTTCTAAAACAATGGATACTCGTACAATTTAATACTGGAGCTCTATTTTAAAGAAAGCTCCTCTGTATAAGACTCCAACCTAGGTTAGTTGTAGTGACTAATAGTTTTGCATTCCTTTACCATGATGTAAAGGATGTTCTTATAAGAAATTTCACTCAAATAAACATCTAACATAGTCCATATATATAACAATGCACTTGAAATGATTGAACGAACTATCACCGTTAAAGAAACAAAATTTAATGCTTATGGCCCCAAAATTAATAGGCATTATTGATGAAAAACTAGCAGTTTCTTTTGTTATCATCTAAAAAGCTTACAAGGTTGATTCCCTCTAACTATGAATTAGTATTAGTATTTGAAAAAAAAAATTAAAAGGTCGGCATGGTTGATTAGTTCTGAAAATGAATTTGAATACATGGAAATAATAATTTTGAAACAAACCATTTTAATTACTGATCTCTATTACTAATTTAGTACACAAATGTAAATAGATTTTTTATCCTCTCCTATTTCGCAATGCAGGGGGCAGATTAAGCATGGTAGAACAGCACGAAGGCATTGTTGTTGAAAACTCCACCAGTGACAAAACTTTCTCAAAGGTTTGATTGAATCCCAGTTATATTTCCGTTAGATCTTATTTTTTTCTATATTACAAACAAGACTAATGGAAGGTAGCTCTGTAAATTTTAAATCAGCTGACTCGTGGGAAAGTACAAGGAGAGACTGCCAGTGTAGAAAATGGGAAGTCCAGATCATTGAGGGTGAGAAAGATGAAGCCAAAATTTCAATGCAAAAGACAAATTCCTGGAGGTCCGGATCCTCAACACCATTAAAACCACTTTATCAAAATAATAAATGAATCCAGTGCTATTGATGACCTATTTCCTTCCTTCAGATGAGCCACTTTTGCAGTCATTGTTTTTTATTACAGCAAATTTCGATTCAAATTTGAATAGGACTATGTACTAGGAACATGTGATAGAGAGTGTGGTGTTTTTCGAGAGCAGCAGAATCATGTACTTCTTTCAACAAGGAATTATAAAAAGATTTATTGAAGTGTTATGTTCATTAATGTGTATTTTTTGGGTTAGAATATGCAAATTAATTATTGAACAACTAAGGTGTTGGCACAGCCCAACTGAGTCACTTCACCATGTCTTCTTATTTATTCACAATACATAACTTATTATATACAGGCATGGCAATCAAAATGAGAACGTTATTTTGCTTTCGAAATGTGTGGGATTTCGTACAAAATGTTATTACAAAAAACCCTCGATCAAGCTGCTTATTGGGCATTAACACAAGCATTGGATGAAAGAATGGTAAAGCCCTTTCGTTATTCGGCAAGCATTGGATGATTTAATTAGTTTCCAAGGTTACTCAAGCGACAAGATCCATACAAGCTTGGGATGTTTAAGATATCGCTTATTATTAAGATATGAACAGATAAAAGTAGTAAGTTACAAATTTAAAAGAACATTTGAAAATATTTAAATGAAGGCATTTTAATCCATTGAAGGATTTTGAATCTATCGATCAAAGTCATGAATTTTGATAATTAAAAGAAGATGAATATATATATATATATATATATAAAGGTAGAAAAAAGATCTTATTGTTACTGAAAATTCAAAAGATTTAAAGCTCAATTATCTATAGATGAATTGTTGAAATTCTTTTTATTTTATGATTCTAAAATGAACAATGCACCATAAGTAGTTTGGAAACAAAACTTGAAGTTAAAATTAAGTGACATGATGTTTGACTAAATGAAAGAAGAAATCGATATTTGGTATGTTTGTGCTTGCCAATTTTGTATTCAAATAAGTATAGTGATTTTTTATTATAATATGTAACTTTTTACAAATGAATTTATATAATTTTTTTAAGTCTTATATCTTTTAATTTTTAATTTTTTTAATATTATTTTCTCATAAGCCTAGACTCAAAATCAAGGAGAAAAGACCAACCAATTTAATTGGAATTATATAAAAAAGAACAACGAAGAAATCAACTTCACTAATAACCATCAAGATTTGATAAATCTTGCATTCAATATTATAATTTTCAGAAATTCAGTCATTTTGTAAATGAATAAAGAAAGAAGCGTAAGGCAAGTGAAGGTAGTCTAATTAGAGACAAGTGTCTCAAAGTCTTCTTAGCCTACAAAGTTCGCTTGGGGTTACAAACTACCAATGTGGTAAAGGAGGCAATGACTTTTTATAGTATTGAGTTGAATTTCACAAAATTTAACAAAAATGTACCAAACCAATTGCATTCGAAAGATAATTCATTCTTATTTCTATGAATATAAGTTTTTTCCCTTTAAATATTCATTACATGATCATACTCATTGGTGCAATATGACTATATTCTGAAAATCTAAAAATTATTTTCCATAAAATTTTCCTAACTCATTCAATTCTTCACCAAAATGACCCAAACCAAAACCAAATAAAATATTATTGACTAGTCTACCATAAGAATCTAATAATACACCATTTACAGTCTGTAAATAGAAGAAATAGAATAAAAACACTAGGAACTACAAAACAAGAAATTTGACTCATCAAACTTTTAAAAAAATATATTCCTTCCTTGCCTTCTGATTTAGAATGTCGTACATTGATATTTCTTCAACTACACATGACCTCTCAACTTCCTTTCCCAACCTTGGTACAATTTGGCAATATTGTAATTTTCCAAGTTTGCGTTTTTTCTAGTTTTTATGACATTGTACAGAAATAGCCCTAAAACCTTGTGTAGAAACCTTTGAAACACCATAGTGGAATATTTATGACCTTTCATAGCTTAATTTAACCTATTCATGAATACATTTAATTATCCTTATAAGGACCTATTTGGATAATTTCAACAACATAGTGCAAATACAATACATAAGACTCAAATCCATGATAAATTATCCAAATACATTTCAATCTCTCATAAAAAAAATCTTAACATCCATGTGTTCTTGTACTTTAGGTGCTATTGCAGTAGGGAATAAAGACAAGGAAAAATATATATGTATGTAGCATAAAGGAAAGTACAATATGAATCAAGAGAGAGTATGATATGGATAGATATAAACAAGAAGAAAATATATGAATTTTGTTGTGGATAAAGTTTTTTATCACTTTTGAGTGTTGACACTTAGCCAATTTTTCACGAACTATTGCCATCAATGCTAAAAGGGGAGATTTTTGACAAGTTGGCTAGTATGGATGCATGTATGTTGACATTTAAGGAAGCACTCTCATAAGGTAAGGTCGTATGAAGTTAAAGATCGGTTTTGGATTTGATTGATAAGAAATTTGTTTAAGTACAATTATAGAAGATAGTTGTCAACAGGGGTACAAATTTAGTCATTGACTTCACTAAAGTAATATAATTGGTCGCAATTTCTAATAGTATATAATAGATTTTGCATATGATATATTTATGTTCACTAGTATTAATATAATAGTTGGCATGAGTTTTGTTGGAAAACATAATGATGGATTATTATCGTAAAGTCAAATTGGATAATTTGGTTGAGGAATTGAATTTTCCTAGATCAATTCAATTACTTTTAAGTGTAGAGACAACATCCTAGATGTTTAACATTAGTTAGCATATTATGATCATATGTTTTGGATAAATGTTTACATGTTTTCTATCAAGCCAATTGGATAGGTCAAATAGAAGGGTATATAAGAAGCCATGTTGGATATGTGAAGTAAGACTATGCTATGATTATGATATGTGAGCTTTATGTATGTTGGGATATTTATGTTTTGATAATCAAATCTAATTAGTTGATGCATGGGAATGATTATATTTGAGGAACTCGAAAGGACTAATTAGATATTGATGGTATCAGTATAGTCATTTTTGACATAGTATCTATATCTCTTTTATATATTATATATCATTATATAAGCAATGAGATCCTTTTGTAATACAACTCCTAATAATAATGTCTAGTCCTCTAATGATGTACTAAATGTATGCAATAGACTCTTAACAAGGTCAACACTCCTAACAAAGTATTTTGGATTAACACATTATCTTGCGAGTACCATCCCTAGTGGGGTTTTCCCTTAGCTAGGGTTTCGCTACTTAAAAAACATGGAGTGATGAGTTTCATTGTGTTATGAACTTTACTTTTCAATTTACTCATTTATGCAAGTATATGGTTAAGTGTTAAAATCTATTGAATGGGAAAAAAGTGTTATTATGTTTTCTATTCACTTTATTTTATGATAATTTTAAATTTTAAAGAGTAAACTTAAAAGTTAATTTTTTGATGAATATTCAATTTCTGTTAATAAATAAACTAGTTACAATTCACAAAAAAAGGTTGGGGATAAAAGATAATTTATTTAAATGGTCTTTATTATTTTTGTTTAATATATTTTGAATTTAATGCTATTTTATGAGATAAGTTTAAGGTTAAAATTTTGGAAAAAGTTCGATTGCAGAAAATGGGTGATGGATGCGGTTTGTAGGAAGCCGAGCTAGGGCATCCGTGCCCAAGCTTGTGAACGATTTCCTAATTTGTGCGCAAGGAGGGTGGGCATCTATGTTGTTTTGTAGGGAGGGTGTTTTGCTGGCCATTTTTTGTTCTCTTATTTGGTTGTGTCGTTTTATCCTATGGTTGGAGCTGTCTCCCGATCGGGGTGCCTAGGGTCGAATCTGTCCTTTGCTAGTCTATCCCAGGCCTTTGCATGGTGACATCTCAAGGGGAGCCATCTCAGGCTATGTCTGACATGTATTTTCAGGCTACGGTGGGTGTGAAATCACCAAGTTTAGGAGCAAAGGTTTTTGACAACACCCTCTTCACTACGAGTGTAGAGTCTATGGAACTGAATTTGTCTGGTAGATCTAGGATCTCAAAGATTAATGGATGCTTTGAACACTACAAGGAGATACCTAAGCTAGTAATTTAGATTGAGATGATTGCTGAAGATATTGAATATTATTCAAAGCGTTCTCTGTATTGCAAATCTTTGGGACTGAGAGTGTCTCTACAATTTCTGGAATTGTGGGCTCGGAGGACTTGGGAAACTAAGGGTGAAATAGAAGTCATGCTACTTGCAAATAAATTTTTCATGGTCACATTTATCTGTCTAGTTGATCACAATAGGATTTTTGAGGTGGGGGCCTATTTCTACAATCAAGCTGGGTTGTTCATCAAGCCATGGCACACAAGCTTCAATCCCTCTGAGGAGCTTCCGAATCATGTCCCAGTGTGGGTTTGATTTCTCAGATTTCCAATTGAATGTTGCCATGAGGATGTTCTGCATATGCTTGCTTCAATGCTTGGGAAGCCAGTGGGGTCTTCAACACAAACTCTAGGTAAGAAAGTTATGACTTTTGCTCGAATTTGTGTGGAAATTGATTTGAGCATACCTCTGCCAAATGTTTTGGATATGTGTGTGGGTTCTCATTCTTGGGTGCAGCAATTGGACTACAAGACCCTTCCTTTCTGATGTCATCTCTGCCATGAATATGGTCACCTACTACACAGATGCCTAAAGGCTAAGCCTGTGGAACCCCAATGTCCACCTCCTCCTCGTAACACCCCTAGTGCTAATAAGGGGAAGCGTCCTGCTTCTAGGGAGGGAATGGATGCTGAGGTTTATCTTCCTATTAAGGATTGTAATAGAAATAGAGATCATAAGAGGACTTTAATGGAGAGACAGATGGGGATACTTTTAACAAGTTCAAGGTCCTAGATGATTTGGGCCATCAAGAAGTTAATCCAAGATTGATAAGCGTGGATCCAGATGTTGTGGCTTCTGGCCTAGAGGTTCATACTTCCATCACTTCTTCTGCTCCTCAGGAGGAGACTGCTATGCCCATGGTCATAGATGGACAGATTGGGGCCCAGGGGATGTTGGGTCCAAATATTGAGTTGGGGCAGGGGGATGGAGGCACTACTATTCCTGCATAGATAGTTGTTTCGGATGTGATAGAGAGTGGCAAGTCTTCTCCTCAACTAGGCATTCTACAAAAGGATGGCAAGAAAGGGGTTTCAGAGAAAAGCGATAAACTTGGTAGGAAGAAAGATTTGGAAAAGATTAAGATGATAGGGGAGACTTTGGTGGAGTCAGGGTCTATTAAGACCTTGGACTCTCATTTTATGACTCCTTTGATATGATCATTATTTCATGTAATGTAAGGGGCTTGAATAGTGGCCCTAGACAAAAAGATGTCAAGGAATTGGTAAGAAGACATTCTCCTAATGTTCTTTTTCTTCAAGAGACTAAGTTATCTATTGAATGCATGATGGGTATAGCACCTAAGTTGTGGAAGAATGGTCAATGCCAGTGTGTTGAGGCTCTAGGATCTTTGAGGGGTGTGGTTTGTCTCTAGAATCCTCGAAAGATTTACTGGTGGTTATCTTTTAAGTCCTCTTTATCCATGGTCTCTCTGTGTGCCAAATTGGGAGAGTTTGTTCTTTTCTCAAATGTCTATGCTCCTGTTGAGTTCCAAGGCAAATTTCTTGTTTGGAATAATATTCATCTTGTTCGTAGCCTATTTCCTTATCTGCCATGGATCATTGCTGGTAAATTTAATGCTATTACTGACTTAGCTAAGAAACGGGGTGGTAATGCAAAACTTGAGCCTTCTATGATGTTGTTTCGAGATAATATTTTGTCTCTCAATCCAGTGGACATCAAACCTAGCAATGGTCAATTTACTTGGAACAATAGAAGGGTGGGAGGCAGTTACATTTCTGAAAGGGTAAATCGTTTCTTGGTCTCCTGCTTCCTAGTTGGGGGACTGTGGTCCTCTAGTTCTAAGATATTAGATTGGAGAGGTTTAGATCACTAGCCTATAAAGTTGATTATTTCTTCTACCCAGATACCTCAGAAGTTGCCCTTCAAATTCCAGCTTATGTTGCTACGGGACACTAACCTTTATGATTGTGTGGCTATTTGGTGGAGGAATGGCAAGCCTGCTTATGGTACTGCAATGTATATTTTTGCTAATCTCCTCCAATATGTGAAGTATCAGCTTAAACGGTGGAATTGACAATGCTTTGGAAACATTTACCATGCAAAGTATACTGCATAAGCGGAACTAAATGGTATTACCAAATTGATTAGGGAGGATGGGGTGTCTAAGAATTTGTTGTAGGAGGAGACTAGGGTATTGAAAGTTCTAAAGGAGTGGGAGCTGAGGGAGGAAATTTATTGGAAATAAAAAGCCCAGATTAAGTGGCTTCAGGAGGGAGATAAGAATATTGCCTTCTTCTTCAATACGGTGAAGGCCAAATGACATGGTAATTCTATATCAGCTTTGGTGACTGACAAGGGAGAGGTTCTCTCTTCAACTTAGGATATCTCAAATGAAGTTGTACAGTATTTTGCATCTTTATTTAGGGAGGACTCATAGGGGGACTTAGTTGAGGAGGCTCAGGTCCTCTCTTGTATTCCTTCTTTGGTCTCTTATGAGTGTTATTTCATTGGAGGAGTTGGGAAAGACAGTTTTCCAAATGAAGAAGGGTAAAGCTCCTGGTCCAGATGGTTTCTTGATTGAGTTCTTCAAGGAATTTTAGGAGATTATCAATTTGGATTTATTGGCAGTCGTTCAAGAGTCTCAATAGAACAAGTAAATGCATCGGGCTCTGAATTCTACCTTCCTTGCTCTCATCCCAAAGGGTGAGGAGGTTGATTAGTTGAATCAATTTCACACCATTTCTCTTTGCAATGTTATTTATAAAATTATCTCTAAGCTGATTGCTGATAGGTTAAAAAAGTGGCTTATGCTACTGATCTCTAAAGAACAGAGTGGCTTTGTGGTGGGCTGCTAGATTCTGGATGGGGTGGTTATTACTACTGAGACTATTCATTCTATGGCCAATTCTAAGGATAAGGCTATGTTCATCAAGCTGGACATGGCTAAGGCTTATGATAGAGTTCGATGGTCCTTCCTCCAAAAGGTTCTGGGCACCTTTGGTTTTGAGGAGGAGTGGATTTGTTGGTTTATGAGTAGTGTGACTTTGATTTCTTTCTCTATTTTGATTAATGGGGAGCACTTTGAACTCTTTGGCACCTCTCAAGGTTTACCGCAAGGGGACCCCCTCTCTCCTTATTTGTTTCTTCTTATGGTGGAAGATTTGGGTCAACTGATAAAAAGGAATGTGTAGGGAGGTTGCATTCAGGGTTGGCAATGGGGAGGTGGCTTACCTATACAATCTCACTTACAGTTTGTGGATGACACTGCTTTGATGGGCATGGCTACCATTAGGGAGGCTTCTAACATGTGCAAAGTGTTGGATGTTTATCTTGTTGCATCAGGCTAGTCAATTAATGAGGGAAAGTTTTCCATTTTTTTCTTCAATACTCCACACTCTATTTAGAGGAGAATTGCTCATATTCTTAGCTTTTAGATTGGGGACTTCCCATTAACATACCTTGGGATTCCCATTTCAATTGGTAGATAGTCTCAAGAGTCTTGGTAGGCTATTCTAGAAAAAAATTGTGTTACAGTCACTCGTTGGACCCTTCGTTGGTTGTCTTTTTCTGGTTGGGTGCAATTGATTAAATCTGTGGTTCAGGACCTCCCTCTCTATAGGAGTATGATTTAGGTGGCACTGATGGGTTTTGTTAAGGATCTGGATTCCTTAGCAAGACAATTTTTATGGGCTAGTAGTTTATTAACTTCCAAGTGGAGTCTTGTTAGATGGGATGTTGTTTGTAGCCCTAAATAGTTTGATGGCTTGGGGCTACAACAATCCTTGCTATCTAGTACGGCTCTGGCTACTAAATTGTATTGGTGCGAGTGTGTGGAACAAGATTGAGTGTGGGCTAGAATTTTGACTCAAAATTACTTTCCTAAAACTCCTCCAAGTGATATCCCCCATTATAGATTGGCAAGGAAGGGTTCTGTGATTTGGAATACTCTCAAGAAAGGGGCTATGCTCATTAAGGGTGGCTTATTCTGGATTTGCAAGAGTGGATCAGAGGCACATTTTTGGTATGATGCTTGGGATGGCCACCCTCCCATTGTTACTCAATATCCTCATTTTCTTACATTGTGCCAAAGGTTTTGTGAAGCAAGATGGTCAAGGGTGTGCGACTTTAATTTTCTTTCCATTCAAGAGCAGTTCGTGGAGGAAAGATGGAAGAACCTAGAGGAATGGCCTATTGTTGATTTGGAGGAGGAGTGTGTCGATCTTCATTTCATTCTTTCTAGTCAAAGTTGTAACACCCTCATGGATGAGGATGTGTTGGCTTGGTCTCCTAATCCAAGGGTGCTTACACAGTTTCTTTTGGGTATCAGGTGTGTAATGTCCCCATTTTAGCAGTTGACCAAGTGTGTGTGTGTTAGCCTTGTTCTACATGGTCTCGAGGGCTAACGAAGGGTTTAATGGGATCTTGGAGTGTTTTGGCCTAGTCATTTCCAGTTTGGGCCAAAACGAAGTTGATTTACTCAGTTTCAGGCATACTTACTATTTTTAGTAAGTCGGCAGGACACAGTGCAGGCCAATTTTGGTGATTGGATTCGATATTCCTCGGTGAGAGCTTTCCGATGAGCTATCACTCACATTATTCAAAGTCCGATTGCTAATACATTTTAATGCCTGAAGTTTTATTAAAGTAACGTCTAATTTAATTGTAAAATATTAAAGTGTTACTTTAATATTTATTTTATGGTGATGTGTACCCAAGGGAGACATAAGGGGTATTTTAATATATGTTTTATATTACACATCTTTATCCCACATTGCCCATATGAGTTGAGCGGACCCGTGGGAATAGAATAAAAGGAAGCATTTGTAGCTTCATTAGACAGGTTGAATATGAGAAGAAATTGGTGTGTGAGTTGCAGCTTTGTTCTTGGCATTTGAGGACGTCTATCCTCTCTTGTAACATTCTAGACGTCATTCCCTTGGGGTTTGGCCTTTGGAATTCTTTCTTATTGGCTTCATTATCAGGCAGTTTAGTTGCATTTTCGGCTACAGGCAGATTTGATATTTTGCTCATATCTTCTTCACTACTTGTCCAACGCTTATCCCGCTTGGAGGGAATGGTATTATGAAGGTAGTGGACTAATTGGAGGACAAAGTATTGTAGCAGCAAGTTCGTAAGCATGGGCTGGAGTATTATGACAATATTGTTGAAGTAATTAGTGAGTTGATAAATCTGCCATGTATTTGGTTTTATGAATTCTGAAAAAATAACATTTTATTAGCAGCAGTTCATTTCCACTTTGCATATTATTGTAGTTTCTTTCTTGTTTATGTTGTATGATACCAATTCCATGCACGAAACACAACAAACAAATAAACGTTTGATTTTCAAAGTTATAAGGGGTTTTAAGAAGTTGAATGCAAACTGTTTGACATAATTCCTTTCAGCAATTTGGTTTAGTTAGTTGGGACATCCAAGGGTGTCCATTACAAGGTGTTGCTCTCCCAACAGTTTGCAGGGGAAGAGGTCTGGTGGTGGAAGAAAGTTTGGAATAAGTTCTCTTGGCCAAAGTCTAACTGCTTTATTTGGACTTTGGCTTGGAATAGGTGTTTGACCTAGGATAATATCAGAAAGAGGGGTTTTTCTGGGCCATCTCGGTGTGTCCTCTGCAGCTATGGGGAGGAGGACTCCCCTCACTTGTTCTTTTGATGTTCCTTCACCTTACAGCTCTAACATCTCTAGTGGGGTGTTTGGAAAAGCCCATGCTTTCAAGCCTCCTCCCTAATTGAGTTTTGGAATAGTTTGGGGAAGCCCCCCTCCTTAGCCTCTTTCTTGCAAGATGTGTGGTACGTTGGTCCCATCTTTCTACTTTGGCCAGTTTGGTTGGAAAGGAATTATAGAATCTTTCATGGTGAAAATATGGGGATTCAACAGGTTTGGTCTAGAATTGTGGGAATGATCTAGGAGACTGTTAAAGCTAAAGGAGAGGTTGTGTTGCTGTTAGAAAAAGATGATGCTGAGATGGTGGATCGGTTAGGTATTTAGGGGCTATCTTCAGCATCTACTTGTGTTAGGAGAGGCAGGGGTGTGAGGCAAAGATTTCAAAGGGAGGGGAGTTGGCTACCCCCTCCTATTTATTTCTTGAAAATTAATACGGATGGTTCTTCTAGGGGAAATCCTAGACCCACTGGGATTGGTGGTGTTGGCAGGGACTCTTCTAGAGCAATGGTTTTTATTTTCTCTTCTTATGAAGGGATACAAATTGACAATGGGATGGAAGGCCTGACTATCCTCTATGCCTTGAAATGGGCATGTGCTTTAGGATGGCGGAAGGTTATTTGTGAGTTGGATTCTCAGGTCTTGGTCAATCTACTTCTTGAGAGGAAGACTTCTAGTGTTAGCTGGAAACTAGCTATGATGGTGCAATAGATATTATAGGTTACCTCTTTGATGGAGTCAGTGTCTTATGTTCATATTCCAAGGGAATGGAATAGGGCGGCTGATTGTCTGGCCAAATGGGTGTCAGAGAATATAGTAGGTGGAAGGATTGATGGGTAGGAGCAGGTTTCCAGTGAGCTATGCCAAGATTTAGAGAGGATTCTTGCAGAGGATGTGAATGGTAGTGGAGAAGAATGACTTTTCATGGCTTTTCTTGTGGTTTACTTTGGTTCCTAGGGCTTTGGCCCTTTGCCGTTTTGTAATGTTCTGTTTTGATTTTCAATAAAGTTTTTACCCCTCTTTTTTCAAAAAAAGGTTAAAATTTTAAACCAAATTTATTTTGTTTATATTGTTTAGGAAATAGTTTTAAAGTTCAAAACTTTAAAAAATAGTTTAGAAGTTCAAAATTTTAAGAATTAGTTTTAAAGTTCAAAATTTTAGAAAAATTATAATAATTTTTAAAAATTACTATTCTATTTTGTAAATTTTTAATGTATATTTTTAGACAAGAGTCTACAACACTATGAGTCTCTTTAAAAAATATTTAGAATTATATTATTTATTTTTACAATTTAAAATTTTATTTAAAAAATAATTGTTTTTTACTATTTTAATATGTTATTATGTGTGCATGTTTACATTTGATTTTTAAACTTATATATATATATATATATATATATATATATATATATATATATATATATATATATATATATATATATATATATATATTTATTTATTTATTTATTTATTTATTGGGAACTTGTACTTTGATATATAAATGACTTGAAGTTGTTGTTTGGTCTATTAAAATAATAAAATGATGTGTTAGATTAGAAATTTAAAATATAAATATTTGTTTGATAGAATTATAGATGCATTCATAAAATATATGAATGATTTAGTTATTAAAATGACAAATAGATTAACTCTAAAGTAAATTTTATGGTTGCTTTGCTGATTCTCTTGGATTTTTGTACTACTCCATTCTATATGTATTTTACTTGATGGTCCCTCTTTGCTGGACCTTCTTCTCTGATACTCTCTAATTAGCTGGTTGAGGCCCTGCCTCCCTCCTTTTTGATACTCTTTTTTGATCCCTCGATTTATAATATAAAAAAAATAAATTTAAATTTAAATAATCATACATCAAATATTTATTATTAGATATATTACATGTTAATTTTTCAAAGATATAAGATTTCTATAATTTGTAATATTATTTCGTAATAGAATTAAAAAATAACAAGTTATACATATATCAAATATCAAATATTTATAAATGTTCAAAAGAAATATAAATACATAAAATAAAATACTAATTTTTTAATCTATTATTTGAAAACCTAAATTTAATTGCAACATAAAATAAATAAATAAAATCATTTAAATAAATAAACTTGTTTAAAATTAAAATTAAAGAATAAAACATTATTAATGTATCAAACTTAATTTAAAAAGTTACTATTTTGGATATCACAAGTGCTGTCAGTTTCCCACCAGAAGCAGTCAAGTCATGGCATGGCGTGATGGGCATTAAAATGAGCATGGTTTGGCCGGGTGCAAATATGTTGCACCGTAGCCGGTGCCGACAGGTTGCAGTAGTTGGTGTTTCTCATGCCTTTAAATTCAAAAAGTACTGCGCATGGTCTCACGCACTGTGTTATATTAATATTTATGGAGAAGAACAATGTTTAAAATAGATAACAGAGGAAAACTTTATAAGTAGAGCCTTATCTATTGTATTATCAAACCATAATGACGGTTGGTGGCGGTTAAGAGTCTTCCGCATCATCAAGCATTTCCTTTCCTTGGTTTTCAAAATATTTTTTGCAATTCACAATTCAAATTCTTATTGTTGGTAGTTATTTTTAAAGCTATATAAGGCGCCTCCTAACTTGTTTATGGAATATATATCCAGCAATTAATCAGATCCTGAAGCTGCTTTTTCTCATTGTTGTCAGAGAAAAAGTAGAGGAATATCAATGGCTTTGTGTTTGAATGGTTATAGACTCTTTGCAGTGGTGACAATGCTGTTGTTTATTACTGCCTCATTATTTCATCCAACATTCTCTCGTGGATGTGGGAAGTTCTCAAGAAAAAGTATGCACAATTTTTCCTTTGCTTCTTTATATATATGAATTTATTTGTAAGGTATTTGAATTATTAAAGATAGTTTAATAAATCTTATAATCTTAGTCAGAATAATAGTTATAATAGGTTAAGTCGTCAATAAAAATATCATTCAAGTCTGGTACATTGTTTAGGAGCTTAGATAGGTTTAAAAGGTGGGTTTAACTTAAGATGAGGTTTGTGGAAGAGATTTTTTCGGCTATGAGATTATTTGAAATCTTTTAAAAGGAAATAGGAATTTGTACAATTTCTATTTTAAAGGAAGTCTCTCTTTATAAGACTCCAACCTAAGTTAGTTATATTGACTAATAGTACTGCATTCCTTTATCATGATATAAAAATGTTCTTATAAGAAATTTGACTCAAATAAACATCTTACATAGTCCATGTATAACAATGCATTTGTAATGATTGAATCTACTCTCACCACTAAATAAATAAATTTAATACTTATGACCTCAAAATTAATAGACATTAATGATAAAAAAACTAGCAGTTTCTTGCAAGATTGATTCCCTCTAAATATGAATTAGTATTGAAAAAATAATAAAAAATTAAAAGTTGACATGGTCGATTAGTTGTGAAAGTGAATTTGCATATATGGAAATAATAATTTTGAAACCAAGCATTTTAAATATTGATCTCTATTACTAGACAAATGCAAAAAGTTGTTTTTATCCTCTCCTATTTCGCAATGCAGTGGGCAGATTAAGCATGGTAGAACAGCACGAAGGCATTGTTGTTGAAAACTCCACCAGTGACAAAGCTTTCTCAAAGGTTTGCTTGAATCCCAGTTATATTTCCATTTGATCTTATTTTTTTCTATATTACAAACAAGACTAATTGAAGTTTGCTTTGCAAATTTGAAATCAGCTGACTCGTGGGAAAGTACAAGGAGAGACTGCCAGTTTAGAAAATGGGAAGTACGGATCATTGAGGGTGACAAATTTGAAGCCAAAATTTCACTGCAAAAGACAAATTCCTGGAGGTCCGGATCCTCAACACCATTAAAACCACTTTATCAAAATAATAAATAAATCCAGTGCTATTGATGACCTATTTCCTTCCTTCAAATGTAGCCACTTTTGCAGTCATTTTTTTTTATGACAGCAAATTTCGATTCAAATTTGAATACGACCCGGTACTAGGAATATATGATAGAGAGTGTAGTGTTTTTCGAGAGCAGCAGAATCATGTACGGGTTAACAAGGGAGATCAAACAGCTCAGATTCTATACCAGCAAGCACCAGTTTCCATCTTATCTGGTTTTACTTCATTTCCATAGATCTGAGTCGTTTTGAAAGGAATGACTGTGAAGTGTGGTGGTTTGCTTTCAGTACAAACTTGTGTAAATAGCAAAAAGGCTTTATTTTCTTAGTCTAAATTATGAGCATGTATTTTTACTTTGATTGTTGACTTCTTGACATCCTGTACCTTCCTCTCGCAACTCTCTCCCTCTCCTTTTGAACTGTGGTGTATGCTTGTTCCTTACCTACAGTTTTATTGCCAGTAAAAGAAAAAACATCAGTATCATGTTCAAACCAGGAAGGATTGGTATTTTAACACCTTTCCAGCCGTATGTCAAACCTTCACGTAATATGGATGTCCACTAATCCAAGTGCATGTGGTTGGGAGGTGGTTTAATTGTTTGGTTCTACTTAACCAGACTTTTCAATCGATAAATATGCAGAAATGTTCAGGAGTGGATAGTTTCATTTAGATTTATGTTCAGGAGCAAATAGTTTCATTTAGTTTTTGATTTCATTAGAACTTATCTAGCATAAAGGCTGTCTTAAGAAATAGAAGAACTTGAAAGGATATTCATTTTCTTTTCCACCTTACTGCTTGCATGGCGTGAATTCCTCTCTCTCTAACTAGATTGCTCAATCCTTCCTTTTCGATTCTATAAAAGAACGAACTGATTCCACACTTTCTGAATACGTTATACTCTCTTATAGATAACTGGTTGTTTTATTAAACAGTATTCTGAAATGCAGTCAACTATTTAGTACCATGGGCTTTGGTTGTGAGCATAACAAATTTAATATAGATGTTCTATTGTTGTGGTAAACCAAGGCTATGTCAAAACAGTTATAGAATTTGGATTTATGTATATTTATTTGAAGATTGTAGCTTGTTGTTAATAAGAAATTGAAGTCTGTAGAACTCTTTGCTGTAGGAACCTAATGTTTTGGCTTGGGGAGGTGCTTTTTCTGGCAATTATTCTATTTCTTTCAGGTATCTTGCACTAACAAAGCAACTTTTTGGTGAGGCGGAGGTCTCTTGGTGGGAGGAAGTTTAGAATAGTTTTTCATGGCCTAAGTGTAACTTTTTCCTCTGGATTCTGGTTTACAATCGTTGTCTTACTTGGGATAATCTTTGCAAGCGAGGCTTCCAAGGGCCTTCCATCTGTGTTTTCTGCCACAATAGTGAAGAGACTGTATCTCACCTTTTTCTCCAGTGCCCTTTTGCCAAACAAATTTGGCACTTCTGGTGGAGTGTGTGGGGATGCACGTGCTAGCATGTTTCCTCTTTGTCTTAATTCTGGGACCGTTTGGGCCATTCCCCTTCCAAGACTTCTTTTCTTCAGGTTGCTTGGACTATTGGCCCTTCTCTTATTTTGTTGCATGTTTGGCTTGAGAGGAATAGGAGGATCTTTCATGATTTGCAGTTTGAGATCAGGCACCTGTGGGGGAAAATTGTTAATTCTCTTTAAGAAACTCTCCTGGCTAAATGTGACATTGGTGGGGGTTTGGATCCTAGAGATGTTGATATTTTCTCTCCCCTCTCCTTTCCTCTTCAGGGTTGCATTCCCTTGGACCCCCACACCCACTTTGGGAATAGAGCTAAGCAACCCTCTCAGCATTTTAATTGTCAGGGACGTTGGTCTCCTCCTGAGGTGGGCATTCTAACACTGATGGTTCTTCTCGAGGAAGTCCTGGTCTGGCTAGTATTGGGGGAGTTGGGCGTGATAGTTCTAATGATATTCAGTTTCTATTTTCTATATCCAAGGCTTACCATATTAATAACCTCATGGAAGCCCTGGCTATCTTAGTTGTAGTGGAACGGTGTTGTCAACATGGCTAGAAAAGAATCGTCTGTGAGATTGACTCGCAGGTGGTTGTGAATTTATTGAATACAAGGAATCTTGTGCATGTGGATTGGCATTTGGCTCTAGTTTTTCAATAGATCATTCAATTATGCAATTCTCTAGATTTTGTGTCTTTTATGCATATCCCTCATGAGTGGAATGGTGTGGCTGATTGTCTAGCTAAATGGGCTTCTGAGCAAGGGTCGGCTTGGAATATTATTGATCATAGGATGCTTCCCCTTGACTTATCCCAGATGCTGTTTCAACTTGTGGACTAGGATAAAGCTCTGTAGTTTTCTTTGTTTCTTGTATCGTTCTACTCTCTTTGATATTCAATAATATTCTTACACCTCTTTTAGTTAAATATATTTTATTTGTTATTCCTGTTTGAGACCATACATACTATAGAGGAAAACCATTTGTCATACATTAACTAGTATGTATGGTGGTGTGTCTTAAATTTTAGGATTGTGATTTTATACTGTCGCATTCTATTTCCTACTTTCTTAGAGATTTTGGTAATTATTAGCATTGTTGTTGTCATATATTTATTTAACCTATGAGTAAATATGCACTCTGTAGATTTGGAAACTATTCTGAAACAATTAGATTCTAAGACCTGTTAAATGTCAGTTAAAATCCTCAGTACAATCAGCTTTATGTAATACTATAAGGAAGCTTAAGGATGCAAGAGCAAGATGTTTTATATTGAAGAATGAAACCAAGTTTGTAATAAAAACTAAGGATTCTCATTACTTAAATTTACACCTTGTGTATCTAAGTTTTATGAGAGTAATTCAAAATATGATAACATGCTTGGAATATTAATTGATGGGAAAAGAGTTTCATTGTTACCTATGGGATTAGCTTAATATATGTATTTATAACATGTGTAATTAGAGATTTGATGGTAGTACTTGTATGCTTTTTTAGAAATTGAACTAATTTTCTTGCTAGAGATGAGCTAAGATGATGTGATTCATTGATGCATGTCAATAGACCTTATGGTTTTATCCTTATACATTGATGGGTATATGTAACTCAATGTTGGATTAACCATGTTATATTTTCTTTATAAATGTTGGAGATGAGACTATGATACCGAAGTGATAAATAAGAGAATGTTGTTTTTGTTGTCTTGTTGACCGATTAGTGTTCTTAACATTATTTGTGTAGTATGATTCCATTACTCCTCTAAGTTTTACTTGTTTAGACTATCTAATTGTCGAGTTGGGTAGCTTTCATGTCAAGAAAGATTCTGAGGAAGCTTAACAACTTCGTGGTAGGATGGTAAAGCACTACTACAATTTTCTCGCCCTTGTTGTTCTTAGATAGGTTCTAGAGCTTCTATCAAATGGTCGACATAAATGGTACATCTCAGTATTTTGGTAATGAAATTATGGTTCCTTTTAGATTTGAGCATACATGTATATGTATCATTTTTGTTAAAGTTAATGGTAGTTAAAATTAACTAATGTTGACTAGTCAATATCCAAATGACTTAGTCAATATTCAAATGACTTTGACTCTTGTTGAATTTTTTGCACTTATGGAGATTGTTGATGTGGCATTGGTTTTGCAAGGGTAGTCTTTACATGTAAGGATCTCTGATAGAGAGACTATTAAAGCAGATTTGTACAAATACAAATTACCTTGTAATTTCAGACTATTGAATGAATGATGTAGATTTTCTTCTTCTTTGAATAGTAGTCAGTGTAATGTGATCTTCAAACTTGTACACCAATGGAGGATTGGTGACCTTGATTATATTAAGTTGCAGAGAGAGAGCAATTTTACTGGGACTTATATGCCTTGTATTGATATTGATCCCAACAATTGCTCGACACATATATTAAGATGGAGAGTTGTGTCTCTACTCATGTACCCATAGAGACATGACTCTGCATGGCTAAAGAGGCCACGTAGGGTCATGCCTTTACATGGGCATGACTAAACATCAATTTCTATATTAACAAATGCAACAATTAGTTTCTCATATTAACAAATGTAATCATTAGTAACCTATTTCATTTGCTATCGGTGCTAGAATAGATGAATATAAAGTCCTGATAGTAATAGTCTCTTCAAGCCATGAGCCTAATAATGATGAAGTTATCTTGTGAATAGAATGTATGTGTGTGTGTGTGTGTGTGTGTGTGTGTGTATTATCACCAGTAAAGAAATAGAGTTCATTTAAATCATGATTAATAATTACTTCAACTGATGCTATACATCAACACTCCCTCTTAGCAAGGAAGAAGAAATAGACTCTTTAAGAAGTACCAAAACATAAAGTATCTGTACATAACACATTATCTGACTTCAATACTCTAAAATACTAAATTGTCAAATAATTTTAATCACCATGTTATGAACACTATCATAACATATATTATGATCTCTAATTGTCTAAAACAATACCTATAGTAATCACAATGCATTCATTATCAATGACTTTAAGTATATTCAGAACAAAACTATCATAATAATAGGCCTATCATTTGCAATATCATTACCTTACAAAGATTACTTTCTGAATATATATGTCTCTAAAAGATCATCATCTTTCATTACATATCTGATGCAACCATTCAACTTAGAAGCATAAACAAACATAACATACATATAAATTGAAACTTAAGTTCAATATTGAAAAATTAAAATTTGATCATATCAAGTTTACCTCTGAAATATTCCAATTTAACATTGGCAAGAGGTTTAGTAAGAATATCTATTGTTTTCTCATCAATATTTATATACCATATCTCTGATTCAAAAACTAAATTTATAGATAATTGATTTATTTGAGTACAACATTGCATATGTCACCTATGTATTCAAACTTTGGAAATGTATCACTCTCCCTTTGATTCCTTACTATGGGATTCTCATCCCACTTTATCTCTTTGTTCAACAACTTAAAATTCAAGATTTTCATTCTTTTCATACTTAACTTCTACTAGGGTTGCTTGAATTTTCTCCCATTCTGGACAGAAGTTATGAGTATGACTGAATTTGTCACATTTGAAGCATTGTACTTTGGACCAATCTCTTTTCCTGTATGATTTGTTGAATTCCTTGTTGTCTTGATGGATTCCCTTTATTTTCCCTTATTATTGATACTAGCTTGAAGAGCTTGAAATTCTTCGTCTTGATTTGAAATGATTCCTCTCATAGTTAATCTTGACTCTTCTTGAGTGCATTCCTTTTTTAGTAGTTCAAACTTAGGAAAATATGGTTGAGAACTTAGTCCACAAATTGTCTTCCAAAATAGTAGTAGTCCTTTTAGGGCTATAATGCTAAGTTCTTTGTCATCTAGTTCATTTCCAATGGTTGCAAGTTTATATTTTAATTTTGAGATTCTTAGGAAATAGGACATAACATTTTTTTAATTATTTAACTTGACATATTGTAGATCTTGTTTCAATGTTAGCAATTTTCTTGTGTTATTAATTACAAAAATATTCTTTATAATGGAGAACATATTTTTGGAAATATGGTCAGTTAGATGTCTTGCTGGTTGTCATTTATGGCAACATATACTCAACATTTTATTTATGCATTCAGAAATAGAAAATTGTCTAAGTATTAGACAGTTTGCAACAATACAATGAATAGATTTTAACAGTATGGATTATGCGTAGAGAGTTACCTTATGCATAATTGAGGAAAGATTTGTGACACCTTCATGATGATGTATACCAATTTGCATGTGTGTACGCTCAGTACGGCGCAAATTACAATAAGCTTAATATTGTTGATATTTAATAATGCATAACAGAGCATAGCAAAAAATAGAGCTATATGGCTTTAGGAATTATTTTGGTTTCAAAATAATTACTAGGTCACATTAAGCTGACTATGTGGATATTATTTTATATTATGTCAAGTATTTTAAGACATGGAAGCCAACTAAGCAACAATTTATGAATACACAAGATATAAGTAAAGATCTTATGTTGCGCAGATAAAGAGTGAGTTGCACAGTGAATATATGTGTGATACATAGATATTGTGGAAGTTGTGTGATTAGACGTGACCTATAAACTATTGTGAGAACTATCTATGAGCCTTATGTGATGCAAGATGTAAGATTAGAGAAAGTGCGAGTTATAGCAGCAAAGCAAGTATTGTATGTATATCTATTTTGTGAAGGAACTGAATTGTTTAATTGCATCTTAGCACAGTAGTCTCTTCTTGCATACATTGTAATTTTTATAGAAACTCCTAAAAGGGTTGAGGCTTTTAACAAGGACTCAAGACACTATATGTACTTCATAGACTCCTAACAGGGTCAATATCATTAATCAAATTCTATTGTTTAGTGAATCATCTTGTGGGTATCATCCCCACTAGAGTTTTCCCTTGGTCAGGGTTTTCCTAGTTAACTAATAATGGTGTTATGAGTTCTCTATGTGTATGGGTATACTTACTATTCAGCATTGTCAGTTTACTTTCATATGTAAGATATAAAGTAATTAACAATATTCAATTGTGGGCAAAATTTTGTAATATACTGATTCACTGACCACCCTCCCCCCCCCCAGTAAATTGTCTATTTCTAGTTCAATTGGTATTAGAGCCTAGTTACTTTGAAGAGGCTTAACAACTTAAGTAAGATCCCAATGAATATGGAACAATTGAATAAGAATCTTGAAGAAGCTCTTGAATGAATTGATCTTCTTACTGAAGAGAGAGATAACTTGAAAGATAGATACAAAGATGCAAAAGTTTACATTGGCAAACTAAAAAATGAAATTGATGATCTTAAATCTGGCAACCTTTTGCACAGATCAATGTTAATGATGATAAAGAAAATCTCAATAAAGAAAATGATATCTTGAAACTCGAGTTGAAAATTGTTGAACTAAAGTTGAGTCTTAAGACTAATGGCAATAAGAGTGAACCTGATCTAAAATCTAAGAATGATCCTAGTTGAGTCAAGTGACATCTAAATTTGATTATATTAAGATAGAGCATGCAGAGTTGGAGAAATATAACATTATTGTGAAAGGAGAGTTGACACAAGTAAAACAATAGTTAGAGAAACTTTACACAAGTTCTGAGAAAATTAATGAACAAGTATTTCTTGAAAGACCTTATGACAAGACAAGCCTTGGATATCTTCTTGGAGAGAAGTCAACAAAGAAAGATGAAATTAGGATAGAAACCAGATTCTATAATAGAAATTTCTAAAGAAAAATTCATATGGTCTAATGAAGTTGAGAAAATCAATTTGACAGAGAAATTTGATGAGCTTCAAATAATAGAGCAAGTTGAAGAACCTAAACAAGATGATTCATCCAAAGAGCTAAGACATGAATTGAGAGGTAGATGTTTCATATGCAATGAAGTTGGACATATGAAGAGAGATTTACATGTAAGTTTTTTAAGCCTATTACTAATTCCTATTGTTATAATTGTCATGGTTGTGGACATAAAACAATAGATTGTAAGAAACCTAAGTTTGATAATAATAATGGGAATAGTAGAATGTTTAGGAATACTAAACTTGTAGGTAATGGAAGAGGTAGATCTTAGAGCAAATCTAATGATGGAGAGAAATATAATGGTGAGAGAAAGTAGTTTGTTTGTTACACATGTAACAATCATGGATATATTGCAAGAAACTATAGAGCACCTGAAAGTTAGAATGGGAATAATTAGAGGAGAAATGCACCTACATGTCAGTTATGCAATAACTTTGGATGCACAACAAGATTTTGTAGAATGGACATAGGAAACTTTAACAAGAACCCTAATCACAAAAGGAACAAAAATAGGAATGATAGAAGGAATGAAATTGGAAACAACAATAGTTGGAAAGAAGTAGTCAAAGAACATGTTGAGGAATTTAAAGAAGAATTTGTGAAGGCTTGTAATCTAGATAGTTCACATACAGTATTGGAAGAGAAATTCTTCGATGCACCAGATGGAAAGTTGAAGTCATAGATTATTGGTGGCTCAACCTGTTTGAATTAAGCTATTACTCTAACAACAGAGCATTGGTTGGTCAAAACTAATGTTAGAAAGTGAGTTAGAGATTGTTTATTTAATAGAAGGTAGAAGACATAGAGAGAAAGCTATGGCTCATTGCACAAGTCTTGATGTGATCGTAGTAACACTAGTAAATATAGAGTATTCTGAGTTTGTGGTGGATACACATTTCATGCATATTCCATTTTGAAATAATTTAAGATTGTGAGAAATATTTGATGTACCATTTGTTCATGTGAAGTGGCTTGAGTGAATTGAAGAGCGATTTGATAGCAATTGAAGTGCGAAGCAAGTTTGTGAAGACAAAAGTTGCAAAAGCCCTAAAATCATGTATTTGAGGTATTTTACAGAGTATTGAATTTAGTTTCTTCAAGTATTTATAGTTATAAAGGAATGGCTAGTCAAAGAGTGCATGATGTTAGTGATAGACCAAGATATGAGTTCAAGAAACATCCATTTGTTTCTTTATTAGATGATCTTGTAGGTGCATTTTTGCAAGTTCTAGAAAATGTGTTACATGTAGAAGATATAAGGAGTTATATACATTGCAAAATTGAGAATATAGGTGATGAGGAGATTCAAGGAATTAGGAGTCATGTGTAATAATGACTTATCCCTGAAGTTTAAGTATGTGCATCTTGAAGATTTGAATTTTGTGAAGTATATGTTCTACATAGAATTCGATAATCATGAGTGGACCCAAATTATATTGAGCAAAGAACATGATGATATGTTCCAGTTAGGTGATGCATAGACTATCATTAGCAATGACCCAATCCACAAAGTCACAGGATTTAGCAATGAAGGTTGTAATGTTGTTAATGAGAAAAGCATCAAGAAAATAGTGGAGACAAACCTGTAAACCAAGTTTCATAGAAGGAATATGAGGGTTGATCTTATTCAAGATAAAGGAGTCAAATTGTTGACCAAAATCTTAGGGTACAATTTGAACCATGGATCAAGTGTAAACTCTATACCAGCTGGATTCTTTCATATAGCATATGTGATGGTTGTTGAGAGGAGAAAAGTAAATTTGTGCAACATTGTCAGAGTGTAGCTATTGGATAATATTGCAAAGATAAAGAAAAAAAAGAGTATGATATTTAGATTTGAGTCCCTATTGACTCATTTTTTCTTCTATGTTACAAGAAAGTTTCCTAGAGTGATAAATTGGGATAGCAGCGAGTGAACAATGAAAATTGTAACTCAAAGCTAGAGATCTAAATATGAGAATGTCAGAGACATTGATATTGACAGGATGATGAAGACTTTTCAATCTGAGATAAAATTGAGACATAGGATACCTCCCTGTATGGTAGAGAAATATAAGGATGATTTATGCTTCATGGTGGAAACTGACAACACCTACATCGAAGTAGTGATACCCAAACTAAAGTTCATTGAGGCTATGGGCTATGAGATGAGTGTAGAACTAATTGAAGGGTATGTGCATATCATACTTGAGTCTGAGCAGGACATAGAATGTCCTAGATAGGGAACATGTGATAAAAGATTAAGGATTGTAGAGTCTGAACTTCATAGCAAAAAGAAAAGGAGATAGATTCCATACTCAAGAAATCTTATATGACTAGACAAGAATTCAATGAGCTGAAGGCAATTGCACTAGAGATGAAGGCCAGTGGGCAGATAGAAGTATTGGCAATAACCCCTATTGCAATGGTAGGACCTTCAAAAGGAGTAACAGTGGCATAGCCATGTGCATAGGCTCCCATTGCATCATATGCATAATTTGTGTAAGTGCAACCTATAAGAGAAAGCTATGAGCAAGCAAGAAGGCAATCAAAGGTGGAAGCACCTACTACACAAAGGAAGTCAAGGAGATTGGTGAAGGTTAAGCAAGAACCTATACCTCAAGCAAATAAAAGAGTAAAGTAGACCAACAGTGGGCTTGGAAAAAGGAGGAAAACCATGCAAGTGAGAAGCTCTAAAAGCTCAAATGATGATGATGATGAAGATAAACCTATTGAGCAAAATGCATAGTAAGCCAAGACAGCCACTTGCAAGACAATTAGAGAATACTATAATAAGAAACATGATCCTAAGAAATAAGAGATTTGATAGCATTCAAAATAAAATTCCTGAAGACCTATACAATAGGTTGATCAATATGAAGAAAAGAGTAGTAGAAGAAGATTTGAATATGAGGATCACATCCATAAATAAGTTATGTGATGTTGGATCAAAAGAGGAATCCAACAAAATTTTGAAGGGTATTGAGCCCTTGCTAAGGAACAAAAGAAAAGCAATTCTTCTGATGGAAGGCAATTATGAGGAGGTAAGGCAAGAAAAAGAGGAGGCTATAGTGAAATATATATCCTCAGTACCTAAGGAAAGTGTGCAAGAAAAGGTGATATTCCAATATATTTACAAGGAAAAACACCTTCCAGTGAAGAGGCAGAGGTAGAAGAGACACAACAAGAACTATCTCCACCTCACATTGTTATAGATACTGAATCCATGCAAGTGCATAGTACACACATAACTATTGATACAAAGGAGAATACATTTGTAGCATATGGGGAAAATATTATTTTCAATATCACTGCCTATTCTAGTTCTGAAGAAGAAAAGAAGAGAAAGGAACATGGAGAAAAGAAAAGAAGAAGAAGAAGAAGAGGAGTAGGAGAAAAGAAGAAGAAGAGAAGAAGAAGAAAGAAGAAGAAGAGAAAAAGCAGAAAGAAGAAGAAGAGAAAAAGAAAAAGGAAGAAGAATAGGAAAAGAAAAAGATAGAAGAAGAGGAGAAGAAGAAGAAAGAGGCTAAGGAAAAGAAGAAGGCAAAGGAATCGAAGATAAAGACTATTGTATCTTTAGTAGTATTAGTAGCTGAAACATCAGCAATAGAACCTATTCCATTTGATGATGAAGATCAAAAAGAGCTAGTGGGCACTTTGAGCAAATTGTTTGAGAAAAATAAATATGTAAAGTCTTTGGAAAAGACCCTTGCTAAAGTCTTAGAGCACATATAGAAGATAGTTTCCACAACTATATCAAATCTAGACTTGCAAGCCAAGGCAACAGAGCTAGTGAAGACCTTTGATGGGGAATTAACAACCTTAGCTAAAGTGGCAGCAGTGAAAGCACAAAATAATCATGATGCAACACTATTCAACATAGTGTGCACCAATGTGTGCAATAATTTGAAGGCACTTGATGGAAATATCAAGGAACTCAAAAAGTGTATTACTAAAGGTAATAAGTTGTATGGACTGTGCACAATGTCCTACACTTACTTATCTAATTTTGATGCAAAGATCAAAGGCCATATGAGTGAGCTTCATTCACTCACTACAAGATTGCAGCAACCAGAGATCAAAATTGAAGATTCTGAGAAAAATATTGAGAAGATCTACAATGGTGTCAGAAGCATTGAATTTGACAAGGAGAAGGTAATAAGAATATTCTCTATTCTTAGAGAATATATAGCATCTAAGGTTGTAATCTTGCATAGGCAATTCGAGGAATGTCTTTCAGCAAAGAATCCTATGACAAATTTGCCTATATTGACTTGAGCATAGTTGAAGTGGAATCCTGTGCACTTTGCACACTCATCAATATATTAGATATAGTCAAAGGCAACTAGAAGGAGGACTTTGATAGATTGAAGATTGATTTTGCAGATTGTATATCTAGAGTGACTAGTTGATCAACAGTAGGCAACAAGTTTTTATGATACTATTTTTGACACCCTTGCCATTGATGTCAAAGGGGGAGTATTGTGTTATTATGTAGAGAAAAATTGTATATTGTATAGATGTAAACGTATATGTAAGGGGAAGCTTATGTATGTATCAATGTTGTGTTTTGAAGGCAATTTTTGTGTAGTTATTTTATTTGTTTTTGTTATGTATGACATCATTTTGTGACTTAGCCAATTTTCTCAAATGTTGCCATCAATGCCAAAGGGGAGATTATTGGAAATATGGTCAGTTAGATGTATTGGTGGTTGTCATTTATGGCAACATATAGTCAACATTTCATTTATGTATTCAAAGATAGAAAATTGTCTAAGTATTAGACAGTTTGCAGTAGTACAATGAACAGAACATAATAACTAGTGCAGACAATGCACAAAAAGTAAGTTTATGTGCAATTCAAGAAAGCTTTGTGACACCTTCATGATGATGTGTATTAGTGTGCATGTGTGTATGGTCAATTTGACACAAGTTACAGTAAGTTTAACTATGTTGGTATTTAACAGTGCAGAACAGAGCATAGCAAAAAATAGAGTTGTCCAGCTTTAGGAATTATTTTTGTGTCAAATAATTACTAAGTCATGTTAAGCTGACTATGTGGATATTATTTTATATTATGTCAAGTTTGTGAAGACATGGAAGCTGAATAAGCAACAATTTGTGAATGCACAAGATATAAGTAAAGATTATATGTTGCAAAGATAAAGAGTGAGTTGTGCAGTGAATGTGTGTGATGCGCAGATATTGTGGAAGTTGCATGATTAGATGTGACATGCAAACTATTGTGAGAACCATCTATGAGCCTTATGTGAAGTGAAATCTAATGTAAGATCAAAGAAAACTTGTGAGTTATAGGAGAAAAGAAAATATTATATGTATATCTATTTTGTAAAGGAATTGAATTGTATAATTACATGTTAGGGTAGTGGGCTCTTCTTGCATACATTTTAATTGTTGTAGTAACTCCTAATAGTGTTGAGGCTTCTAACAAGGACTTGAGACACTATATGTACTTCATAGACTCCTAATAGGGTCCTTAACTGGATCCTATTATTTAGTGAATCATCTAGTGGGTATCATCCCCAATGGAATTTTCCCTTGGCCAAGGTTTTCTTAGTTAATAAAGAATGGTGTTATGAGTTTTCTATGTGTATGGTTATACTTATTGTTCAACATTGTTGGTTTACTTTCATATGTAAGATGTAAAGTAATTAACAATATTTAGTTGTAGGCAAAAGTTTGTAATATACTAATTCACCCCCTCCCCCCCCCCCAACCCCCCCTCCCCCTAGTATTATCTATTTCTAACACATATCAAAAGAAATTTTGAGACTCAATATAGAAGGAAGAATATGATCCTTCATTGAGTCTATAATAATCTTCATGGCCTTATTGTTGTGTCTTTTCCATGTTGTTTTATCTGGTTCATTTTCAAGAGTAGATTTGTTTGATTCTATATACTCTTTTAATTCTATTTCTCTTAGTACTATCATGACAAATTTTCTATGATGAAAAGTTTGATGCTCCCTCAAGTATATCCTCTAATCTTGCATGATTAACCATTTTGAATTTAAGGATAACATTTTGTATATTGGTAAATCTGAGGTTTTAGTTTTAATTCTGAATAATAGATTTTCCTATTAGGATGGCTTTGATACCATGTAAAATGTAAGGATCTCTGATAGAGGGAAACTATTATAGAAGATTTGCACAAATACAAATTACCTTACTTGTTATCTTAGACTATTGAATGAATGATGCAAATCTTCTTCTTTGAATAGTAGTCAGTTTAATGATCTTCAAACTTGTACACCAATGGAGGATCAGTGACCTTGATTATATTAACTTGCAAAGAGAGAGAGAGAGAGAGAGAGAGAGAGAGAGAGAGAGAGATCATTGGGACTTGCATGCCTTGTATTGATATTGATCCCAATGACTACTCAGCACGCACGCACGCACATATGTATGTATGTATGTATGTATATAGTCATGTCCCCGTAGAGACATGACTCTATGTGGCCAAAGGCTGCGTAGGGTCATGCCTCTACATGGGCATGACTAATCATCAATTTCCATATTAACAAATGCAATAGTTAGTTTCTCATATTAACAAATGTAATCATTAGTAACCTACTTCATTTGCTATCAATGCCAAAGTAGATGAATATAAAGCCCTGATAGTAATAGTCTCCTCAAGACATGAACCCGATAATGATGAAGTTATCTTTTGAACAATGTGTGTGTGTTCACTAGTAAAGAAATGAAGTTCATATAAATCATGATTAATATTACTTCAACTGATACTATACATCAAGACTTATTTCAAGAAGGAATTAGAAAAATATCAATTTAAGTGTTATGTTCATTATCAAGGAATTAGAAAAATATCGATTTAAGTGTTATGTTCATTATCATTTATTTGTAATGTGTTTTATGGGGGATTTGAATACACAAATTAAATATTGACCAAGGTGTCGGCACATCCCAACCGAGCCACTTCGGCATGTCTTCATATTTATTCAATAAATAACTTGTTATCATCTACTATGTAATGCATAGTTTATAGACATGGCAATCAAAATGAGAATGTTATTTTGCTTTCGAAATGTGTAGGATTTCGTACAAAATGGTTTTACAAAACCATCGATCAAGCTGCTTATTGGGCATTAATACAAGCAGAAAAAGATCAGATCAAAGCCAACAAGAAAAAGAATGGTAAAGCCCTTTCTTTATTCGGCAAGCATTGGATAATTTAAGTGTTTCCAAGTTACTCAAGCAACGACATCCATACAAGCTTGGGATGCTTTAGAAATCGCTTATTAAGATATGACCAAATAAAAGTAACTAGTTACAAATTTTTAAAAGAACATTTGAAAATATTTTAATGAGTAGATTTGAATCTATGGATCATTTCTTTAAGTCGTGAGCATTGATAATCAAATGAAGATAAGGAAAATATAATGGTAGAAAAAGGATCTTAGAAGTTTTCTCACTAAATTTAACGCAATTGTTCTTGTTATTAACAAATAAAAAGATTTAACTCAACTATCTATAGATGAATTGTTGAAATCTTTTTCCTTTTATAAATTCGAAATGAACAAGTATAAAAAAAATTCTCCAAAGAATGCCTCCATAGTATCATCCAATAAAGAAAGAGGATGATTGAACTTTAGAGGAAGAAGAAGAGTCAAAATCAAGTCTAGAAAAGACCAACCAATCTAATTATCTAATTTTAATAAAAAGGAACAAGGAAGAAATCAATTTCATCAACATCAAGATTTGATAAATCTCACAATGTCAATATTGTAAGAAATTTGGTCATTTTGTAAATGAATAAAGAAAGAGACTTGGGTCAAGCAAGTGGGGGTGATCTAATTAGAGACGCATATAGAAAACTCCTCTTACCATACACAATTAACTTGGGGTTACAAACTGCTCCTGTGGAAAATGTGGCAACAACTTTTCATGGTATTAAGTTAACTACCTATAGTCACGAAAAACTAATCATTGAAGGGAAAGCCCTCAATGTTATCATGTGCTAATAGGAGAAGTTAAGCCCTCAATGTTATCATGTGCTAATAGGAGAAGTTAATGTGGGATGGGGAAAAAAATATTTAATTATCAAATGCAAAGGTTTAGTAACCACAAGCTAGATAATATTAGATGTCAACATCCTTATCATGAAGGTAATGAGGCTACTAATAGGCTAGAAACCGTGGGTCATTTAACAAATTCTATTAATACTTGGTTCGAAATTCAAGAATTACCTCAAGAGGTAATAATTGCAAGGTGATCGAATACATTTTCATACAATGGAAAAGGACACAATCAAATCAAGGCATTTATTATGATGAATGACTTTATTATTTGATGGGTAGGATATTTATTGAGATATCTCTTTGTCTTTATTCATTGGTATTTTTAAATATTTTTATATCCTCTTCCACTTTCTCTATCAAGAATATATGTATTGAAGTCAAGGGAGGAGATCTTCCACATACAAAGCCTTATAATTATGATATATTCAATAAAAGAAAAACCCTTTCACCTATTATGCAAGTTGGTCATGAGGATAATAACATTCATGGTATTCCATGAAGGGTTTTGATCCAAAACTTTTTGAGAAGTTTGCAAAGTTCTAGCACCAAGGAAGGGTGAATATTGGGAGCATTTTATTTGTGGTTTTAGTGAAATCAATTATAGATGCTACTAGGTTGATGGTGGAAGGAAACACCATTCTTCATAATTCTAAATCTCATTACAAATATGATCTTAAGAAATTATGAGGCATGGGTGAGAAAATACATCATTTATAGAAGGGTTTCAATTGAGAAGACATCCTTAGTGAGTGGAAATGTGGCCCTTGTGTCAATCAAGTTTATCACTCTAGAAGCCCAAAATTTAAACACTTTCACTCTCATATTGTTCCTATGCTCAATCACATTGGACACAGTATCAAGATCAACTTTCCCTTTTGTATTTCATCTTCCTTGTCTCAATCTATGATGAAATCCCCCCCTTCCCTTTTCAAGGTTTAATCCTTTGCCTATATAAATTCTATCTTGATTTTCAAACCCTAAGATAGGCCCTAATAATCCCCCTTTAATTATTGAACTAACTAGGTTGATAATCTAAAGGTTTTTCTTTCTTTTATTTTATCTCCTATCCCTAAATCAAATAAGGTCAATCCATTGACAAAATTCAAGATGAAAGTGGTAAGTAAGGAGAAAGAGCTTAAGGAAACTATCAATGTCTTAGAGGATTTATCTTCCTCTTCATTTGATGGGTTGGATTGGACCCCAAAAAATTAAACATTAAAGACCTCATTCAAGCTCCTAAATCCCCTTCCCCTATTTGTACTTTCCAAACCTATAAAGGTGACCCTAAGGTCTTCCATAATGTTTCTCATCTCTACTCCCATGGCTCCACCTCTATTATTGAACTTCTAGATTTTTCATGTCTTGCGGATAAAGTTGATAAGTTATGAATTCTCTACAACTACCAAAATTTCATAGTCAACTGGTTGATTTCTCAAGTACTCATGGCCAAGAAGAAATTTAATAGGTTAGAATCTATCGTAGAGGTAGAGGCAAAAGTGATGGATAAATCTCATATTAGTGCAAATGACAATGCTTGGGGGATTATTGATGAGATGGATCAGAAGTTGGGTGATTGGTAAATCATCAAAGATCAAGTTTGGTAACTAGAGGCATTGATTCCCTCTAAGGAAGAGAAATAAGAGATTCTTTGATCTCTACCTAAAATCAAAGACAACCAGGATTAGGTTAACAAAAATTTGGTGGATGTGATCAATTTTAGCAATAAATAATGGACAAAATATTTTTTTCCTTGAACAATCTCTAGGAGGAATTAGAAAACAGGTAGGCTAAAATAAAGAAGCACAAGAAGAAAATGTAGGTTTTTGTTTAGCCAATGATAGAGGGCCCCTCTACATAATCAATCTTGTGTCATCTTAGAAAGACTTCTTTTTTGGATATCCTAAAGGAGCTCAATTAGGATTGGAAGGAGGTTAATATCATGTGTATCGAGTCCTATGTTTATTTGTGTTGGTCTCTACTTCTTTTTATTGCTAATTTGTTTCATGTTTTGTTTCATGGTTTTCTTGGTTAAATTCAATTCTCATGAATTTATTTCAAACTGACTAAGGGCTTGATATTAACTTTTGTTGTGATGGGTTTGGGCCATTTCTTGATTGAATTAATCATATCAAGAAGGAAAAGAACATGGTGCAAATTACTCAAATGTGCCTCACAATAATTTAGGAAGTTTAAATATTCATAATTTACAATATATTTATCATGAAAGTTATTTTGGTGCAAATGATGCTTAATAGTAGATTAAGTAATTACTGGAGTTAATTTTTTATTTGATAGATTCTATGGAATCTGAAGTGAAATTGTGAAGTCAAGCTCCTAAAATGGGGAGAGATATTACAAATGTTTAAATGACTAAAAAGGGATATCAAATGAGACACATTCTTAATTTTTACTTTGTTTCTATATGTAAACATATTAGTTGAGTATTAGACAATTAATGTTGAAAGAGTACAAATAAATTTTATTAATGAAGTTTGTATAACTTGGGTTATAAATTCTAGTGAAAATTTACTTTAGGGGTTAATATGAGAAGGAATTAGATTTTTCCCTTCCAAATTCATTATATCCAAAAAATAAAGAAGTTTCTATCAAAATACAATAGTTAGACTAGACATGGCTTTGAAATTTGAGGTCTAGTCACTTTTATTTTGATGGTTTTTTACTTTACTACAAAAGAAAATATGGTAAAAGAATTACCATCTGTCATGTATCTAGTCAATCATGCAAGAATTTTATACTAACAAAATAACATAAAGAATTTTTTTAAGTAGAGAGTTCATATATAGGAAAGGCATTGTTGGAGTTAATTCATAGTAATATATGTGCGAACTACATTTTTAGGTTTAAGTGTGTAGTTTTTAAATAAACATTCATATATGATGAATCTTTTTTCACACTTAATGGAGGTTGACCAAATGGGTAAAATTTTATCACCTTAAGAATTTGTTTTCTTCAACTAATAGTTTGTAGCTAGAGGGGAGGATCTAGAATGCGTACACACTAATTAAATGAGTCCATGTGGCCTACCACATCAACTCAAAACTTAATTTTTTACTACTGCACAAGTTGATGATTTGGCTTGGTAAAAATAGTTTTTTTCTACCTAAATCATCAATTTTCCACATCTCAAATAAAAATTCATCTATAGTGTCGAATGTTTTTTTTTCTATTTTGGTGCATTGACCAATTCATACATTGGCCTACACCCTCAACCTATGTAACATACCATATGAAGTGGAAAGGATGGTTTCATGGAATTCCATCACATGGTCGCTCAATCCACCATGTTGTTTCTATTTACTTCTTGTTGACACCTTAAATTGTTTTTTGTAGTGACATTAACTACACAACACCTTTCCTTACTTGCACTTAAATGCTCAAATTTATAGAGAAAACTCCAGTCAATGCTCCTGAGTCCTAGTTAATTGAATCAATTTTTACTCCTTTCTCTCCTACTTAAATCATCAATTTTCCACATCTTAAATAATAATTCATGTATATTGTCAAATGTTATTTTTCCATTTTGGTGCATTTAACCATATGTACCCTAGCCTACACCCTCAACCTATGTAACATACCATCTAAAGTGGATAGAGTGCCTTCATGGAATTCCATCATATGGCTGCCCAATCCGCCACCTTATTTCCATTTACTTCATGTTGACACCTTACATTGTGTGTTGTATTGGCATTAACTACACAATACATTTCCTTGGTTGCACCTAAATGCTCACATTTTATCAAGAAAAACTCCATTTAATGGTCTTGACTCCTAGATGATTGAGTCATTTTTTATTCCTTTCTCTCCCACCTATATTGGACTATTCAACTCATTTAGATAACAAAATATTCAACCAAGGACTATGCTATTGGAAATGTAATGAAATATGGTGGGGGGGCATGAATCAAGAACCACTTAGAACTTATTTTTCTTAATCCCACTTCATTATATTATATAATCTACTTGCATGTATGGAACATAAAGCAATAAAGTAACAATACCATAACACTTTGACACAAGAATTAGTAACCCATAATCCCTCCAAGTAGAAGGTAAAACTAGGGTGGGGATGACACCCACAATGCTTCACTACTACTATAACAAAGTTGGCCTGTTAGGGCTTACAATTGACCATTTTTGGTGATCTACATAGTTAAGAGTAAGTAGGATTGTTAGGTCCACCTTTTGAAAGGATTATACAATAAAATCAAGTATGTACTCTGTTAGGAGTTTCTACAAAGGACTTTTAGGTCCACCATGTTAAAGGATTTGGGACTGATGCACCTATTAGGATTAATCAGTGGATTGATCTCTTCTCTGAAACTTTGTTTGCTAATGAAGATCCTTTGAAGTAAAATAATCACTTGCCTATGATATATCAGTATTTTTCCTTTATGCTTCTTGTAGCCTTCTAATTTTTTAGGGACCACTTAGAACTTATTTTTCTTAATCCCACTTGATTAGATTATATAATCTACTTGCATGTATGTAACATAAAGCAATAAAGCAACAATACCATAACGCTTTGACACAAGAATTGGTATCCCTCCAAGTAGAAGGTAAAACTAGGGTAAGGATGACACCCACAATGCTTCACTACTATAGTAACAAAGTTGGCCTATTAGGGCTTATAATTGACCACTCCTAGTGATCTACTTAGTTAAGAGTAAGTAGGATTTTTAGGTCCACCTTGTGAAAGGATTTATACAATATAATTATGTACTCTATTAGGAGTTTCTACAAAGGATTTTTAGGTCCACCATGTTAAAGGATTTGGGATTGATGCACCTATTAGGATGCATTAGTGGATTGATCTCTTCTATGAAACTTTGTTTGCTAATGAAGATCCTTTGAAGTAAACTAATCACTTGCATGTGATATATGAGTCTCTATTTTTCTTTTATGTTGCTTGTAGCCTTCTAATTAATCTGCTCTTTCATATTCACTTCTATGCAATGTTCTTCAATTCATAGTTCATCATTTTGATAATCAAATTAACTTATATTTATATTCATCCAAATAATTGCATTAACAATTTGGCTACAACTTCAATAGTTTCAAAAAAATTTACCAGTTCAGCTCAATGCTAAGACTCAAGTCCAATAGCTTACTTAGGTGATACTACATACACTTGGGCAACACTATCAACTCTGCTACCTCTAGCACTCAATTAATATTGGATTCTTGGTTTATACTTATCACTTGAAAAACTTGGTTGGCTTAGTTCACACTACTCTATCTACTTGGTTATCATTCTAAAACAAGAATGCTAAGTTGACTCGACTTACACTATAGCTCAGTAGATGTTGTCAACTTGGTTGACACTACAACTGGGTAGATATTGTCAACTCGGTTGATACTACAACTTGTTGCTTTATTATTTAACATTGTTAACTTGGTTCATACATGAGCTCAATTAACACACTTCTATTTGGTAGCTCGGTCACTATTGTCTTCTCATAATGACTAATTGTTTTGGCTCTAATTGACAATATGTCTTGCCATAAGGTTAACAATCTCCCCCTTTGGAATTAGTGAAAAAACCATTTATCATTCACAAAATTTGAAATCAAAATTCTTCAGTCAAACTCCCCCTTTGAGTGCGTTATGTTTTGTAGCTCGGTCTGTACTAAAAGCTATGTAACATGGTTATAACTTTCTATTTTGTTTCATTTTTCCAAAATTGTTTTTGTTTTTCTTCTTTGTACATAACTTTACACAATTCTTATGATGTACATATTTCCTCCATTCTATACATATCCTCTATATACATATACTTTCCCTCTTTTTTCCATTACAAATGCCAAAAATTTACAAGGTTATGCCAAAATGATAGAGGAAATCATGATGTACCTTCAAAATCAAAGACATAGTCTTATCCCAATTATCCAATAGCACCTTTAATATGTGTAGATCAATCTAAAGCATTGTTGATAACTCCAACATGTGTTCTACCACTTAAAGGTTTGTGTCCTTAACCAATGTCTTTGCTTGATCCATTCTCTTCTACATTATATTCATATGGTGAATCACCATACTCTAAATGTCTACCAAGGTTGCCCTTATTTTGGCCTCTTCTCTTAATAGTTATGCTTAATGATATGTTATTAAAATCTAACTTTTGCAAAATTATTTGAACTAGAGCTTAGGTTAAGTGCCAAGTGACATGCACTAGCCTTTAAGTCCATATCAATCTGAGCTATTTTATCCTTGATTTCCTTGGTAAAATTTGTTGCATCACTTAACTTTTCAAATAAACATATAACATTATTCACAATTTTTTTCTAATGAAGAAATTAAAGTAGACAATTCTACTTGATCAATAGCTATTTTCTAGCGCTTTATTTTCAAACTTCTTTTCAGCCTTCACAAGGAGTTTTTCCTACCCATCAATATCTTCATTGAACTTATGCACAATTTCAATTAGTTTTTCAATGATAAATCCCTTTTCATTTACCTCAATAGATAGTGTATCCAAAAATATTTCTTTGATATCCTCCAGGACTTTTCTTCTTTCCCTTTCTACCCTTAGCATATGATGCTTGGCTCTTTTCTTCCCTAATTCTCCTAGTACATCCATTTTCTCAATAGATAGCTTAGATTGGTTCCAATTTGGAATCACAATGTCTTCATCAAGATCAATATCATCAACAATCTTCATTTACCTTTGTCCTTGGTAGCTGATGAAGTTATGATCTCCTTTCCTTGGCTAACACTCAGTTGATACTGTGGGAGCTTTTTGCTTGGCTACCACTGGAAGAGAACTTGATGAAGATGTAATAATATTCACTTCACTGGCTAGTTGAACTGGAACTCAGCTGACTATAGCTTAGGTGTTGAATTAGGAGGGGTTGATGGTAGAGATGTTACCACCTCTACTACAATTTTCTCTAGATCAGACTCTTCAATAGCCTAAACCTCTAGTAGGTCTCCCTCTTCTTTAATATCAAAAAAAAAAATCCACATATTGGATGTGGAATGTACAATGTCCTCTATCTTATTGGACAAAATTGAAAGGCTTTGAATCTAGGAATTTATTTGTTTTCATATTTAGACATGGCCTCCTTCAATTCCTTCTCAGAGACGTTTGGCATAAGATTTCTTAGAGTTTGATCTCTAATGTCCTTCTCTATCTTTACTTCATTTTCCTAATGGTGAGAAGCATTTTTCAATAAAGTTTTAGGAGCATGCCCTTTGAGTTCAGAGGGGTCATACTTCCATCTAGCTATTTTCTCAACTAATGCTTCTTCAATCTCTTATTGCTCCTCTTTACTTCTAGAATCATATTTGAAGAATTTGAACCCTATCTTTCCACTTCCTTCCCTTATTGATTTGAATTTTTTCTCAAAGTTAGGTGATGGATTCTTTGTAAAGATGATTGGAGTGTTGTTTTTGTCAGCATCATCATCCTCTTTCTCAAGCCTAAATTTTCTTGTTTGTTTCCTAGGCTTGGTGGCAGCAATCACAAGGGTAGATGATCTTACTGATTTCTTTGATGGCATCTTTTCCTTCTTCTTTGGAGATTCCTCTACCTCTTCTTCTTCTTGATCACCCTCCTCTTCTTCCTATTCTACATCATCACCTTTACCTTTAGTAAGCATGAGAGGGGAATCTATTTTGGCAAGCTTCTTCTCAAGGTTTTCTAACCTTTTCTTTCCTCTCTTCAAGATTTGAGGAATCTAAATCTCAAGTGAGATTCTAGTCTTGGCTTCCTCATATTTTCCAAAATATGTAGCTTTAGGATCTACAAGCTCATTGATGAGAGCCTCAATGATATCTCTAGTTTTATCAAAGTTCACCTCATATGCCAGAGGTTTCACCCATGCAATCCTAGGTCTAATTGCATGAATATGCACTTTATCACAGTCAACTAGGAAGCATATGTCTTGCTCATAATCATCAACTAATTTTTTAGGGATCCTAAACCCACTCTGCATCCTCTCCTTGAAATTCTTAAAATATGAATCCATGATGCCTTCAAAATTCTCACCCATTTCATCTATGAAATAATTGATCTGATATAGAACAACGGTGTCCTTCTTCCATACAATAGTTCCTTTTGATGGAAAGAATTTTTGCACATAAAAGAATAAATAGACCAAGAGTGAACCAAACTTACACGAATTTTTCTTGGAAGCTTGAATTCTCTCCATGTTCTTGCTTAACTGAATGGATTGAATCTCAACAAGGTCAAATACCAGGTTCTTCTTCAAAACTTTATATGCTAGATCAACTTCTTCACAAGGCATGTTGCTTGGTTAGCTTGAACTATAAATAGTGTGAGCTATGACATGAATGTTGAGCTTGATTTCCATGTCAGTCACATTATTCAACTTCATGCCTCTTTCATCCCATTCAGTTAGGGTTAGATGAGCTAGTTATGCACATTCTAGGGTTTTGGTTTCCTTGGACTTCTAGATCATTGGGTAACCATTTATTTGATGGATCATCTTCTTGGTGATTGGAACTAGTTTTTTGAGCTAGAAGGTCATTTCATAGACTCGACTCAATATAAACCTAATCCACTTTATTTGAAAGGTCCTTGACATATAATGATGTGGATCATCCCCTTAAATTCTAGATGCTTATGTTCTAGTTTCAACACTCCATTCTCACATAATGCACTATATGCCTAATCTAGCTGGAAATTACCCAATTCTTGAATTGAACAGTGATAAAATGATCTTACATCATGAATGAGGAGTACCTTGGGAGGAATGGCTGAGTGAGCTCTTTGTGGATCCTTCTCTTTAGTAATTGTGGTATAAAGCTTGAACTTGGGTGGAATGTAGTCTGCATTTTTTATCAACATTTTAGAACCCCTTTTAACCTTTTTTCTTGAAAAGGTTGCGATATTGCTCAGTTGATGAAGAATTATAGATGATAACTTTTTCTGCAACTTTTCTTCAACACAAATTCACTCTGAATCACTTGGGGGATTGAAGAATTCTATACTCTATTAGATCTCTAAATTTGCAATGAAGAAATGTATCTTCAATTTCTCCTTTTATTAGTCTTCAATTTTTAGGGCCTCATTAATGATCCATACTTAGGTAGGTGAAGGAGGTTTGGTTAAGTCTTCTAACTTGATTGCACCATGAAGCTCAGTTAACACTAGCTGACTTCACTCGATTGAGTCTAACCTTTCTCAATTAAACCTGAAGAGTAACTTGGTAAGGACTAACAAATCAGTTATAATTGAGACTTGACATGATTCTTCCATCTGTCCTAATGTATCTGCTATGCTGATTTAGACTTTCTTATTTCTATGACTGGAACTGATGTGGAATATGATTTTGTTCATATCTCTAGTGGTCTCCTTTCATGCTTATGCAGAGGAGATGGTATCACCCAACTCATTGCCTTAAGTGTCAACAACTTCATTATTTTAACTTGAGTTCTTTGGAGATTTCCTCACCCATTGCTACTTCATTTGAGACCTGATTTTATCAGCCTTTTTTTTTTACTTTTCAACTTCAACTATATCTCAATTCATATAGTTATTTGTTAGATGACCATGTTCTTTTCATACATAGAATCTTTTGGTAAAATTTCTTCTTCCAAAGTGATTCCTCATATAGTTAGCTCCAATGTATCCAAATTCTCCACATAGACAACATTTGTACCAAGTGTTGTAATCCCAACCAAAGATTGCTTTAGCAAGCTATTCAGTAGCATTCCATTTCTTGGTTCTATGCTCTGAAGATGTATGACCTCTTTTTTTACATGTGAAGCATTTACCTTCAAACTTTGTTTTCTCTGTGCATTCACTTGTTCTATGTCCATGCTTATTACAACTATAACATTTATCATTAAAATTTGACTTTCCATTGCTCCAACATTTGTTTGATGCATGCCCTAACTTTTCACAAGGATTACATGTAGGTCTTTTTGTTGTTTTGAGCTCCTTGTCTCTAATTTTTGCTCTCAAGCTGCTAAATTTTTTACAAGAGATCCAATCTCTCATACTAATTGTTGGTATGTAATGAAAGCTAGGTGACTAAGAGTGGGGGGGTGTTAAATTAGAAACCACTTAAAACTTATTTCTCTTAATCCCACTTTATTAAATTATCTAATCTACTTGTATGTATAGAACATAAAGCAATAAAGTAACAAAACCATAACACTTTGACACAAGAATTGGTAACTTATAAACCCTCCAAGGAGAAGGTAAAATTGGGGTGGGGATGACACCCACAATGATTCACTACTAGAGTAACAAAGTTGGCATGTTAGGGCTTACAACTGACCACTTCTAGTAATCTACTCAATTAAGGGTAAGTAGGACTACTAGGTCTACCTTGTGAAAGGATTTATATAATACAATTAAGTATGTAGAAGTTTTTACAAAGGACTGGTAGGTCCACCCTGTTAAAGGATTTGGGACTAATGAACTTGTTAGGATAAATTAGTGGATTGGTCTCTTCTATGAAACTTTGTTTGCTGATGAAGATCCTTTGAAGTAAAATGATTGCCTAAGTGTGATAGATGAGTCTCTTTCTTTCCTTTATGTTGCTTGTAGCCTTCTAATTACTCTGCTCTTTCATATTCACTTTTGTGAAATGTGCTTCAATTCATAGTTCATCATTTGGATAATCAAAGTAACTTATATTTATATCCTTCCAAATAATTGCATTAATAAGTTAGCTACAACTTAAATAGTTTTAAAAATAATTACCAAATTAGCTTAGTGTTGAGACTCGGGTCTAATAGCTTAGTTGAGTAATAATGTAGACTCTTGGGCAGCACTATCAACTTTGCTAAGTTTGGCATTCGGTTGATATTGGATGCTTAGTTCATATTGATCACTTGGAAAACTCAATTGGCTTAGTTCACACTACTTTGGCTACTTGGTTATCATTCTAAAACAAGAATGCTAAGTTGACTCGATTTACAGTATAGCTCAGTAGATGTTGTCAACTCATTTGACACTACAACGCAGTAGATACTGTCAACTCGTTTGATACTACAACTTGTTTCTTGCTTGGTTAACACTATTAACTTGGTTCGTACATGGGCTTGGTTAATACACTTCTATTTGGTAGCTTGGTCACTACTATATTCTCATATTGACTAAGTATTTTGGCACTAATTGACAATATGTCTTTCCATAAGGTTAATATATGCAAGTTCACCTATGAACCAGAATGTGCTCACCCATTCATCAACAATGTGTTGATCTCAGAATGGTTTTGACTAGTGAGTGTCTATACACTTAAGTCATTTACTTAGTTCATGCTGAACAAGTAACATATGTTGAGCACAACATATAAGTTAGAGCATGCTGAGTAAATAGTGAGTGTCGAGTCACTCAAGTGCTAAGTAGATAGTATGTGTCAAGTGATTTAGGAGCCAAGCAAGTAGTGCATGCTGAGTCATTCAGATGTCGAGTGACAGTATTGAATTCAATATGTACCAAGCACTAGGGACTTCATCAATTGCCAAGTAACACAGTTTTGTCATAGTTGTTTGTATTGGCACAAACTACTATCTAAACTATTTTTGAGCTAACTTAAAGATTAAATTAAGATATTTTGGTGATAAAGACAAACCATAAGTTGGAATCCCTATGCATTACATGCACCTAACCCTAAGTCACCTAGGTCTTCATAACAAAGACAAGCCCTAAACTTCCTATGAGCATGAAAGGGAATGAATTAATTGTCAAGGAGAGTTTTGCATGTGCAAACCAACACATTCATGGTGACCAAGGTATTATGATCTAAATTGTATTGCAAAATCAGTTAAAGGAGAACAGAGGAAGGAAATAGTGAACATCAATGAGACATCTAATCAAGAAGGATCAAGTACACAGTGGGATAGAGATGATATATCATCAAGCATAAGAGTGTTAATCATAGGATCAATGCTAAAACATTCTAACATGTGAATCAGTTAAATCTCTTAACAGAGTAGTCCTAACAGACTATACTGAAATCCAATGCTTACTTAACTATGAGTTGAAGTTCTTTAACAAGGCACACTTCTAGCAGGGTGTTGAAATCCTTTAACAGTGTAAGACCTAACAGTCTTTGTAAGCCTTTAACAGGGTAGACCTTTCACAAGGTAGATCATTTTTCATGATCAAATACTCTAACCTTCATTGGATATACTCTATTACTGTAGTAGTAAAGATTTGTGGGTGTCATCCCCACCCCAGTTTTACCTTCTTATTGGAGGGTTTTTGGGTAATCATATCTTGTGTGATATATGTGTGAGTACTTACTTACTTACATGCTTTAGATGTATATGTTTTACATGGTATTTCGGTTTATTTTTTGAATGTTTAAGATGGATGTGTGAAAAATATTTTATGGGTCAAATTTTAAAGCACTAATCCACCCCACCCCCCCTTCCTCATCTCAAAATTTTACCTTTCCTATTGTAATTCCAACAATTGGTATAAGAACCTTGTTCTCTGAAAGAGAATCTTTGCAACTTTGAGGAAAGATCTTGAAAATGGAAGTCTACAAGATGGGAAATTTTATTGAGAACTAGGAGATTGAAATACAACTCATTCTACATCAGTTGAATGAAGAAAGAGAAGATCTAAATAAATCATAGAGAAGAAGGAAGGAAATTGCTATTGAGGAAAATGACACACAATATAAAGAGATGGACACTACTAAGCTATTTGCAAATGGAGACTCCAATGAATTTGATGCAACAATTGTAGATTTAATGGAAAAGAATAGAATTCAAGCTAGAGAAATCAGAAATCTTAAGTTAGAGCAAGAATCACAAGCCATATTACTATGTGAGTTGACCGAACAGAAAAAGAAAGCAATAGAAGACAAAGTCATGATTGAAGATGAAAAAAGAGTTTTGACCAACAGATTGGAAGAGAGATCATCAGAGATAACTAAGATTTCTTGCTAACATGCAATTAGAAACTTTGGGTCAAATGATGGTTGCAAATCATGAACTAAATGCCAAGGACATTAAGATAACAACATTGAAGTTGCAGAATGAAAATTTGAGCAATGATATAAAAAGGGAAAAGGAGTTTACTAAAAGTTTCAATAAACCTAGTGAAGCCATCAAGTACTTTGAACAATTGATGATAACCCCTAGATCTAACAATGATACATCTAGACTAGGATACACAAGTACTAAAGAAGGAGAATCATCCAAAAGTGTTGAAGAAAGGAGTAATAAAGGTAAGAATTCCAAACCTACTTGTCATAATTGTGGTAAGAAAGGACATACTCCTAAGGTATGCAAGAGCAAGACTGTAAATTAGAATGTTAAGCACAAGATCATGGTCACTACTATATGTGCAAAAAACAAGGTCATCAAGCACATGAATGTAGAACCAAGACCATACACACTCAAAGATTTGAAGCATATTGTTATAACTATCAAAAGTATGGGCATAGAGCTTTTGAGTGCAGATCCAACCCAATGTGGTTATCAACCAAGCAAACAAAGGTAACTTGAACAATGGTAACTTTTATAAATGGGATTATAATAAAAGGTACAGTTGTCACTACTATCAAGAGTATGGACATGTTCCTAAGAACTATATTAGAACACACTTCAAGAGTGACTACAAAAGGTGGTTGAGTCAAACCACATGTTTTAGCTATTTGAAGACTGGTCACATCAGCCAATATTGTCCAACAAGGTCAAAGGCACCAATTTGTGAGTTCAATAAAGGAAAATGCAAGGCAGATATTGAAAAATTTAGAAATGAAATGAACAAGACATGAAAGAGAAAGGAGGATTGCAGCACCAATGGGTCAGGTGATCACACCTCATCAACCTAAGCAATCAAGAGGTATGTGGGACTGATATTTTAAAAAAAATGCATCATACATTAGTTCCAAGGATTTAGTTCTGAAAAGATTACATAAGCATGAATAAAGATGCAAAGTGTTATTAGAAATAAAATAAAAATCTTTAAGTTTTGTCAATTTTTCATGTTACTATCGAAGCATGAAAAGTTTACTATGGTTATCAAGGGAAATGCTAGTGGATGTCAAGCTAACAAATTGGCTAGTTGATGTTGACCTCATAATGGTTGACAATCGAATGAAAAGACAAGTGGATGCCAATTGAGCCAAAAATTAGTTAATGTCGAGCTTACACCTATGTAAGCACTTAGCATTAATTGCAATGTTTTAAAGGGCTATTTGATCAATTTCTTCTTATTTAACATTATTCAAATTTGAGAGAGAGAAAGAAGGGCTAAAGGTGATCTAGAAATTTCATCTGAACCATTTGTAGAATATTCGAGCAGCTATTCAACATCATTTCATCAGAATTTACAAGGTATTTATCATGTGCCGAGCTATGTCATTTCAAATTTGGTAAACCCTAGATTTATATAATGACATCTAGTTCTTCCAAAATGAAAGGTGTAGAGAGAAAAGAGGTTTTAAATGTTTAGTTAGTCAGCAATGAGGTAAAACCACCTATTTTCAAGGCTATTCCAAACATAGCATACAAACAAGATCCCTCTAGTGTGTTATCTATGATACCACCACAAGTTTTAATGATTCAAGATGTCAAAAAGTGATTATAAGATTGGCAGTATTGGTGACATGGAAATTAGAGAGGAGTGTGGAAGAATATGTGAAAATGGTGTGTTGAGGGAAAAATTTAGGATTGTAGAAAAGAAAGGGTTAACTCATGCCCAGATTTCCCTAACATTTACAAAATTGAATGGATCAGGATTTTTTTTAGCAGAATTCATGATAGCTCAATGTGGTTAGATAATGGACCAATCAATATCAAAAATAGGATAATTCATAGGGTAACAAGGTATCCAACCCTAGATCAGCCAAAGACTATGAGAAGTGAGTCCAAAGAAGTTATTGAAAAGAACATAGGGGTTGTGTGGAACAAGAGAGGAATGAACATAGACAATCATAGATCCCCTAATAATTTTTGCAGTGAGGGTAATTGCAAATAAGTTTTATCAATCAACTAGATTTAAATGTGTACCCTGCATTGTAGTGGATATGGGCTACAAGATTATGAAAAGCGATAATACATATCATCCTGTCAAGCTATAGCTCCAACAATTGATTAAAAATCTGGGAGCAATAAGGAAAACAAAGAGTGCTCAGTGTAAATTCAGATCTATTTTGGTATGTATCTTCTTTTATGTACAGAACACATTTCCTACATTTGGTAATGTTGCATGAAAGACAAATAGGTCTATTGTAGTTCAAATAGGAGAGTTCATTAAATAGTTCGGTGATAACTTTGAGTCGGTAATGACTAGTTATTTTGAGGATTTCAAACAATCCATGAAGAAGAGATTAAGAATTCCAGTGTCATTAGTGGAAAAATATTATGATGATGTTTGTTTGCTAGTTGATGTTGACCACACATTTGTACAAGAAGAAATTCCTAGAGTGAGATGGCTAAGGCTATTAGGTTATGAGATTAATGTTGATGAGGCCTCTGCAACAATCACAACATTACTTGCAGAAGAAGTGGACAAAGATGTCAAAGCTTTTAGTAACTATGAGTTGTCAAAGTCAAATATTACTATGGAATTGAAGAAGAGTTCAATGATTAGGAAGAAGGATAAGTTGGTGAAGAGACTAAAAGAAAATTTTGGTGAAGATGTTGAGGAGGATGAAGAAGAGGAAGAAGAAGAAGACACTCAAATTTAATCACTACTAGCATTGACACAAGGTCAAGGTGAGGATCAATAAGAGGAAGAAATAGAGAGTACAAAAGGTGTTGAGGAAGAAGAAGTCGAGGAAGCTTCTATTCCTATTGATCAAAAGAAGAGAAAGGCCAAGGCACAAGCAGTGACAAGACCTTAAAAGGTTGCTAAACCAAGCCAACCCAAACCAACAGCTCCTACCACAAGGGCCAGTACATGACTTATTGCATAAACAACTAAGAGAAAGCCAAGCCTAGAGAGAAGGAAGGTGAAGCACAAAAAAGACCTAGAAGAAAATGTGTTGCTCAGGATGGATCTAATGAGGAAAGGACTAAATCTGATGACAACAGAAAATTCCAAGTGGTGAGTCATAATCCATCCTCAGATCTGGATAAATTATGTGAGAATTTTAGAAAAAATGTTGATTTATTAGGTTTCTCTCACATTGATTTTGAAAATCTTGGAAAAGTTGAGAAGAATCAAGTGGAGGCAATATATGCCATGATGGCTACTTTTAAGAAGGCTCCTCTAGAAATTTCCAACTCCATACCTAAAAGTCTATATGAAAGAGTTAAGCAAAAATGGCACTATTGTTTAGATACAAAGAGGCAAATTAGGGAGATAACCCGTGCTCAAGTTATGCCAGAACTTAGCAAGGCACAAATATCTAAAGCCATAAAGAAATATTTTGTTAGATTTTCTCCTAAGTATAGGGCATTTAGCATACTATATAACATAGAGGATGTTGTAAAGAATTCCAAACAAATATGGAAGATCACATAAGGACTAGCCATAGTCAAAGAAGGTGAACAAGAAACTATTGAGGTCAAAGATGATGAAGATGATGACAATGAAGAAGGCACAGTTGAGGGAGGCACTAATATGAATATAGATGATCAGAAAACAACAGAGGAAGAGTAACAACAAGAATAGAGTGTACAAGATACAAAAATGCTGAGTGTCAACCCTTCACAGATAATAAGTTTAAATACAAAAACTATTACAGTAAAGGAAGTTTTTGATCGTACTACTCAGAACATCAATCCCCTAATAGAGGAAGATTTGAAAAGGATAATTTTTCAATCTACACTATAGGCCAAATTATGTGACAACCCGGTATTGGTAAGTGTAGATGAAATTTAGAAATTAGCAACTATAACTACAAGGGAGGAGGTGAAAGCACAGGAATTACCTACAGTCACTCCTCAAGTCACTAGTTTACAATCTTCACAACCATTGGTTGTATATCAAAGGAAGGAGATAATAGAATGCATTGTTAGTACACACACAAATGGTACTCCAGTATTAAAAAATGTACCAAAAGTTGCAATAGACAAGGTTGAGACAAGTGGAGAGGATAAGGTGGAAACGCCAATCACTAATGAGATACAAAGTTAAATAGGTCAAGTAGATTCACCTATACCTCCAGCACAAGAACAAGGTATAATTAAAATGAATGAGGTAGAAAAGGACAAGCCTAAAGAGACTGATTTGACACCCAAGCCGAAGGAGCTAGTAGCAATTCAAGCACTGGTAACTTTACCAGAATATGGCACTCCTTCCAGTCAAGCTCTTTAGAGGCCGAGCATAGATGCAACACCTTTGCAATTCTCAGTGCTGAGTCCTAGTTCATCCAAGGAAAAAGAGGTAATAACCTATGGAAATGTTAGCCTAGATGAAGAAATTATATTGCCCAAGTTTGATCTTGTAGCAATAAGAATTAAGCAAATGGGTATCCTTCAAGAAGCCCTAACAAGAAAGAAACATCAAGAATTTCTCAGAAGGGAGCATAGGTAGAAGCAAGCTTTTCTTAATATCAAAGACATCTTCTTAGATACATTTAGTCTGCCTACTCTAGATGAAACAAAGCCAATCATTGAACAATTGACCAACATAGTGGAAAGAGTAAGTGATACAGACCTTGATACTAATGCCAAATTATTAGAATGGTTTGACAAGAAGTTTCAAAATAAAGTAAATGAAAATATATCTAGTGAAATCGCACTTACAAAAGTTGCTTCTTGCATTGGCAACTAAGATAGGAAGTGTGAAGAAGGTACTAGAGAACATTTTCTCTCTGTACACCAAATTGTGTAATCCTACACTCTTCACAAAGAAAATAAGGAATGACATCCTTGTTGAAGATAATGGGTGTTGCACACATTGCATAATATTGTTATATTTTATTATTTTATTTTATTATGTAATGTTGTACCTAGATGGATGTGCAACATGTAAAGATTTCCATGGAATATTCTTGATGAGTTGTATTGTAACATTGTAAAAATATGTTATGTAATTATTTAATATTGGGGAAAAGAATTAAATGCCCAATATTAAATGTGGGGTCAGTGGGTTAGGTAGCACATGGTTTTAGCACATGGTTTATGTAATACCACTTGGTGGTTTTGTGGGACTTGCTACTATATAAGCAGCCAAAAAGGTAGTTGTTGTAAAGAGAGAGAGTGACAAGGAGAAGACAAAAGGCAAGAGTCGAGCGTGACAAGGCTTGACAGGTTAGCCAAGGGAGCATTTGTGAAGGTTGGAAGCATGGCATGGGATGTGTGGATTCATGCTTGTTCACATAGTTTGCTCGGTTGTGGCTATGGCCATGAAGGCTTCCATCGTTGTATGGCAATGATATTTTTGCTGAATAATACATGGTGATGGATGCTTTTGGAGGCTGGGTTTTTCCCTCAATGAGGGTTTCCCAGGGTATATCTTGTGTCACAGTTTGTGGGTATGTTGTCTTTTCTCTTGCATGTGAATTTTAATTTCGTATTTATTTCAAATCTATTATGGGTTATGTGGAAACGGTTATATTCTTTATTGCCAAGTTTCCTTACAAGTGGTATCAGAGCTATGGTTTTATTATTGTAACCCTAGATTGAATCCATGGGAATGCATGAGAGGATAAAAGAAAGGGCAAGATATATGAATGATTTATTGCAGATCTGAGGGTTTTTGGTTTGTTGTTATGATGGGATGTTAAAAGATTTGGGCATGTGAAATTGTTGGACAAAAATATTTTTTCGGATGTTTCATTTAAATGAGGGTTTTGGGGGGTAGCTTGCAGAAATGACCTCCTGGGTAAAAACAGACCTCACCATTGGATCCGGGTCGACATTTCCATAAATTTTGATATATAATATGCCCTAGTTTGGCCATGTTCAGAAGAAATGAAAGATTTTTTTGGTTTCAACCCATGATGGCCGTCAAATTTAATCCCGTCGGAATTTTCGTCCCTGAAAAAAAAAAAAAATGAAAAATCGTATTGAAAATAGTAAAAAGACTGTCTTAGTAAAATGGCCATAACTTTCTCTCAGAATATCAGATTTTAGAGTTCTTATAGGCGTTGGAAAGCTAATTCAGAGCACTACAAGATGGTGTAGGTTTGGTTCTGTGATTTTGAGATTTTTTCAAGTTTTAAGAGCCCTAAAGTCAGATGTTATTTATTTTGAGCACGGATTAGGGCATAACTTGGGCATACGGAGTCGGATTTTGGACTTCGAGTAGTCAACGGAAAGCTATTGGAGAGCTCTACAAATTGGTTCAGATTTGGTGTAGGTTTGGCATGATTTATTTTGTGATATATTTATCTGAACAGTTTATGGTATATATTTTGACTATGGTAACATTGTGAGTTTATGGCATTGGAGATTTAAGATTTGATGTCATTGTATACTCAGTTCATATTTCAGATTGGTCTCATGATGATATGGTTATCAGTGTTTGGTTTGGCTATGCATGATGACTTGTTGGATCTACAAGTTGTGTAGTGTTGTAAGCAGTCTATACTTACAGGTTGCATTTATGGCTTGGTTATGGGTTGTCTTTGCCCATTGATCTTTCATTATTGATGCATATTTAGATTGGTGGCTTGGATTTTGGTTGTCTATGCCCTAAGTCACATGATTTTATCTTCATGTAGAAGGGATGAGATGTTGTTACCAGGTACAGTCATGGTGGAGGATTGTGGTTGACTATTTTATGCTGACAGGTTGGACATATTGAGAGCCAGATGCTCGGTTCATGGATGTGATCATGGTGTCATGGATTTTGGCATGACATGATTGGTTATACAGGTACATCCTTGATGTTCATTAGCTTGGATTTTCTGATTTAGTTATGGTGGTATATCTTCTTGGTTGAGGATCATGGTTATTCGGTTTTCTTTTGAGGAGCTCATGATGTGCACTTTGAGTTCTTTGATGGTTTGATGCCTTGGTTGATTCTCATGGTTAGAGGATGGTTATTTTTCATCATGATGTCATGGATAGCTTCGATACACGGTTTAGTGGGAGCTTGTGACAGTGATGGGGTGACAGTGCAGGATTAGTTCCTGGTTTGATTTATATCTTCTTGGTTTGGAGAGGATGGACTTTATGATGCCATAGGTGACTTGGTACTATGGTTGAGTGGGAGTTGTTGGCATTGATATATTTATTGAGTGTTTGCAGATGTTGGAGGTTTATCTTAGATCCTGTTGCTGCAGAAGCGTCTTTGACATTTGCATGGTGCACTTGTTATCTTCATGGTGGGTGAAGATGGTTAGATCTTAAGGACTCATGGAGTTCTTGGTTATCTTCATGGTATGTGGAGATGGTTCTTCCTAGTATGTGGAGATGGTTTTCTTCATGGTGTGTGGAGATGGTTGCATCTTGAGGACTCACAAGGTTCTTGGCAAAGGTGTGGTTTATGCTTTTATTTGGCATGTTATCCTTGGTATAAGGATGGTTTCATTATTATATCATGGTATACTCTTGATACGCGTTTAGAGTTGTGACATGTTATGGTATGTTCATGTAAAGCATGTTATCTCTTTAGTTGAGATGGTAAGATCATGTTGTCATGTTTATGTTCCTGAGGCCATGGTTAGAACTTTGACATTGATCTTGGTTTAGTTTCTTGGTATTGAGTACACTGATAATAAGCTGGATACTTCATGATATTGCTATGTTGCATTTGGAGTTGGCATGGATTGATTGGTTACAGGTGCTCATGAATACTTAGAGACAGCGGTGACGTTGATTTCTCTTGGATTAGAGAAGTATTTGTTGGGATGGTTGATGGTTTCAGCAGGAAGTCCGAGGGGCAGTCACCTGATATAGACTTGAGAGGAGATTGTTCTTAGATGAGTCTTGGTTGGAGACTTGGGTATCTTGATGAGCATTCTCATTCCCCACTCTTGGTCTACTCGGCGGTTTGCTACTTGAGAGGTATAGCCCATTGTTTCTCTCAGTTGCATTATATTTATGCTTGTCTTTCATGGATATGGATCTTGAGCTATGGTACATGAGTTAGTTCTGGAGGGTTCATTTGAGAGATGGTTTAGCATTGGTTATCTCCATGTGCATATGTTGTTATGCTGGTTGAGTTTGGTAGATGGTTTTATATTGGGCATATTCCTTGGATTAGGAATGGTTATTCCTTGGTTTAGGAATGGTTTTATTGAGTTTGATCTTCTTGTGAGAGGCTTACATCCATGATGAGTTTCATGGTATGGTTTGGGTGTTGTTGAGGCTTCTTGTTGGGGTTTTATGGAGGAGATCATACTTGCACAGTTTACATCTAGAGGTGTGTGTAGAAGGACATGATACAGGTTATGATTTGCATGGTTTCTCTGGTCTTGGTTATCTTCCTAGATGTTCAGTTTTGCTTACATTGGATTTGAGATTGGTTGGAGATTGTGATCACTGGTTTGTGCTCATGCATGTCATGTGAGAGATGACATGGTTATTTCTTTCTCTTTCCTCTGTTGGTTGTGGTGAACTTGGGAGAGCATTGGAGACTTGTTATGAGAGTTGTTCTTGCAGGTTATTAGTTGATGTATTGTGGATGTCTTTGATGCTACATGGATTCACTTCTTTGAGATGTTGTGAGTGGATTGGTTATAGATTTGACATTATCTTTTGCAGTGGGAGCTTCTTGGTATATATGTGGCAGGTATTGCTCTTGAGGGTTGTGATTGCAGGTTGCAGATTGGATATGTCAGTGATATGAGATACACTTGTTATACCTTTGAGGTATGGATAGTTGGATGGGTTTGGCACTTGCTGTGGGTACTATTTTAGCTATGGATATTTTGACAACTACGGATACATGTGATTACCTTTGGATCAAGTTATTGGTGCTCAGAATTTTTCAATTGGTACAGGATTTTATGATCTTCTAATGCGACAGGTTGGGTGGTTTTCTCTTTGGATGGCTTCTATGTATGTCCAGTGGGAGTGGCATAATAGGAGGTGAGATCATTCATGTTTGAGATGTTGGATACTTTGATTTTGTTGTGGGTACCAGGATGGAGCACTTGGTGTATTTTGATCCATGATGGTGGATGTGCTTGGAGGGATTGTTCCTTTGTTCATTTATGTGGCTACAGATTGACCCTATGCAATGTATACAACAAGTGGGAGATTGTTGAAGATAATGGGTGTTGCACACATTGCATAATATTGTTATATTTTATTATTTTATTTTATTATGTAATGTTGTACCTAGATGGACGTGCAACATGTAATGATTCCCATGGAATATTCTTGATGAGTTGTATTGTAACATTGTAAAAATATTTTATGTAATTATTTAATATTGGGGAAAAGAATTAAATGCCCAATATTAAATGTGGGGTCAGTGGGTTAGGTAGCACATGGTTTTAGCACATGGTTTATGTAATACCACTTGGTGGCTTTGTGGGACTTGCTACTATATAAGCAGCCACAAGGGTAGTTGTTGTAAAGAGAGAGAGTGACAAGGAGAAGACAAAAGGCAAGAGTCGAGCGTGACAAGGCTTGACAGGTTAGCCAAGGGAGCATTTGTGAAGGTTGAAAGCATGGCATGGGATGTGTGGATTCATGTTTGTTCACATAGTTTGCTCGGTTGTGGCTATGGCCATGAAGGCTTCCATCATTGTATGGCAATGATATTTTTGCTGAATAATACATGGTGATGGATGCTTTTGGAGGCTGGGTTTTTCCCTCAATGAGGGTTTCCCAGGGTATATCTTGTGTCACAGTTTGTGGGTATGTTGTCTTTTCTCTTGCATGTGAATTTTAATTTCGTATTTATTTCAAATCTATTATGGGTTATGTAGAAACGGTTATATTCTTTATTGCCAAGTTTCCTTACAATCCTAATCTTTGAAAGTCAAATACAGTCATCCAGAGCTAAATTTCCCATGACTCCATCTCAAAGTGAGAAACACTTTAAGACCCTATTGCAAACCCAAAGTCAATTAGCAACACTATCTATAGATGAAGCCAACATAAGGGCTAAATTGATAAGCATCCATACTACATTGACTCCTTACATAAAGATTCTACATAAGGAGTTAGGCTATGTTGAAACTCTTATGAAGAAAGACCCCAATCTTTCTACATTAGATGGCCTAGTATACCTTGTTGTCGAGCTGGCCATCCAAATTAGGTCTTTGAAGGTAGCTTGTGACAATTGGAATATTGCTCTAAAGATTATTCTTGAGGTCCATAAATCATTTTTCGACAAATACACTATTACTGTATGACCCATTGACATTAGTGTCAAAAAGGGGGAGTAGAGAGAGCAAGAAAATGGAAGAGTAAGAGATAATGGGGAGTAAGAGTAGAAAGCAAGTGAAAGAGTATCAACTAAGGAAAATCTACTTAATAGGAGAGATTTTGATACAGAATATAGAATAGAATAGATCAAACAACTCAAGGGGAGTTATGAGATTTTTGAGGTATAAGTTGTTGCAAAATTTTGATATTTTGAAATTGTGTATAGAAGCCAAATAGTCAGTTATGTTATGCTCATAAGAATAAGAGTATTGATACATGACCAAGTGTTTTTAACACTCATGTCAAAGGGGGAGATTGTTGATCTCGGAATGGTTTTGACTCGTGAGCATCTATACACTTAAGTCATTTACTTAGTTCATGCCAAACAAGTAACATATACCGAGCACAACATATAAGTTAGAGCATGCCGAGTAAATGAGTGTTGACTCACTCATGTAACAAGTCACTCAAGTTGTAAGTAGATGGTATGTGCTGAGTGATTCAAGAGCCAAGTAAGAAGTGCATGCTAAGTCATTCAGATGCCAAGTAACAGTATTGAAGTCGGTATGTGTCAAGCACCAAGGACTTCAGTTTCCAAGCAACACAGTTTTGTCATAGTTGTTTGTACTGGCACAAACTACTATGTAACCATTTTTTTAGATGACTTAAAGATTGAATTACAATATTTTGGTAATAAGGATGAATCTTAAGTTGGAATCTCTATGCATTACATGAAACCAATCAGCTAAAAGGAAGGTTTAAGTGGCAATATCAATGAATCACAGTTGTTATTTCATACCTAACCCTAAGTCACCTAGTTCTTCTTAAGGAAGACAAACCCTAAACTTCCTATGAGCATGAAAGGGAATGAATGAATGATCAAGGAGAGTTTTTCATGTGCAAACCAGGACATTCGTGGTGACCAAGGTATTATGATATTAATTGTATTGCAAAATTAGTTAAAGGAGAATAGAGGAAGGAAATAGTGAATAGTAGAGAGACATCTGATCAAGAAGGATCAAGTACACAACAAGATAGAGGTGATCTATGATCAAGCATAAGAGTGTTAATCATGGGATCAATATTGAAACATTTGAATAGGTGAATTAGTTAAATCTCTTAATAGAGTAGTCCTAATAGGTTGTATTGAAATCCTCTAACAAGGTGAGGTTGCTTAATTGTGAGTTGAAGTCCTTTAGCAAGGTACACTTCTAATAGGGTGTTGAAATCCTTTAACAAGGTAAGACCTAATAGTCTTTGTAATCCATTAACAAGGCAGACCTTTCACATAGTAGATCATGTTTCATGGTCAAATATTATAACTTTTATTAGATACACTCTATTACTATAGTAGTGAAGATTTGCGAGTTTCATCCCCACCCCAATTTTACCTTCTCATTGGAGAGTTTCTGTGTAATTGAATATATTATGTGATATATGTGTGAATACTTACTTACATGCTTTAGATGTACATGATTTACATGGTATTTCAATTTATTTGTTGAATGTATGAGATGGATGTGTGGTGAATATTTTATGGGTCAAAGTTTAAAGCACTAATTTACCCCGCCCCACTCAGAAGTTTACCTTTCCCATTGAAATTCCAACATGATGTCATTAGTCATCGAAGTAATTAATAATTTTTTTATCTGCATTCATTGGTTTTCCACTAGATTATCTAGTTTTGGGCATTCATTGATGTAATTATTTTACATTTACTTCCTCCTATTAGCATCATGTAAGTATGGAAACACCATCCATAGAAAATGAGGTATCGTGAGGATCTTTCAAGGGAAAAAGCACAAACCTCTATCACCTTTTATAAAGAAAAAGGATCCCTAAACACAAAGTGTTCAAATTTAATGATGTAAAAATATCATTTGTGTCTAGAATTTGAAGATGATGTAAACTGATGAAATGTCTGAAATTGGATGAATTTTATGCCTATAATTTTTTTAATTATTTTGAGTAAGCATTTATTTTTTTATTTTTTTAAATTAAGTCCTTTTTTACTAAAAAATATGAGGTGTAGTTCCCATCAAACAAGTTTATGCAAATCATCTTTTTTTTTCTTTGTTTTGAAAATATGTTATAATGACATGTATAGCTAAGGAACAAAAAAAGAAAGATTGGTTTTTTAATGTATATTTTCTTTGTTATAAGTACTCGAATTTGACCTTGTGAGAAACCAACAATTTTTTCCACCCATCAAAACTTCCCTATCAAATCTACACCTTTTTGAAAAACAATTATAGATTCTTGAAGAGGACTCTCTCCCCTAGGGATAAATATATTTTGTCATTTATTTTGATATGATTTACTATTTCTTCCCTTTTTTAAGGAAGCATCTTCTAAAATGTCAAAATGTCTATTTATAATATTTTAAAATTATAACATAATATAACTAATAAAAATATTATGAAATTTATATAACTATGATATTGACTCTAAGATCTATAAAAGGGTATTTTTAGTTTTGAAAAAAAAAGTTTTGATAAAGAAACGAGATTTGACCAAAACAAGCTTAGAGGTCCTAAAAGGTGACACAAATTTGTGCTTTTACCCTCAAATGCAACATTAAAAATGAGGTATTAATTGTTATCTTTTGTAGTCATAACTAGTAAAACTTCTTTGAGGTTTTTGCACCCATCTTCTCATCGCAAGTGAGGATTTTTCCTCACTAATGCTCATCATTTTCTTTTTTGGGAACTTTTTCTTGTCTTCTATAATTTTATTTTATCTTTATTTATTCTATCACACAGTTAAGTTATTCATGTGAGAAGCTATTCGCATGAAGATTACAACCTTACCAACAACATGTTAAATATAGTAATTCTCCTGAATTGCACCTAACTCTCCTATCCTAAGATATTTGTATTCTTTAGGAGTAATGAAGCATACCCTATTGGGGCCATACTTGAAGATTTTATTGGTAATTTATTGAATGCTAGATAATTCAATCCCATGAACACCATATCGAGAATGGTTGAGAATTAGTGAGAAAATATATTTTTTTCCTTACATGTAACTTAATATTTATCAAGATAGATGCAATGTAAAGTATAGACTTAATTGGATTGATTTCATGCACATATCAAGTATTTTAGATCTTCAACCAAATAAAATAATATTTATAATGTTTATAAGCCCCTAATTATAATTTTCAGTGCCATGTGGTGGTTTCTTCATTATTTGATCCTTTGAATTTGTGTGTTTATTATTTTTTATTGATGAAATGTTACATGTGGTTGTTGGAAATAATTGATCAATTGTGTATTGTCTTTGATGTTACACAAAATATCATATCATTACCAATCAATGTATGTTGAGTTCACTTGGGCATTGAAGACAATTTTTTGTGTCTATCGAGTACTCCAGAGTTGATGTAAGAGCTTTTAGTAGTTTTTTAAAGCTTTTAATGTTTTTCTTAGTTTTTAGAAAGTTGTTTTTTATTAGTAACCTCAAAATATTACTTCCAATTTTGAATGTTAGTTATCAGTTCATCTTATCTTATTTTTAGGAAGCTTCACAAAAAAAATAAGCTTTTTTTGAGTTGTTTAAAAAATTACCAAAATGGCAAAAAAAATTATTTAAAAACTACCAAATATGGTAATTTCGTATTTGTATTTAAAATTGTAATTTATCTCATTGTAGGAGGAGGAGGATTTGGAAGAATAATAACTTGAAGAATTTGGAGTTCTAATATTTATTTTTGTGTTCTTTCTCTCTTATGTTTATGTTAATTGTTTGAGGAATTTTGGCTGCATCATTTGGTATCAGAGCATAGAAGATCTAGGAAAAGGATATTTTTATGCTTATGTTTTTTTGAGTTTATGTTTATGCAGGTTGAGAAGAGGAACTAGTTTCCTGAAGACTAGGTAGAGAAGATAAAATACCTAAGTTGAGGCAAAGGCAAAGTAAAAGCAAGGTTAATGGACTCATTTGAAGAACTAGATTTATTGATGAAGTATTTGCATAAGAGGAGAGAAGAAAATAAAATAAAAGAGAAAGAGAGAAAGAGGAAGGAGGAAGAGATGAGGTGATTAGAGTTGAAAGAAATGTTAAGAGAATTGCAAGAAAGCTGGCAAATGTTGAGTTGTCATTTTGCACAATGCTTAACGGCAGGAATCTTTTCGAACTCCTCTCTTGAAAAGCTAATCAGAGGATCAACTCCAAGGTTTCAGGTGATCTTGTGACCTACTAGAATCCACTCAATTTAAGATAAATGTGAATGTTCACGAGGAGGCCTTTCCTAGTTCGAACCAATTTCAGATCAAATGATCAATCTGCTTGTTGTTTCAAAATTAACCACAAAAGATATATGTTTTTTGGTATTTTCTATTCTTATGATGAATGCAATCTAACAATGCAACTATATGAATTCCTAATTTAACAAGGGGTTAGTAAAGAAAGTAACAAAAACTTTAAAACAAATAACATGAAATTAAAATCCTAATGGACATAAGCTACAAAAAACAACACATTTGCCAATTAAGCTTTCAAAGAAATCGGTAGGTAACCAATGAGAGTAGGAGCAACACTTTCTTAATTCCACTAATGCAATCATCAGTGAGAAACTTAGTAACTATATGGTGTTTTTCTCTTCATCAAATTGCAAGGCCATGAAAAGTGCACTCATGTGAGACAAAGAGTTATGCAGGCACAACTTGGTGATTTCTTCTCGAGCTAGATACATCAGAAAAATTCATTAAACTATAGCAAACACTGGAACTAAAAGATCGCACAACTAGAAACAATGCAATAAACCTTTGGCTCAATCACAATTCCATGAAAAAAATTCACAAAACAATGACACATTTAGGCAAGAATCACTACACTCTAAATGTGAGCACCAAAAGCATAATTTTATTAAAAAATAATGGTGGCCCCAATTACATATTACAATGGAGTATTTATAAGAAATTGTCTCCTCAATTTGTGTTGAGAGTGAGAGATATCTTCATGCAATAATATGCTTTAGATTTAATAAAAAAAATTAATTATATACAAACTAACAATCTAACTGGTGCTAAGTAAGAATCCATCCATTTTTATATTCATTAATTGGATGCATGAGCCTTTGCATGTCATAAAACAAAGAATTTATGAGAGAAAAAGAATAAGAAATCCTTCAGTCGATGTGGAAGTGACTAGAAGTGTCTAGAAGCTGATCATTTATTGGGCGTTTGTCAAAGTTAAATTGCTATCAGAATGTGCTTCTGATGCATGGAAAGCTCTATTTTTAGAACTAGCAATTAACTGTCGACAGAGCTTTCTGAAAATATGCACCTGTGGACCTGCAGACCTGTGTGAATTGTGCACCTTCATGAATTGCACACCTACAGAGCTAGGCACCTCGATGAAATTTGTGCAAGGTGCTCAAATTGCCAAAAAATCAAAGTTCTTAGTTTTGAAAATGATTTTTGGGTTTTGCTCAAATGGGGTTTTAGATCACTTTTGTGTACTTACTTTGATCCTTTTGATGATTTATACCTTCTTTATAGCCAAAAACTTTTATAAACCCAAACTCATTCTACTTCTAAAATCCCAAGGCACTTGTGCTGAATCTTGTCATTAATAGTTGCATAAGATGAAGAACCTGTTCTAGTTCACGTATTTGACCTCTGTATCTTTGATCTTTAGTGTAAATTCCTTGATTCTTTCTTCTCTTCGACTATCTGATCCTTCCCAATCAGAGACCAAGTGATCTAGATTATCCAAAATGATCAAACATTTGAAACATTTTCATACCTTTTTACAAGTTTTTCTAGGTCCATTTAACTGGCTTTTTCGGAGGTCTTCTGCTCAAAATATCAAGTTGAAACTTTCATTGATCCCTAAAATTGGACAACTAAAGGCTTGCTATTTTAGGGACTAAAATTAGATCTTTAGTTCTTCTTTCCACCGGTGTAAACAGTTCTAAATTTTGAGCTCTAGGTCAAAAGTTATAACCTCGACAAGTTGAGGATGCCCTTTTATCTACACAAAAATGCAAACATTAATCTAGAGAGTTGAAAATACTTAATTAAGACAAATCCTAATAATGACGAGAAACAACCCTAAATCCCTAAGTGTCGAGAACACCTTAAAAACTTAATTTTACCCTTGGAATGCAAAAAAAAAGGATGCACCTTGTGCACTTGACAGGTGTGCCTTTCATCAAATTTTAACATATGGGTGTGCAGCAACGCACCTCATGGGGTGCATTGATGTGCACCCTATGTTGACTTAAGTGCATTTAAAGCAAAAAAATGAATACTAAAGTGCACAACAGGCACACATCATTAGGTGTGTTATTGCACACCTTAACTCAAAGTTTTAACATTGTTCCATTGCTTTAGTGTAGGTAGGGGAGGCGATGATGGGGTGGTGTGCACCTCTTCTGGTGTGATGATACGATGAGGAGAGCCAGAGGAAGCAAGAATAAAAAGTGGAGGAGTGAGGGGGGTGCATAGCTACACTGCTATGCACTTACCTATGATGAGTGCCCTTTTATGTGTTTTAGTGCATTAGCACACCTGGGTAGGTGCACTGGTGCACCTTTTTGCTTTGCAAAAAGACTTATCTCCTCTAATGATGAAATCCAAACTTTGGGTTTTTCAAAATGGGACCAAGATCTGACCAAAAACACTAGAAAAGGACTCAAACCCAGACTAGGGATCCGAAAAGTCGAAAAAGAAATAAAGTAGGGGGTTCCAATTTCTAATCGAAATGGGGTATGCATTTTGAAACCACAATAGCAACAATTAAGAAAGCTAATGGAATTAGAAATGCAAAAATGATACCTACCAATCAAAAAGAAGATTGCATGGTCTTTTTAGAAAAATATTCAGAAGAAGAAAAGGAAAGAGGAGACACAAAAAATAAAAGAAGAGATAAAATATAAATGGTGAGTATATCAATGACTATTTTGACATCAGGAATTGAAGAAGCCAAGATAAACATAGTTGTGGAAGAGCCTTTTTGTCATTTTCAACCTTATGTTCAGAATGAGCAAATAGAAAAGGTTGTTTATAATGAGATTTCTAATTAAGATGTTTTAGATATTTTTAATGCGGTATATGAATGTTCTCAAAGGTATTATGTTAACTATGGAAATGGTGGATTTTCTGATATATTATATGTTGAAGACATAAATAATTGTGGTACAAAGGTTTATACAGAAGAAAAAGAATTTCAGATTTTAAAAGCTGAGAAGATATTGAGTAGAATATGGATTAAGAAAAATAAGAGGAAGAGGGATCCAATGATAGATGCAAAGATGAATGAAAAAATATCAAAAATTTGAAGGACCAAGAAGAAGGGATAAACTTGCATTCCTCTAAGTTAATAAAATCAATGTTTGATACAATGGACGAAAATTTTCTAGAAAAGAAGCTTTACACATTCAAAAAATAACTTGTAGGAGCTACATTCTTTCAACCAGAGGAGAATGATGTAGAAGCTTTAGTGGCTTTCAAAGTAGGAGCTTTTAGTAGTTTTTTAAAGCTTTTAATGTTTCTCTTAGTTTTTAGAAAGTTGCTTTTTATTAATAACCTCAAAATATTACTTCCAGTTTCAAATATTAGTTGGCAGTTCATCTTATCTCAGTTTTAAGAAGTTTCATGAAAAAAAATAGCTTTTTTCAAGTTGTTTTAAAAATTACCAAAAATGGCAACAAAATAGTTTTATTAAAAAACTACCAAAAATGGTAATTTTGGATTTGTATTTAAAATTCTAATTTATCTCATTGTAGGAGGAGGATTGGAAGAATAATAAAGAAGAATTTGGAGTTCTAATATTTATTTTTGTGTTCTTTTTATCTTATGTTTATCTTAATTATTTAAGGAATTTTGGTTGCATCAAGAGTTTTCCTAGTTCAGAAGATAGTGTATATCGAGTTCACTTGGACAACAAAGGAAAGTTTGTAGAAGTTGAGTGTTAATCGAGCTCACTTAGTTAATGAAGGAAATGTTGGATAGAACTAGTGTTAATTGAGATCACTCGGTTATTAAAGGAACCTTTGAATATGCAGTGTTAACCGAGTTCACTTGGTTAACACAGAAAAATCACTTTGAGTTAGTATCTACTAAGCAGGGTCAGCTAACAAAGGATTTTCTTGTTTCGGTATATTGAGTTGGATTAAATTGTTTGTTGGTTCTAGCTGACTAAGGAGATAACTATTAATTATTCTAATTTTTATTCAAGCCAACTTGATAATGTGTAAGATATAAATATAAGGTCAAGTTGAGAATTAGAAAGAAAAAAAAAAAGTGGAACATAATTGAAGATTTAATGATGCTTAAAGGAAGTGAACTAGAAGGATGAGCAGCATATCCTTGTTGAGATACAAAGATACATTCGATCAGGAATGATCAAGTATACAAGCCAAAATTGACATTTGTAATCAGCAATTCAGTTGCATCAGAAATCAAGCTATCTCATTGTTACTCTCTAATCATTATAACGGTGATATAAATCTCCTAACAAAGTTGGAGCTTAACAGATATTTGTAAATCCTCTAACAAGGTGGCATTTCTATTGAATTTTATAAAGACGTCTAATAAGGCCACTCATAACAAGGTGATTAAATTCTCTAAAAGGGTCACACCTAACAGTGTGTTTTTTAACCTTTAATAGGGTTGGCTCCTAACAAGACTCACTTCAAAAGAGTGAAAATTGGTAACTAGATGCAATTGGTAGTTTTTCCCAAATTGGATTTCCACATTAAAATCTTGGTGTCAAGTGTGTTCATGTTATTTCTTTTATATGTTTATATCAAACTAAGTTAAAATAAGATCAATCACAGATAATATCTTAAGATTTTCATGTTAAGCATTTACCAAGCTATTTTAGTGATTACAGAGTTACAACATTTTTCCTATGTATATACCGAGTTACATCAGAGTTCAATTTCGATTGACATCTAAGCCCCTACAATTTATTTTTGTGGTAATTGATTCACCCCTCCCCTCTCAGTTACACCTCTTATATTTCCAGTAGTGGTAATGGAATTTATACAATCATATGCGTAACATTTTTAAAATGGTTGACTATATTGATTCTATACATAATATGTTTTAGATCAAAGGAAGATAAGAAAAGAAGTATTTTGCAAGGACTAAACAAGTAGAACAGAAGAAGTGTGAGACTATGTGACTAAGAATGGATATCTTGAGTGTAGAACAAGGATTGGTGAGTTTGGATGATTTGGTATGATCCACATAGAATGTAGAAAATCTTGGTCTAAGGTGGATAAAGTAGTCATGCCCATACAAAATTAACTAGTTTAGTAGTGAGATGAGATACTATAGAAGAAAAATATCTGTGAGGTTAAACATAGGGATATTTTAAGATTAGGTTATATTTGGCATTGCATGGATAGATGTGTGTCATATATGATGTGCACGCATGTGATTAGAGGAATAACACCTTTAAAATATAAAAAATATGTCCAAAAGATTAAAAAATGATGTCCCTTTAAGGGTGAGGGACAATTGTAAAGATGCAACTCATGATGAGAATAAATAAAAGGCGCAAGTTAACAAACATGCATCTTTAAGATCAATCCTTCATAGATCTTATGAAACATTGGAGAATTGATCTTCTAAAAATAAGAAGAACCAAGATGTTTACTCCAATAACAACATCATTGTTGTAAAACATCCACAAAAATTATAACAATGATGAAGATTTTCAAGAATGTTATGTCTAAAATGAGAAGGATTTAAAGGGAAATAAACATTCTCAATTAGTTAATTGAGTTAGAGAGATGGCATGGTATATTAAATTTTTGAAGGTCATATATTATAACCCAAAACTAATAGATGTCTAAGCAAGGAAAATAAAATCTAGAGGTATCTAGTTAAACGTGAAAATATATATAATAGTTTCATAACTTAACTATGGAAAGGAGCTAAAAAAAGTCACTTATAACAAATATTGTAGAGGAGAATCTCTCATTGAGCTTAAACTCATTAGGATGAAATAAATTTTCCTTTTTAGTGACTTCCTTGGAAGTAAGAGGGATTCAAAATTTTAGGGTAAAATGGACTTCTTATTGTTCTATCACTACCACAAGTAAAGATAGTCAAATATTAACAATAGATTTCATGAAGAAGATCAACTTGGGCTGCTTAAAAGTGGGCTCAAGAAAATATCTACTTGGTCTAATGTATCTGCCAAAAGGTGCTAAAAGAGCTCATTTATACTTTAGTACACAAATCACTAGGAGTGCTTCCCTTGAATTTTTAGTAGATTTTGAAAACTATCCATTTCTAACACTCAATATGAAATCCTCTTGAAGTCAAGGAAGAGTAATCCAAAAATAGTGTTCCCTTCTCTAAATCCATAAGAATAAAGTATATTAATCTTGAAAGTTACATAATTGAATATATCACACTAGACATGAAACAAATTACTCAATTTTCGATACAAATAAAAAAGCATAATAAATAATCTTAATATCATCAAATCATATGATAAAGTAATTGGAGGTTCCTCGGGAAAATCTTTGAAAAAATTGACTTCCATGATGATTGAGAGAATTGATTGATCTTCTAGAATGAAATAGAAGTTGAAGGACTTTCGTATGGCTTCTTATTGTTTAAATCATGCAACACTAACATAATAACAATTAAGGGAAATTTTGTGGTGATCATTCTATGTATGTACAAAATATTTTCCCTTAATTAGAGAATAAACATCACTTTGAATCAAGTTTTTGATATAGTTTAATCTTTGATTTTCACAAATTGTTATCGATGGTTGGCCTAGCCTTAGCAAGGTGCAAGACTAATAAACATTTAATCTTGATATCGGTACAATCATTCCCCCTATTTCTATTGTGAGCATTCCTTGCATCACATACAAATAAATTCATGTGTTGGAGTGATACTTTCCCTAAATTTGGTTTGCCTCAAGAGGGTTTTAGACTCATAATTTTTGTTAGATGTTTCTCACTCCTTATCTATATGATAGTCATTTGTTTCAATCTTTTTTCCCTTTTGAGGCTCTTTATAGTACTAAAAATTCAATAAGGAGTTGCTCATTCACTTTGGTGGTGAATTATGGTAGATGGCCATCCTTGTGAAAATCAATAAAGTTAGATTGAGAAGAAGAAAAAAAAATTCAGGTGGAGATATCATGGGTCCCATTTTAGAAGTACTAGATATGGATTTGATATATATATATGTATGTATGTATGTATGTATGTATGTATGTATGTATGTGTGTGTGTGTGTGTGTATGTATGTATGTATGTATGTATGTATGTATGTATGTATGTAGACACACACACACACATAGAGATAGATCACAATTTCAACATTGATGCTCTTCTATATTTATGTGTAATATAACTATCACTTGTACTCTAGAGGCCCAAGAGATATGCCGATTTCTAATGCCACAATCTAAATTCAAGTTAGGGATTTTCTCCTTTTGTTCTCTAGTTCTCTATATTGGCATAAAGCCACAAGCTTATTACAATTTTGATATCCCCAAACATAGCAATCTTTTCAAAGCATAAAATTCACGTCTCTGAAACATACACTAAGAATCCAAGTGTGCCTACTGAAACTGGTAGCCTATCAAGGCATAGAAAACTAAATTGCATCCAACCCAAACATTATCAACTAAAAGACAACCCAAAAAATACGATATCAACAAACAATCCATGAAAGCTTAGAACATTGAATTGAATTCATCCCTAAACCTTTTACCGTGATTCCCAAGAGTGAACAGAAAGAATTTGAATGAAGCACATGTAAAATCAAGAATTGAACCTACTATGAGCTTAAAACATAGAAAATCTAAGCTTTATGTGTTGTTCAAATATTGACAATGGTTGCAATTGGAGACCACAAATGCTAGGCTTGAAAAGCAACATGGAGATGTAGACTTTTGAAAGTCCAATGAATCTATCTTACAATGGCAGTATCTCTATATAGAGGAGAAGAGAATGGTTTTTATCAATCTACGCACATGTCATGGTGTCTATTACATTGGAAACTAAATCCCATCATATCAGGATCTACGACAATTTGCCACAATGCCAAGGTGGTAACAGGTTTGCAGAAGAACTCAACGTGGAAGCAACTTATTGTCCATCTCCAGTACGTGGGAAGTATTTTGAAGTGGCATATGTCTATCCAACACCTAAATAGGAAATTCTGACTTGGATGGGACAATTCCTGACTGACAATCCTGTAGTAAACGGGAGAACACAATTGAAAATCAAAGAACTAAAAAAATTCATCAATAAATTCACCGGCTATGGTGTTGGAATTTAATGCAATGGTTGTCTTGCCCATAGAGCCAAATGGCCACCTACCACCCCTAACAGATTACAGAACAACCAAAAAATTTAATACGGGTAGGTGAGTTTTCAAATTTGGAAAAGAGGGGGAAATTTTGTGTGGTAGAAAACAAAAGGAATGTCTCAGATTCATTCGAGCAGATAGAGAGAAGTTAGAGGGAGAGCTCAAAAGTTGCAGAGTAGAGAAAGAAGGAAAAAGTTGATCAGCAGATCAGTCATTGCAGAGACAAAAGGAATCGTTGTTGTGCTTGCAGTTGCACGTGCTTCTTCTTATCATTTTGTAAGTTTGTAGTTTATTGGTTTTAACCTGAGAAGTAGTGATTGCTCCAAGCACCATTGTATGCAGCCATTAGAGCTCTAAGTTTAAAGTTTAAAGGTTGAAGTTTCATTAGTTTGAATATTTAGGGTTATTTTAAGGTTTTCTAGTTGAAGCCGAATGCTCCCAGATTTTGTAATAGTTTAAATCTCAATTGAATAGAAAAGCAAGCAGGCATACTTGAATCTATTGTTCTTCCTCTTCTATTCATTGCATTTGAGAAACTTGTTTGAAAGGTTAAATCTTGGCTCTCTAGTTTTAATGATAAAAGCATTCACGTTAGAATTTTTCTAAGTTATAATTTTTTTTTTCTCAGTTGGAGCTGAGCTTACTCAGCATCCATTGTTGCCGAGCAATTTTTTCTTTGAGTGTCAAGCTAACTCGACACCTACTAAATTTTTCCTTTGTGTGCCAAGCTCACTCGGCACCTATTGCCTATCACTCAACACCATCAAGTGCCGAGCAATCTGTGACTCAACACCTTCAAGTGCTAAGCAAGTGCCGAGTAAAATTGGCACTCAGCACCTTCATGTGCCGAGTAGTTTTCTAGTGCCGAGAAAAATCTTTTGGTTTAGAGTTGTGAGTTTTAAGTTTAATTTATATTTCTCAAATGGTATTAGAGCTTTGAGGCCCCACATCCAAAGTGAGTTAGGGCAATTTTTTCTGGGATATTTGACATGGCAGGAGATGCAAGAAAGATATGGCAGCAGCCACCACCATTCAATGGACCAAACTATGATACATGGGCAAAGAAGATGAAGACCATAATGGTTGCAAATGACTTATGGGAGTTTGTAGTTAATGGGTTCAATGATGTGACTGACCCAACTCAGTATGCTACTCTCACAAATGCACAAAAGACTCATTTGAAAGAGTCAAAGAGGAAAGATGCAAAAGCATTAAGTCTTATTGAAGCAGCAATAACAAAGGCAGTATTCCAAAAGATTGTAGCAGCAAATTATGCAAAGGAAGCATGGGATATCTTTGAGACAAACTTCAAGGGGACTGATAAAGTTCATACTATAAAGCTACAAAATATAAGGAGGGAGTTTGAGAACCTTCAGATGAAGGAAAATTAATCAATTGCAAACTTCAGTTCAAGGACATCCAATGTGATTAACCAACTGAAGTCAAATGGAGAAGACTATCAAGAGTAGAGGATAGTGGAGAAGATATTGAGGAGTTTACCTCATAAATATGACAATTTGGTCATGACCATAGAAGAGGCAAAAGACCTCACTATTTTGACAATGGATGAGTTGATAGGTACTCTTCAAACCCATGAGCATAGGATCAATAGATCCACATCTTCTTCTTTCCAAGAGCAAGCATTCAAGGCTTAGTCAAATCCAAGAGGAAGGGGGAGAGGAAGAAATGGCTCAGGTAGAAAATCTAGAGGTAGAGGCTGAGGTAATGGAGGACAAAGAAATGCTGCAACAAAAAGTTCAAGAAGGGCAGATGGAGCAAGTAGCTCAAAAAATACTTCAAGAGGAGGTAAGAAAAATTACAACTCAAATAAGAGTAATGTAGAATGCTACTACTGTCATAAATATGTACATTATGCAAGTGAATGCTGGAAGAAGAAAAATGATCAGTCAGGAAAAGCAAATGTGGCTAATGTGAACATGGGAAGTGGAAACAATGCCACTACCTTCATCATGTGTAATGTTGGTGAAGAAGGAAGCCCTGAGGTTTGGTACCTCAATAGTGGATGTAGCAACCATATGAGTGGTAATCAAACCTTGTTTTCATTCATTGACAACAATTTCAAATCTAAGATTAAAATGGGTAACAACTGAACCCTACCAGTTGTGGGAAAAGGATCTATTATGGTCTTCACCAAGAAAGGTGAGAAGAAGGAAATACAAAATTTTTATTTTGCCCCTGGTATGAAGCACAATTCGATGAAAATTTGTCAGCTCATTCAAAATAGATACAAAGTGCTAATGGAGAATGACAGGTGTGACATCCATGAAAATGATGCGATCAAGAACTTACTTGCAGCAGTTCAAATGACAAAGAATAGAATGTTTCCCTTGAAGATAGAGACATGTTTCTCATCTTAAGTTGGTGTTGCACCTCTCACACAATCAGCTCTAAGGAGTGTGATTGAAGACCCCTCACGACTATGGCACCTCAGGTATGGTCATCTAGGCTATGCTGGTTTAAATTTGTTATCAAATAAAAGAATGGTAGAAGGTTTGCCATGTATAGGAAATTCATGTGACAAGTGTGAGGCTTGTATTTTGGGTAAGCAACATAGGCTTCCCTTTAATTTTGGAAATTCTAAGAGGGCTGGATATCCATTAGAGTTAGTGCATACTGACCTAGTCAGTCCTATGCAAGTTACTTCCATTGGGGGAGTACTTATTTCATAACATTTATTGATTAATTCAGTCGTAGGACATGGGTGTATTTCTTAAAGAATAAATCTGAAGCATTTGAAAAATTTAAAGAATTTAAAGCCCAGGTTGAAAGAGAATGTAGACACTATATCAAATTCCTAAGATCAGATAGAGGAGGGGAGTATACCTCCAATTCTTTTGTAAATTTTTGCAGGAAACATGGTATAAAGAAAGAGCTCATAGCCAGCTATACACCACAGCAGAATGGAGTGGCTGAAAGAAAGAATAGGACCATTGTTGAAATGGCAAGGAGCATGATGAAAGAGAAAGGTCTCCCAACTGAATTTTGTGAAGAGGCTGTGGTAATAGCAGTTTACCTAATTAATAGGTGTCCTACAAAGGTATTCCATGACAGAATTCCAATGGAAGCATGGTCACGAGGAAGATGGACAGTTGAACACCTAAGGGTGTTTGGATGTGTTGCATATGCACATGTGCCTAAAGAGAAAAGGAAAAAATTGGATGAAAAAGGTGTGAAGTGCATCTTCATAGGGTACAACTCAAAATCAAAAGCATATAGATTGTATGACCCATTGAACAACAAGATGACTCTTTCAAAAGATGTGGAATTTCTTGAAAATCAGTCTTGGTATGGTCCAACTGATGAGTCACCGAGCACTTCAAATAAATTGTCAATTATGAGTGAAGAGGATGCTGATGAATAGCAAGAAGGAGTAGATAGAAGAAAAGGCAAGCAACCTCAGTCATTGCCAAGGTCCTCTAGGCATGACCGAGTGTCAATGCCAACTAATAGTGAAGACCAAGCTAGTCAACAAAGCAATAGCAGTAAAGATTCTAATCCCATACTCTCCTCCCTCTTACCAAGAAAGACCAAGAGTCTTAGGGAGATATACCAAGATGAAAGGTATGAAGATTATGATGAGAGTGTTAATTTTGCATTATTTTCTCATAGTGATCCAATATATTTTGAAGAAGCTATTAAGGAGAAGAAATGGTGTAAGGCCATGAATGAGGAAATAGATGCTATAAAAAGGAATGAGACATGGGAGCTAATTGAATTGCCTCCCAAGAAGCAAGTGATTGGAGTGAAATGGGTCTATAAGACTAAATGCAATGCTGAAGGCAAGATTAATAGGCATAAGGCAAGGCTGGTAGTCAAAGGCTACAAAAAGTAGTATGGAAGAGACTATTATGAGACATATGCCCCTATTGCAAGAATGGAAACCGTGCGTGTTGTCATAGCAATTGCAGCTCAGCACAAGTGGAAGGTATTACAAATGGATGTGAAGTTTGCCTTCCTAAATGGTATATTGAAAGAAGAAGTATATGTGGAGTAGCCACCTGGTTATGAAGTTGTAGGTGAAGAGAACAAAGTATATAGATTGAAGAGAGATTTTTATGGGCTCAAGCAAGCTCCAAGGGCATGGTACAATAGGATTGACTCATATTTAATGAGCAATGGCTTTAGCAAAAGCAATGGTGAGCCTACTCTGTACATTAAGGCATCAAATAGAAATGTGTTGATTTTTGTCTTGTATGTAGATGATTTAATTTTTACTGGTAATGAAAAGACTCTAATTGGTGAGTTCAAAGAGGCCATGAAAAATGAATTTGAGATGACCGACCTAAGTCTCTTGAAATACTTTCTAGGCATAGAAGTAAAACAAATGCATGATGGCATCTTCATCTCTCAAGAAAAATATATAGGGCAGATCTTGGAGAGATTTAAAATGCAAAACAGTAAGGCAGCCCCCACACCAACAATAGTAGGTCTAAAGTTGAGCAAAGAAGACAACAGCAAAAGAGTGGATCCAACACTATACAAGAGTATGGTTGGAAGTTTAATGTACTTAACTACAACTCGGTCAGACCTAATGCATGTAGTAAGTCTAATTTCCAAATTTATGGAAACACCAAAGGATTCCCATTGGCAAGCAAGAAAAAGGATCCTAAGGTATGTGAAAGGTACCAAGGGATTTGGGATTTTGTATATTGCAAATAATGATTTCAAGTTGGTTGGTTATATAGATAATAATTGGGTTAGAATTTTAGATGATAGGAAGAGCACTTCCGGATACATGTTTCATATGGGATTGGGTGCAATTTCATGGGCATCCAAGAAGCAACCTATTGTTGCTCAATCTACAGAAGAGGTTGAATACATAGCAGCAAATGTAGCAGCATGTTAGGAAATTTGGCTAAGGAGGATCCTGATAGATTTGAATGAAAAGCAAGAGGATGGAACCACAATTTATTGTGACAACATCTCATCAATTGCATTGTCCAAGAATCCAGTCTTCCATGGTAGAAGCAAGCACATTGAAATTAGATATCACTTTGAACATCAGAGAGTTGGTGGAGAATGGGGATATCAAGATGAAATTTTGCAGGTCTAAGCAGTAGCTAGCAGACATATTTACAAAGCCATTAGGCATTGGGACTTTTGTACATCTAAGAGAGTGTCTTGGTGTAGTTGATGTGGATTAGCTGTGATCCTTGTTTTGTTTGGCTCGGGACAAAGGGAGAGTGTTGGAATTTAATGCGGTGGTTGTCTTGTCCTTGGAGCCAAATGCCCACCTACTACCCCTAACGAATTGCAGAACAGCCAGAAAAATTAATACGGGTAGGTGAGTTTTCAAATTTGAAAAAGACGGGAAAATTTTGTGTGGTAGAAAACAAAAGGAATATCTTAGATTCATTTGACCAGACAGAGAGAAGTTAGAGGGAGAGCTCAGAAGTTGCAGAGCAGAGAAAGAAGGAAAAAGTTGATCAGCAGATCAGTCGTTGCAGAGACAGAAGGAATCGTTGTCATGCTTGCAGTTGCACATGCTTCTTCTTGTCATTTTGTAAGTTTGTAGTTTATTGGTTTCAACCTAAGAAGCAGTGATTGCTCCAAGAACCATTGTATGTAGCCATTAGAGTTGCAAGTTTAAAGTTTAAAGGTTGAAGTTTCATTAGTTTGAATATTTAGGGTTATTTTAGGGTTTTCTGGTTGAAGTCGAATGCTCCCAAATCTTGTAATAGTTTAAATCTCAGTTGAATAGAAAAGTAAGCAGGCATACTTGAATCTATTGTTCTTCCTCTTCTATTCATTGCATTTGAGAAACTTGTTTGAAAGGTTAAAGCTTGGCTCTCTTGTTTTAATGGTGAAAGCATTCATGTTAGAATTTTTCCAAGTTATAATTTTATTTTTCTTAGTTGGAGCCGAGCTTACTCGGCATCCATTTTTGTCGAGCAATTTTTTCTTTGAGTTCCGAGCTAACTCAACACCTACTACATTTTTCCTTTGTGTGTCGAGCTCACTTGGCACCTGTTACCTGTCACTCGGCTCCATCAAGTGCCGAGCAATCTGTGACTCGACACCTTCAAGTGCCGAGTAAAACTAGCACTCGACACCTTCATGTGCCAAGCAGTTTTCTAGTGCTGAGCAAAATCTTTTGGTTTAGAGTTGTGAGTTTTAAGTTTAATTTATATTTCTCACATATGGTTCCACATTTCCTTTAAATAATTTGTAAAATGTAACAGAAAGGAAGTCTTTTCATTGTAATGAATGAAAACGTTACCAGTTACAGATCAATACTTCAGTAAAAAAATTGTGAAAAAGGAAATAGAAAAGAGATTGTTTCATTGTACAGAATGAAAAATTTATGAGTTGTTCAACATTTTCATAAATAATATGAAAAGAAACAAATGAAAGTAAGTTTTCCATTGTGAAGAATGGATAATGTAAATGATCTATTAAAAAGAAACGCATGAAAAGAATGGGAAATTCACATGTTATGATTCAACAATTTTGTAAATAATGTGAGGCCTTTTCATTGTAAGGAATGGAAAATTGATGTAAATAATCTGTTAGAAAAATAACATTTTTTTTTAAAATAATGTGAGGCCTTTTAATTGTAAAGAATAGAAAACTCACCGTAAATAATCTGTTAAAAGGAGGTCGCTTCATTATAAAAATGAAAAAAAACTAGTTACGAGTTATAGTTCAATAATTCCATAAATAATCTGTGAAAAAGAAATAGAAAAGAGGGAAACCAAAACAAATTTGAGACATCCACAAAAATCAAGTTTGGAGGTAAAAAAAACCTGATCTCGAGCAATACCAAGTTGAAAACAAAAATAATTTTCTTTTCCTTATCTCATTTCGATTATAATGTAATCATTGTGTTTTATGAAGACTGAAGAGACAATCTCAATGGCACTTGATCAAATAGTTGGTGTGCATTCTCCAACCTTGTGCAGTTAGTCTACTACATGTTAATCATATAGTTTCTAAGAACAATTCCAAAGCTCTATTATGGTTTTATCATGTAGATTGAAACCTTTTTTGGCCTCTGCTAAGGATTTCGATGCAATACATAGATGAGGGAGACAGGTTACTAAGATGTCTAATTCCATGGTACACGCAGTGTCTTGGCAATTTTCTTCAGTAAGTTTCATAGCTTTCCTCGATTGACCATATATGTTCTCAAACATAGGAGATGTCTATCTATAAGTAGTCTCTAATGTAGCTCCACATCATTCTCTGAATCCTGCACACTAGAGACTTGCATGTAGCTCTTGAATGAGTGCTTGTTGCAGAAGCAACCAAAGCTTCAAACATGCAAGCAGCATTATGTCAATGAAATTCATGACACATAGCTCACTATCCATGTCCCCTGATAAGCATCTCATTGTACATATTCAGTGGAGGTAGAATAAATTTTTAGGCATTTTTTTAATCGGTTGTTTAGACTCCAGTAACTTGATTCCTAGTGGCTTCATTCAGAATTGTTCAATTTCAAAAATAGACCTAAAAATTTTGTTCAACAAACAGATCAAAATTCCATTTATTAATTATAGTTTATGCATTTTCAGGGACCTTATAATTATCAAGAATTCTTCATTAATAAGCTCAATCATAACCATTCAATTTCACAAGAAAAATTCTAAATTATATCTAATTTTTCCCATCCTAAACATGATCTAATAAAACAAATATTAGATGCAATTTTTTCCATTTCTACTTAAGATTGGCATTTACCTCATTAAAGAAAGAGATATCATGCAACAAGAAACTGAAATATTTTTGCTTATTGTCATTTGTACAATTATTGCAGGAGGTTTCCATAAATTGTAAACTAAATTGGGCATAACAGCACTCATAAAAAGATTGATGATTGATGTTCCAATTTTAGTACTTCTCTCAGGAGGTTTGGACTACTTGTTGGTCATTACAGTTGTTGCTCACCATTTGGCAGGTACTAAAACTGCCAAAATTTGGATGGCACAATTACACTCTTTTTTTTGTTGGATTAGAGAGCAGTTTCTTTCCTCCCATTCAAATTTTGTTTGAATTTCCTTTATTTAACCTTCCTTCTACTAATTATCTTTTCCCCTTCACACAAAAAAAGGGCTCGCCAGATTTGGCGGTTGCAAGAGAGGATGGAAATTATTGTGGAACCCTTCATCATGAATTTCACCTCACGGTGTAGGTGTTTGTTTCACTCATGTCTTTCTCAAAGTATATCACTAGTAAAATACTTGGAGGTAAGGATATTTAGATCCATTTCTATGTAGAGTTTCATATGAGCTATTGAATATATGTGCCTTACAATGACGAGATGGCATAGATGCCCTTGAGGATATTATTTATCATGAAAAAACATTTGATGTAACAACTATAAGAGCAAGCACACCTGTGTTCTTAATGTCCCAAAAAATCAAGACTTGGGAGCCAAGATGATTCTCACTAGTGAAGGTTTAGATGAAATTTTAAGAAGTCGTTTGTATTTCCACAAGGCTCCTAACAAAAAGGAATTCCACGAGGAAACATGTCACGAGATAATCACATCTTAATGAAACAAACCCTCTTTATTTGGCTCTTTATCAAAGAAATTCTAAAAATAGGTGACAATTTAAAAAGAGAATTCTGAATAGGAATAAAAAATTTAGAATAAGTTTTCTACTTTTCATTTGGTTCACCAATTGAAATAGGGAAATGTTTCCATGTTGCCTCTAAAATAAACTTATACTCATTCCAAAAAATAGTTTTTATTCTTATTCTCCATTCATATGCTTGCAACCAAGTAGGCATCATCCTCGACTTAAGATTTTAATATAGAATAATAGTCAAATTACATTCATTTATGTCCATTAGACCATAATCTAGAGAGAGGCAATCATTTCCCAAGAGAATTTAAACAAAAATTCTTTAACAAGAAAAACCTATAGAGACAATTGTTGAATGGTGTTTCATTGTAATCAATAAATAGGGAAGAGGACCTAATACTTGAGCACCCTAACTTCACGCTTTTCAAAATCCTATGTGTAATCCCCCGCTTGGGAACCCAAGAGAAATAAACCTGACATGTTACAATGTTTAGTGAACTATTTTTTTTTTAAAGTTTAAACAACATCAAGATAACATGAATGCGGAAGCAATATGAACATACACATCAAATACACATAATCAATTACAGATTTAGTTTCAATTCCTCAAGGGTTCCTTTACGTTGAGTCACATTTAATAGTTTTAAATTAATTAGTTTAAGTTTCAAGTACAATGTCACATGATCATAAAGAAATACCAGATACATATTCGCATAAGCAAATACATAAGTATAAACAATACAATGAAAGTACATCCAATTAATAACATCCACTGCACATGTCATACGGTATGTGAAAATAGATACAATAAATCAGAATACATGATAACATATATACATCATCTGAAAAGAAGTCTCTGAGATAAGAAATAAGAATGATAAAGGTACATCTTCTGCAACGAACATCCGACAACTAGCAATGTGAAAGGGGACCCAAATGGTAAGAAGACACTACCTCCCGACCGCATGGTTACCTAGTCAGGCTTCCACTCCCACCATGCAGGGAAGATAATGAACGATCCACATACGGCTAATCAAACATAAAACATTCCTAGGCAAGGTACCCCTAATAGCCAAAACTACCTCAAAGGTAACACATGCTACTCAAGAAGATAAAATAATCCAAAAGTAAGAACTCTCAATCCAATATTGACACCACATAACCAAACAACATACATGAACCAAGTATAAACCAATGCCAAGATCATAAGATAAAGTCAACGAAAGATAATTACCTCAAGTCAAAAGCCACATACCACAAGTACAACATCCATGAATCATCAATCCTCATCAATGAAAGTAAATATCCACAATAAACACATCCAACAATAAGTACACCACCAGAGGTACACAAATCTATAGAGGAGACTCAAGCTACATACTAGGGAGTGTCATCACATGGCTGCTTGAGTTACCCTGGACTGATCTCTTAATAGACCCCGGACCCTCAAGCATTGAGTTACCCTAGACTGGTTACTCTGAACCTCGGACCCTCAACATCACACATGTGGAAACCAAAAAGCCCTCTCAAGAAGACGAGGCACTCATCCCATTCCCATCCTTATTCTATACAAGCACTCAAGGCATAGTTGGGTCAAATATCTCTAACTTATCTTTTAAGTGTGTTTTCCCTCCCCAAAAGTTTTAATTACTAGATTATCACTTATTACTAACTTGCATTAGGTTACCCTGGCACTGACCACTTTGGGTTTCGGACCCCTATGCAAGCCACTCCCAAGTCATGTACCTAGAAAACCTCTCCTAAGCACATAAATCCACAGTTGTGTCCCATACCACAACACTCATAAAGATCAAACTCGGTTCCTTAACAGGCAACCTGAAAATAAGATGGTTCTCCCATCCAAGAACACATAAATGCTCCACAAGTAAAACTCATAAATATAGTCTCAATTTGAATCACAAGACATATCATGACATCCAACCACAAAATAGTATCAAACAAATTCCATAAAAACTCTGGTGTGCGTCCTAAACTGGTGGACATCTAATCAACACCAAAATCCCAAGCATAGACAGTATAAGCAAAACAATACAGTTTCATAGTTTGGGTTTTTTTTTTTTTTTTTTATTATTAATAATACACAATAAGGTAAAAAGTAAAGTTTCAGTTTCCATTTCTAGTATAAGTTTTCGGGTAGATAAGAATCCAAAATTAACCCTTGCAATTAAACTTATTCTTGTTCATATAATATCATATCATGACTTAGAAGTAATATTAATCATTTATTAAATTATTCGATTACTAAATAGAAATATTTCCCAATTCCATTAATAATTCAAATTGTTAAATAGTAAATATTATTAACAATATTAATTGCTATTTATTGTTAATTCCAAACTTATTCTAATAATCATTTACATTAATAATTATTAATTATTTAATAATTAATAATTAATTAATAGTCAAAAATAATTGACAAGAATCTCGATTAAATGATATTTACTAAAATATTAATTAATTAATTTTTTATTTTTTTTTTAAAAATTAATATTTTAAACTATGAATTAAATCCTTTTTAAATAAATAACATTAATTATTTAAACAATTAATAATAAATTTATTAAATTAAAATTATTAATAATTAATAAATTAATATTAAATAAATTCAATACAATTCAATTCAATTTTTTTTTTAATTCCATTTTAAAATTAATAAAAAATATTAATAAACATAGCGTATTTTTAAAAAGCCCGCTAGCTTTATAAAGGGCCACCAGCCTTTTGAAGCCCTACGACAGTTCTGTCGTAGCAGGCTGCTGCCGCAGCAGCATTACATAGTGTAGAATAAAATTTTAGTATGCAAAGAACATTAACAAACAAAGTAAACATTCACAAACCAAAAACTAAATTCACATATATGTTTAGACAAAGAAAAGCAAAACAAAAAGTGCAAACCTCACAAGAGAAAACACTCCATGCTTTCTTGATTCTGTAGATGTGTCCTTTTGATGTGGATGTATGCTCAAGATGCTCAAAAGCTGCTTCAATGGAGGTGAGTAATGGAAAATTGGTAGCTTTGTGAGCTCTCAATTTGGCATTATAAGGGTAAGATTGATGGCTTTGGTTCTCAAAATAGCATGGTAACTTTAGCTCACAGATTGTTGATAAAATGGCTTGGGAGGAGAACCAATTTATAGGCTAAGGGCTTGAGGGATGGAGGGCTGAGATGCAAGGAGAGATGAAGGCTTAAGGAGGGCTAGGATGCACTCAAAGGAGAGCACATGGATTGTGCTTGTTTAGCACCAATGGGAAGGTGACACTTGTCACAAGGAGGATGAGTGTGAGAGGGTAGGGTAAAGGGTTGGTTAAAGGCGTGATGAGTGGGGTTGAGTATGTACGAGGAATGAGTGTGGAAGAGGGAAGAGTGTGGAAGATGGATGTAAGAGTCATGAGTGGGCTTGTAAGAGTCTTTTATGGTTTGTAAGAGCACTCATGACTTGATGGTTGAGATTTTTGAGGGGAGACTTTGGTTTGGATTAGGAAAGTCTTAAACTTGTTTAAGGAATGTGACAACATTAGGGGGTGGATTAGGCTTGGGTTTAGGATTAGATTTGATGCAGGAGCATCTTGCATGGGAAAAATATTGGGGGAAAAAAAAAAAAAAAAAAAAAAATCTGGAGGAGAGAGAAAGTGACGAAAATTAGAGGAGAAATAATAAAAAAATAAAAAGGAGAAAAGAAAGGAAAAGAGGATTTTTATTTTCGAGGTGCATAGGTGGCATAAATAGAAAAAAAAAAAAAAAATAGTTGTCATTACATTAATCGAGGTGTGTAGGTGGCATCTTAGAAGCTTGTGGAAAGTTTCTTAAATCTTGCATTTAATATTTGTTGTGATTCATAAAAGAAATGTAATTTTCTAATTGGGCCACATGGTGGTGCTTAGTTGTAATTCTAGAAGGTTATGGAAGTTTTAAAAGGTTGTGGATATTGTGTAAGAGGAATTCTAGAAGGTTGTGGATAAGTCATGCATAGGGTGGTAAGTGCCTATTTAAGCAAGGCATATGAGCATTTCTAATCAAGCTCAAGGAGTAGCTTGAGGAGTGGAAGCTCGAGGAGTAGAAGTTTGAGAAGTAGAAGCTAGAAGGCATGAAGACTTCAAGGTGTGAAAACTCCAAAGGTGTAGCTCTTCAAGTAGAAGTTATTGGTGAAGCTCTTGGTGTGAAGACTCTTATTTAGGATTTCTCTTATGTTGAAGAAGTCATATCATCTTGTGGGTGTTGTAAGGAATTTTCAAGTATAATAAAAATATTTGTGAAGCATTTTTTTTTTTCTTGGTCTTTATATTGTTGCATTCTTGGTTGTGAGTTGTTAGAGTGGTGTGGCCCTCTATCAGTGGTATCAGAACGTACCTACATTAGTGGTATCAGAGCGTACCTACATTAAGATTAGAGATGTTAGAGATGTGCAAGTGGATGGCATTAATGAGGTTGGGTGAGTTAGTGGCTAAGCTAGGTTAGGATGGGTGGATAGGGTGGATTAGGCTACATGGAGGATTAGGGATAAGTTAGGAGTTTTTAGATTTGAGGATTTTATTTATCAAATAGATTTATTTAATAAATGGGGATTTTTGAAATTAGATAGAAGAATAGGATTTAATTGATAAATAATAGGTTATTTGATTTATCAATTAGGACTATAGATGATTAATTAAATTAATCAACTAGGGATGACAAAGGATTAATTAAATAAAAATTTAATTAATAATGTCTTTAGAGATAACTAAATAGGATTACTAAAGCGGTGTAATCAAATTTAGGTGTCTACACATAGTACTGCTGCAATAGCAGCAGTAATTGCTGCGGTAGTAGCTAAACTGCCGACCATAGAGGTAAGGCGGGGTAGGGAGTGGGTAAAACTCGCCCCTCCCCATATATATTTTTTTTTAAATTTTTTTTTTAATATATAATATTTAAATTGCCCACTTTTTTTTAAATTATTATATTTAAAATTTAAGAACTGTTTTATTATTTGATAAATTTTCATTTCATTATTTCAAACAAATCATACAATAAAATATTTTATATATATATATATGTATGTATGTATGTATGTATGTATGTACATATATATATATATATATATATATATATATATATATATATATATATATATATATATATGTACATATATATATACATATATACATATATATATATGTATATATATATGTACATATATACATATATATATATATATATATGTATATATATATGTACATATATATATACATACATATATATATATATATGTACATACATACATACATACATACATACATACATATATATATATATATATATATATATATATATATATATATATATATATATTTAATAACCTTTGCATTATTACTCTGATAGGAAAACTAAGTTTAACCATTCAATTTTTAATCCAAAATTTTCTTTTCCTTGCAAACTTTTTCCCAAATTAATTTTCGTTCTTAAAATCTATTGAGAGAGGACGTTTATCTTTTAAATCTCAAGCTTGATTTCAATATCCAATAGATTCTCGTATTTAATTAATTTCTTATTCAAATACAATCCTCTAAAAATAAACTCAATGAAGTATCCATCTATGCCATCTACAGATATTTCTCAAATAAGAACAATATTGCATACCAGAAAAATAACACATGCAAAAGACACAGAGCAGACAAAAACTTGAAGAGTGAAAACCACTATACAATCAAGCCACAAGACCCTACCTGGATCTGATACTAACCTTTGACAACTAGATGCAAATTCCTACCGCAAGCAAAATCTTTCAAGCCACATAAAATTCTTTTCTTTCCAAACCCTTTGAGTTGCTCTCCATCAACCTGTGTGTGCAATAATGACCCTAAAACCTCTAATATAGAATCTAATTACCTTTTAGGGTTTCTGTCACCACCACTTCTAAAATTATAATTATTTAATTTAATTAATTCTTTCATGCACAATTAATTTCCTTTTTAATTAAGACAAATGAATTATTAAATTACTTTATTTAATTTCCACTTGACTTTGTTTTAAATTAATTTATTAACCTTTTAAATCTCATGTGCACTTTAAAATATCTTTATTAAGTTCACATATTTTATCTTTTAAATTAATTTCTTATATTTAATCTTATGCATGCATCATGCGAACTTAAATATTTTTCATAATTTAATATCTTTTCACTTCTTAATTTATTTTTTTGAACGTTTAATTTGATCAATATTTATTAACTTAAATGACAATAATATTTAGCATTTATTTAAAAATGAACTCTAAATATATTATTATTAAATTAAATAAATATTATCACGTTCTAAATTTATTCTAAAATTTTTATCTTCAAATTCAGTTCTTTTTATTTAATTAATTTCTCAATTAATTAAATATAATTAAATATTAAAATGTCATAATAATTTTCCATTAAATTAAATCATCAATTTAATCTTTTAATTAGGCTTAATTAATAGAAATTCATCAAAGACTCATAAAACAACATACGCACAAAATACTCACGGGTTTTAAAAAGGGTAGATGGTCTGTTACAAGTCCTCCTTGCAGAACAAGTATTATAGGCTATGGCTAGGATTGGACCTGATCATTATCTTCCCATTCTCACCATTTGAGTATTTGTAATAGGGCATGCTCATCCTAGCAATTCAGGGAAGTCGATGCCTGGTACCTGCATCCTGCATAAAAGATGAGCATGTACATTTATATAATATATCTTAAACTAAATAGGCAATGACAGGGATTGGTTCATCGTGTAGATCTTGAATAGCAGGTGACTACGACTCCCTCCCTTAACCACATCAAACACATCAGATAGAAAGATAAAATAAACACGCGCACAATACAATGCAAGTATGGGGTAAGTATCATAAAAAATCACAAGTCTGACATCAAATGCGTACATATAATAATGTATCTCTATCAATACAACATAATCATCATTAAAGACATCATGTTAATATTTTATAAAAGAAACCACATTTACTAATTAGGAATCATCAAAACATCATTAACAACACGTGAAATGAAAACAACTAAGCAATTATAACAGATATGTTTGTAATTCAAGACATGAAATAATATCATAATATTGTAAATCTAGTATCTCTAAAACTAATCAATACATAAAATCAGCTTAAAAGAATTTGACAATGCTCACAAAAATGCGAACCAAGGGCAGGCACTACACTATGTAGAAATTTCAAATCACTCTGATTTTTTTACAGCAGCTTACTTGGCAAGTCCCCTACTTATAACTAAGGTTTTAGAGCCACATCATCAAATATGATGCCACATCAATATTTTTTTGCCAAGTTATCCAAAATGGCCCAAATAAAAAGTGAGACCATTGATCATGCAAAAAGGGTACCCATAGTTGCATAGCTGATGTGGCATCACATCATTGGTTACTTTTTAGAACAAAGGGTACATTTTCATTCAATTTTGTGTAATCATCAATATACTAACAACTTTAAAATCACAAGTATTGGTAAAATTTTGTCAAAAAAGTTGGACATTAAGTCAGTAAGTGTAAGTATCAAATGAACAATTCCTATCACAACCATTGGAACCCATTCAAGTGTTGGGTCCTCTCCCCTAAGTATCAAGAAAATCAATAAATGATTCTTACTTTTTTCAAGGAAAATAGAAAATCTACAAGCAATCAAGTTTATGAAAACTATCTGCAAATATTTCATTCTTACATATCTAACAACCACAACCTGACTTGCAAAGTCCTCACTACATACTACAATTAGATCAAATAGTAGTTTGACCAAACTGTACAACTCAAGGTTGTTCCAAACTGTAGCTCACGCCTATTCTTTTCTTTTACCCAGATTGGTCCCCAATGGTCGCAATGCTTATCTTTTAAACTAGCAACACAGTGTCCATGTTCCTCAACAAGTAGCATAGTATCGAAACATGGTAGTGATAGCCCTGATTTTCTCTACAAATAGCTTGATGTCTCATTTTTGTAAAGGAATTCTGATGAGCTATCCCAATGTATTTTTCCAATGCGATATATATTTCACAACTTGGACGGGACATTTGCCCACTGAGAATCTCATGGTAAATAGCCTAGTTAGCTAATAGCAAGACTATAAGACAATTTTACATTTAGAATAAGAGTTTTTAATACGGAAACAATCATCGACAACATTGTTCTCCTAACGAATAGTAATATTCTTCTTAGGAGAATTGAATTGTTTTATTTTTTTTTTAAACAAAAGACATAAAGAGCCTACATAAAAATATAAAGTTGTGTCACCTTTCAGATTAATTTATTAAAACAACTGAATTTGAGTATTTCTATCCAAAAATCAATCTTTCTAAAACATATGATCTAGAGAAATTCATTCTACCTAAGTTATATATGGTCTCACACTTTTCCAATTGAAAATGTCAATTAATTGCATGTTTTATACTAGTTTGTATCCAATTACTAAAGAAATAAAACTATTTCAGAAGATTGACATTTCAATAACTCTTACTATTTTTTATAATATTTTTTTAGTAACATATAAACACCATTTTATAGAGTTCAATGTTAAGAATATCATCATATAGAATTTATAGTGTTTTAATTAGATATAGTATATCGTAATTAAAAAAAATTACAAGCACGTATTTTAACACTTGAAAATATGTTGATTTTGAGAAAGAAAAAATATTAAATCATATCAAAAAAATTTAAAATTATATTACATTCTACAGGAGAGAGTCATATTTCAAAATGGATAATTTTTCTTCTAGTTAGATTAGATTTGTTTTGAAAAATGTGGTGGGAGATGAAAACTATCAATTTCACGTGAGTTGAAATTTGAATCATTATAAAAGAGAAAATATAGGTCTAAAGTAAATTTTTATTTTTTATTGTTCTAAATATATGTTATCTATAACATAGTCTAGTCTAAGTTTAAATGGAAATAAGTTTATTTCCATATAGTTTTGTGGTGGGAATGAAACCTCTAATTTTGAGCACTTTTCAACAACTAAAAAATTGTCTAAAAAAATGAGAAAAATATATCAATTTTTATTCCAAATAATTATTAAAAATTATAATCCTAAACTTCATCCATTTCTACATTCATTAGTTTACTTTAGTTTTAAATTCTAAATAATAATACCACTTTTGTGTCATTGAAGGTGAAAAGTTGTACTTTTGTTAGCCTTTTTCTTTACAAAAGGGTGACAGTTTTTACCCGCCTATAAATTAATTAATATTAAAGAAGTGTTTACATCATAATTCATAATAGCTATCGAACCTTTCCAACTTTAGTCCAAAACATTGACTAGGCACACCAATCAATCACTATGACTGAACATGAGTCGTATTTTGTAGAGATGAGCGTACAGCGGATTAATCACACAGAGTTGTCAAACTATTAATACCAAGATGCACCAAAAGCCAACCCCAAAGCAGAAGTATATATACAGCCCTGTCATATCGAGATAGATGAATGAAATTGAAATTTATTAATTTATTAATTTATTTGGTTTATCAAGAATGGATTCATGATATTGAATAAAATAGTTAAATATTTTAGATTTTTAAAAATTATTTTGGCAGTCCATGTATCTAAGAAGGCATCCTGATTGCATTCCATGGGAACATTTTTTTTTGAGATATTTTATCAAAACAGTTAGCACACCTTGCCTATTCTTCCATATTTTGTATAGATAGGTACTAGGTGGAATAATTTCTTGAGCCATTCTGACAGAACACGTGCCTTGCACTCCTAATGGTAAGCAATTTCTTTTTCTCTTTCACAAAGAGAGGCTGGCCTATAAAGTGTTCAACAATTTACGCATGTGAGAAGAGAATATAAGGGGTGGGATTTCTCTGGACTAGAACAACTTCAAGCTGTAAAGTATATGCCCACAATTCCAAGTGGTTTTTTTTTCTCTATAAGTTTTTATCGCTACCTAAGACTCCATTAAAATGAATTCAGAAATACTGCGCGTGGTCTAATGCACTGTGTTATTCTAATTTTTGTGGAGGAGAATAATGTTAAATATAGAGAAAGACTTTTGTTAGAGCCTTATGTATTGTTGCGGTTAAGAGTTTTCTGCATCATCAAGCATTTCCTCGATGGTTTTTATATATGTTTTGGTATTCACAATTGTAATTCATATTGTGGGTCGTTGGTAGCTTTCTTTAACTATATAAATCGTCTGACTTCTCTATGAAATGTGCACCCATCCATTTCATGCTGCAGCTGTACATTTGAAGGAAGGCAGATTGAAAAGGAAATGGGTCATCAAAATGAGTTGATTTTTCTATTATTTTGGTAGAGTTGTTTTAGTCGTGTTGAGGATCTGGACCTTCAGGAATTTATTTTTGCATTGAAATTTTGGCTTCATCTTTTTCATCCTCAATGATATGAACTGACTGATAGTTTCTTCTTGTAAATATTTGCTGATCAAAATTTACAGACCAAACTTTTGTTGGTCTTGTTTGAAATGTGGGAAATATAACTTTGACAAAGTTTGGTCATTTGTGGAGTTTGCAACAACAATGTCCTCTTGGTGCTGTACATTCAGGTATTCCATGCATTTACAAATAGGAGGAGATAAAACAGAGTTTTTTCAATTGTTAATAGAGATCAATAATTGAAATGCTTGCTTTCAAAATTATTATTTTTTGCATTCACAATTCAAATCTCCGTTGTGGGACTTTGGTAATTTTAACAAGTTATATAAGTGGTGTAACTTCTTTATGAGATATTGTGCTTAGCGTATAATCAGATCCTTATAAAGAGTTTGGAAGCTTTTTCTGGTTGTTTTCAGAGAAAAAGTGGAGCAAGATCAATGGCTTTCGGCTTTGTAGTTGTGACAATGCTTTTACTTATTACTTCACCCAACATTTCTAGTGGTTTTGGCAATTCAGCATGAATACGTAAGCACAACTCTTCTTTTTTCTTCTTTTTAATACATTTTTTTAAAAATAGAATTTGAATTTGGTTGTGAGATGTGCGAATTATTAGTGCTTGTTCATTATATAGCATTAATTTTTACTACTCATAAGTTACAATAATAAATTATAGACACTTTAGTTGTGTATGAAATTAAAAATCTTTAAATTTAATGTATAATCTAAATTAGTTAAAATAGTTATTACTATTTTTTATCATTATTTTAAAAATATTTTTATATAAAAATTGACTTGATTATACATCTGATATAACTCATGTTCTATTAATTCAAATTGAATAGTGCCTCACCCAAAAATAACATCACTACCATAACTCATGTTAATTTATGTATTCAAATAGATTCAATGACCCAAACTTGACCTTACTTCTCATCCCGAAAAAAAAATATTTAATACTTATCCACCCAAAAAAATCAATTGAAGAAAAATTATTTCACTTTCCTTTGTTATCATCTAGAATGTTTGAATGGTTGATTAGTTTTAAATATAAATTTTCATAACTGGAAATGGCTCTAGATATGAATTTGCATACGTAGAAATAATCATTTTAAAAATAGCTCGGGATATGAATTTATCTGTAGAGATAATAATTTTGAAAGCAAACATTTTAATTACTGATCTCTGTCAACAAATGTGAAAAGTCTTTTTAATCTGCAGATTGAAAGCATAGAATACCTGAATGTACAGCAGCATGAGGACATTGTTGTTCCAAATTCCACAAATGACCAAACTTTGTCAAAGGTTTGCTTGAATCCCAGTTATATTTTCATTTGATTTTATATTTCATGTATTTCAAACAAGGCTATCTAAAGTTTGTTCTCTACATTTTGAATCAGCTGGCTTATCATCATATATACAAGGGGAAATGGCAGCAAAGAAAATGGGGAATCCAGATTATTGGGGATGAAAAAGATGAAGCCAAAATTTCAGTGCAAAAAAAAAATTCTGGAGGTCCATATTCTCAACACCACTTAAACAACTCTATGAAAATAATAAATAAATCAAATTATTTTGATGAGCCATTTCCTTTACAATCTTCCTTCTTTCAAATGTGCAACGCCATGAAATGTATGGGTACACATTTCATAAAGAAGTTACATGACTTATATAACTGGGTATATATTTCATAAATTTCTACATTTTATCTATAAATTGAATACACGTAAGGTTCCTACAGTTGCTTTATTTTTTTTCTTTTATCATGTGTTTTCTTTTCATGATTTCAGAGCTATTGTGTAGAAGATCTTGAAGAGATTGTTAGCATGAGGTTGTAGATGCAAATATGACAGAAGATGTTAAGGCCCTGTTTTTTTTGTTCATCCAAACAATGAATGATTTACTATTCTAGTGTTTTTCAAAGTCTTGCTTGAAGCGGGGAGATCCAAATAAGCTTGGAATGTTTTGGAAATCAAAGTAACAATAGCTAAGTTGCAAACTTGAAAAAGAAATTTTGAAATATTTCAAATGGGTATATTTGAATCAATCATTTCTTTAATAAACTAACGAATATTGTTGTCAAATGAAGATATATGAAGAGAATATAAGTAATCAAACATATAGAGAAAAAAATTCTTAGAAGTCTGCCCGTATTTGTTGTTGTCATAGAAAAATGAAAAAAAATTGGCTCAACTATCTGTAGATGAACTTTTGAGATCATTATTATCTTACAAATTCAGAATGAAAGATGATTAATTTATTTCTGAAGATTGCTTTCAAATCCCACGTTTCATGCATTAAAGAAAGAGGAGGTTGTACTTTAGAGGAAGGGGAGAGATGAAAGGAACAATCAGTTAAATTCAGAATTTTAATAAAAAGAACAATCATTCAGTACAGTTCTGTGATGTTAAATTCTATTTTTTCAGTTCATAAGGGTGATTACACTAACAATCTCATGGAAGCTTAGGCTATTTTATATGTCATGGAACAGTGTTGCTTGCGGGGATGGAGTAAGATTATCTATGAGTCTGATTCCCAAATGGTGGTGAACTTGCTTTCCTCGCAAGAGCTTGAGAATGTTAGTTGGCAGCTGACCACTGTTGTTAATCAGATTATTCTCTTTTCTACCTCTTTTTAGTTCATTAAGTTCACTTATATTCCTCGTGAATGGAACAGAGCTGCTGATTGTTTAGCCAAATGGGCTTCTAGTCATGATCCGGGTTGAAATATTATGGATAGGGGGTATGGATAGGGGGCAATTTTCCTTTGAGATGGTGCAAGAGTTTGATGATCTTCTTGCTCAGGATCAAGCTCTTTGTTGAGCTCTCCTTGTTGAATTTCTTTCTGTCTTAATAAATTTTTACCCCTCTTTTCCCAAAATTATAATCACTAAGATTTGATATATCTAACATTCAATGTCATTAGTGCAAGAAATATGGGCATTTTGCAACTAAACATGAGGAAAACCAAAATGAAGTAAATTGATAATTTGCAGTGTTTGTCAAGAAATTTATAGGGGTATAGGATTCTTAAACATTATTTGCAGTAATCACATTATAGCTAACAGTGAGTTATTTTCTAATTTGAATAGTTCTATGGAGTCTAAAGTGAAATTTCAAAATGACTCTGCAGTGTCTATAATGAGGATAAATGGATAAAAGAGGATAAATGAATAAAACAGATAGATTCCTAGCTTTTACTTGGTGTCTATTTTTAAACATAATTTGACAAGGATTAGACAATTAATGAAAAAAAGAGTTAATGAAAAAATGAGTATTTTAAACAATGATGTTTGTATAATTTAAGATACAAATTCTAATGACAAGTTAATTACAAGGGTTGAGATGATAAGGAATTGCATGCTCCCCAACTTGCTATATTCAAAGAACAAAGATCATATAAACTAAATATGGCTGGAGTTCTTAAAATCAACACTGATGGTTCTTCTTGGAAAAATTCTAGACCGGCTAGCATTGGGGGAGTTAGGCATGATGGCTCTGGTGATGTTCAGTTTCTATTTTCTATCTACAAGGGTTACCATACAAATAACCTTATGGAAGCCCTTGCTATCTTGGTTGCAATGGAACAGTGTTGTCAATATGGCTGGAGAAGAATTACTTGTGAGACTGACTCGCAGATGGTTGTGAATTTATTGAATAGATGGAACCTTGTGAATGTGGACTGGCATTTGGATATGGTTATTCAATAGATCACTCAATTATGCAATTCTCCAGATTTTGTGTCTTTTATGCATATCCCTTGGGAGTGAAATGGTGTGGTTGATTGCTTGGCTAAATGGGCCTCCGAGCATGCATTGGATTAGAACATTGTTGATCATAGGATACTTCCCACTGATTTATCTCATAAGCTGGCTCAACTTGTTGACCAAGATAGAGCTCTTTAGTGCTCTTTGTTTCCTCTATTGATCTATATACAATCACTTTCATTTTGATGATATTTTATTTTATTTCAAAAGAATAGACTGTAAAAAATTATCATCCATTACAAAACCAATCAATTTATGTAACAATTATATATCGTTGAAGTAATATGAAGAAAGTTTTCCAATAGGGAATTCATACAAAGCAAGGGTGCGAGTTAGTTCGCATTGATATATGGGTATGTGCAGGATCATGGTGTACCAAACTATGGCCTTAAGTGGCAGTGAAAAATCAGCAAATCAGGTTTATGTCAACTTGACACATAATTTTGAAGTGGTTATGGACTTTATATCAAAAAGTTGTAAGAAAATAATCTGTAAGAAATTGAATGTAGTTTCTAACTACTAGGACTTATCAAGAGAAAAAAATAATTAATTGGTCAAAAGTTTGAATTTTAATGCAGTACTAAAAAAATTTCAGGGCAAAAATAAAAAATAATTGTATGTCTGACCACCTTAATCAAAATCAAATCATAATTTTTTTTAATATAATTATAGATATGAAAAGTAGACTTATGCCCGGATGTGACGCATATTTTTTGATATTTTTATTCCAAATAAATAATTAAATATGAATTTTCTACCAAAAAAATTTTGGAAAAAAAAAGTCACGTGTCTGACCACCCTAACTAATAGAAAATTTTACCAAATTTAAATTTTTTATTTTTTTTCTTATACTAGCCGAAGTATAGAATGTGACACAACTCTTAGATTTAAAAAATGTTATACCGTTTGAAAATTATAGCTATTTTTCAATCAGTATGTCAATCAGCACTTTACAATAATTTTCATTGATAATTAACTAATAAATATTTATCGAACTCAGAATTTGACAGAAATCATATTGATGGAATCTAGAGAGTGATATTAAAAAATCTTTTTCGCTTTATTCAATTTTGATCAAAATAACATTGTCAGACGGCTACCCGAAATCTGAGTATCACTAAAACCCTCTTCAAACACATCTTTTGGGTTGATCGGATATCCGATTTCAAATCAAATATCCTATTACAAATCGGATATCCGATTCCAAATCCGATATCCGATATGTTGCGGGTGGGAAATTTCAAATCCCAACCCATTTTGGAGGGAAAATTGGGTTTAAACATCATAGTTTATGATTTATAAATTATTTCACTTATATTACTATGTAAAGACGTATTTTAATATTATATATATATATATATATATATATAATGTAATGTAAAGATATAAGATATAATCTAACAATATATAATAATATATTATGTTAATCTTATTACAATCTATAAATATAATTTATATTATTATTATTTTTACTAAATATAATAATGTAATATATATATATATATATATATTATTATATTAATATGTATGTTATTAATATATATATATAATAACATAATATTTTCATTAAATATAATAACGTAATACATATATATATATGTTATTAATATATATAATAATGTAATATTTTTATTAAGTATAATAACGTAATATATATATAATATATATTATTATATTAATATGTATGTTATAAATAGATATGTATATTATTAATATATATAAGTCAAAGGGGGTCATAGGTCAACCATTGACCCCCTTTGACGCATTAAACAATGACATATGTCTTTAGGGGTCCTAGGACCCCTAGGGACATATTACAATGGTTAATATGCGTCACCTTATGACCCCTTTTGACCCATTAAATGACGATATATGTCCCTATAGGTCTTAGGACCCCGAGGGACATATTTGAATCGTTCATATGGATCAAAGGAGGTCATAGGGTGACCTATGACCCCCTTTGACCCATTAAACGATGACATATGTCTCTAGGGGTCCTAGGACCCCTAGGGACATATTCAAATGGTTACTGTGGGTCAAAGGGGGTCATAGGTCCCTTTGACCCATTAAATGACAACATATGTCCCTAGGGATCCTAGGAACCCTAGGGACATATTCGAATAGGTAATATGGATCAAAGGGGGTCATAGGGTGACTTATGACTCTCTTTGACCTATTAAACGATGACATATGTCTCTAGGGGTCCTAGAACCCCTAAGGACATATTTGAATGGGTAATATGGGTCAAAGGACCCATTAAATGACGACATATGTTGCTAGGGGTCCTCAGACCCCTAGGAACATATTTGAATGGGTCATATGGGGTCAAAGGGGGTCATAGGTCACCAATATGAACGATTCAAATATGTCTCTAAGGGTCCTAAGACCCCTAGGGACATATTCGAATCGTTCATAAGGGTAATGGACTAATAAATAAAAATTATTATTAAAATATGTTTTATTAACCCCTCTTGGACGTGAGTTAGGGTTATGCCCTCTTTTAAGGGGTTTGGAGGCATTTTGGGCTGATTCCAAAACTTGATTTTTGCTCATTTCTTTGTTGTTCTTCAAAGGCTGCCAAACCTGTGGAGAAGGAGACCCAAGAACGGGAGTTTGCAAGTTTCCAGGAAGGCTAAGGATGGAAGTTTGAAGCCATTCCATGTGCATGCTCATGCAGAGTTTGCCTTTGTGCTGAACAGAGCAGATTTGTGAGTTTTCGGGCGTATTTTTTGTAAGAGTTTGGTGTTACCAATTGAGTATTTCATATCAATTTGGGTTGCTGCTATATATCAGACATTAAGATGTTAAAATAGAGCTGAATATATGTATTTGGCTATGATTATACTTCTATGATAGATTATTAGTATTTTTGTGGTGTTTCCGGCTATTTTGTGTTGTTTTCAGGAGCTCAATGAGCATTGTTTTTGTCTTCCGTTTGGGAGTTGTTGTGTAAATTTTATATAGATGTGGAAATGTCATTTTGTAGGCTGTTATGCTACTGAAATTTTGATAAAAATGTCCACTTTTAGATTTATTAATAATATGTGAAGCTGTAAAATTTTTGGCACTATTTTTAGCATACCCGATTTGGGGTTTATTGAGAAATTGGTGGATCTTTGAAATATTGGTTGTTTGATCTTAAAGATCTGATTAGAGGCTTGAAATATCATATAAAATTAGAAAAAAGGACATTTCAGTGGTATCAGAGCTATGATCTTGCCAGTCTGAGGGTTTGTAGAAGTTTGCACATCAGTTTTGACAACTACCCAAATCTTGCACGTCATAATTTATGGTTGCATTTTGCTTCTAATCAGCTGCATGTCAAAATTTATGGTTGCATGCTACTTCTAATCATTTGCATGTTAGTTCTTGGTGAATTCGGTGGTTGCATGTTGCTTCTAATTAGTTGCATGTCAAAATCTATGGTTGCATGCTACTTCTAATCATTTGCATGTTACTTCTTGGTGTTTAAAGAAGTTATAACCTATTGGGGTTACACTCTACTTTATCCAGAATGGACAGGTATAGTACAGATTCTTAGAGGACACGATCTTGGACAATTGATATCCAGAGTCAGAATAGTAGAAAGGATGGTTATTTAGACATTCAAGATAAACTTAGGAAAATAAGCCATGACATGTCTGAACAGTTGGTTGAGCACCACCATATGATGAATGACATGTTGTTTGACCCAGCTAAGGTGGATAAGTTGACTAGATTTCTATTTGGCAGATTTTCTCACAGGGAAGATTACACAATTACCAAGAACTTGCATGAAGAGTTTGAGAAACTAGCTTATAGCTAGGCAGAGGTCTCAGATTCTACTCTGCCACAGGAGGTAGTGGGTTTAGATGATGATTATGAGGATGTTATTGTGCATGATGGTGAGAGACCTGGTAGAGATGAGCAGACATTGAGCATTCATGACTTTGCTGAGAAAGAGTACCAGGCACAGTTAGATGCTTCGTCACATGAGGTTGAGGCAGGTAGTACTTCACATGATTTGTCCAGCCAGCTGAAAGTGAACAAAGATAGAATTGTGACTTCATTATCTCATCATGACAGAATGCGAGATATGATAGAGGATCACATTCAAATGATTCAGTTACAGGGTAGACATAAGAGAGTTCAAGCAAAGTCTTCTTGTGCTAACTTACAAGCGATTAGGGAAGGAATGGGAACGATGAGGTTGAGTTATTTACATCTTCTATCAGATCGTAACCATCTTCTTAGCCTTGTCAGAGACTATTCAGATTCCTCGAGGAGGAAGGAGGAGGAAGTTGATAGGCTTTCTCACGAGCTTAAGGACACTTGAGTTTCTTTGGTGAATACTCCATTGGCATTACAAGACTTGGAGAGACATGGGGATAAGCATGGCATGGAATTGAGTTTAGTTTCATCTTGCACTCCTGATACTTAGCTTTCTGCGAATGGTAGATTATATGTGGTCATTGATAATGTTGTGAGTTCATCTTGCATTCACACCCAGGATATAGGGACAATGTCAGATAGGTATGTGGAGTTAGTTGGTATTGGTCATATTACTCAGGTGAGGAGTTTGCTTGAGTTACTAGCTGATTATAGTTTATGGATATGGACTCGAGATTTTTATATTGGCATTTGGGATTCAGTTGACTAGAACACTTTTTGGTAGCAGTGATTGTTTGGGTGCTATCATGGATTTGATTAGCAGATTGCACGATGTTGTCTTTTCTTGTGCTAGAAGCTTATCCGATGTTGGTATTAGTTTTTATACACCAGTGTTGGGCTTTGTTCATATATCGAGTCGACCATTTTTGCTGGAATGTGTTGATGATCTTTCATATTTGGCAGTGTGTACAGATGAGTCTTAGGATCATATTGGCATTGATGACATCCAGGAGGATGCAGTGGGCAGTTTTGAAGACTTAGTTTCCTTGGTGGTTTCTTTTGGTACAGAGGAGTTGGATAGCAGTGCTACAATTTTTGATACTCTGTATGTTGATATGAGCTTTGGAGTTGATTCGCATGATATGGATGGTAATACTCTAGAGACCAGTAACCTTGAGGATACTCCTTTAGAGAGTGCATCAGAGGAGGTTTGTAGGATACAGTCTAGCCAGTGCCATCATGTGTCTAGTCAGTTGAGAGTTAGTGAGCGAGACATTGCTATCACTTGCCAACATTTCGATGCTGCTCGTCAATTGTTAGCAGTTTATGGATGGGGTTCTCCTACTAGTGATGAGAAGGGAGGTAGTTATCTTTCCTTGATAGAGTTCCACTCTTTATGGGAGGCTATCCGGATTCTAAGACAGGATTATATGCAATTGGTAGCTGAGAGAGATTATCTTATGGAGTGGGGCAGTACAGCATATAATGAGTTGTTGGCCAAGGAAGATGAAGTGAGTGAGCTTACTCAATAGCTTGAGGTGACTTTTAAGATTCTTGAGAGTACATTGTTGGCTTTCAAGGAGTCACAATTTCATTTGGCTAAGGTGACCATGGAGTTAGAGCAACTACAGTCTTTACCAGATTTTGTACAGTCACAAGCTGTGGTGTCTGGTGATCCGAGGATGTCCATGGTCGAGATTGTCAAAGATAGTGGAGATGGGGATGCATCCATCTTTGATACTAATATTGGCATTCGGGTTCGTCCCCACTAGAGTTAGGTTCAGTTGAGTTGGGTGTTGTAGAAGATTTTTGTGGTATGCCTGACATGGTGGTGACCTCTAGTACTAATGGCATGAAGACTAAAGACGTATCAAAGACCATGTGTGATGTTGGTGAGCTGACAATTGGCATGGTTCCTGCTAGTAATACTACTTCCTTGGTGATGTCTTCAGAGGTAGTAGTCAGTTCCAACTTGGTTAGTGATAAATTGCAGTTAGTTACATCTGGATTATAGTCTAAGCCACTGACTATGATTGGTGCATTCTATCGGCATTACATTGTGAGGTATGCTCGTCAATTCACCTTTGATGACCATGTTGATGAGATAATGATACAGAGATGTACTTTGGCTCCTAGTGCTTATCATCAGTTATGGGATAGTTTGACGCCTCGGGATGAGAGTTGTGATGGGCACGACATGGCGATAGGTTCTACAGTTGATAACTTGATAATACATGACTTAGAGTAGGAGTTTTGGAGTGATGCTTCGGCGGATGTTGTTATTGATTCTACTCTTTTGGCTATGACATCTCCTCACTTAGCTGGTGATCAGTCACAGTGGGTTGTATCACTTGTTCATGGTGAGCTGTTGACTGAGGTTGATTTTTTTTATCAACATTATATTGCAGGGTATGTACATCAGTTAGCATTTGATCCTTGTGTTGAGGAGTTGATGGCAGGCAAATTTGGTTTGGGTTCCATTTCTTGTTGTTTATCTTGTGATGGCTTTTCACCATCAGGGGTGCATGGGAGTTATGGTTATGAGATAGTGGCCGATGATCTATAGAGTTGTGTTGACTGCAGGAGTTGTACAGTGTGTGGATTCTCCATACTTGGTATAGTTTCATTCGAGAGCATTCACCATTGTTGCAGAGTTGGATTGTACATTTTGTATAAGCCAGTGGAATGCATTGATAGTATTTACTGTGTTGGTAGTTTGATTTGTCCACTTTACTTGGGTTTTGATGCTCTAAGAGTTTGTGTCTCGTGGGTTTTTTACTATGGAAGTTGTGACTTTTGTGTTTGGTTGAGCAGTAATTGTCAGTTTGATTATGGATTCCTCTTGGTTATATTGCAGAGGATATTGCAGGAGCCTGTGTTAATTGACAATAGTATAGTTCATGACTACATTTGGGATCTAGGTGGATTTATTGGTTTATTGTTCAACCATTTCTCGAGGACAAGAAATATTTGGAAAGGGAGGACTTGTTATGTCCCATTTTCAAATAATTAAAAATAATAATCTTTTCTAAGGCAGGCAGGCTCAAAAAGGTGAAGTTTCAGAAAAAGGGGATAATCTTTGGAAGCTAATGGACTAATAAATGAAAATTATTATTAAAATGTGTTTTATTAACCCCTCTTGGACGTGAGTTAGGGTTATGCCCTCTTTTAAGGGGTTTGAAGGCATTTTGAGCTGATTCTAGAACTTGATTTTTGCTCATTTCTTTGTTGTTCTTCAGAGGCTGCCAAACCTGTGGAGAAGGAGACCCAAGAATGGGAGTTTGCAAGTTTTTAGGAATGCTAAGGATGGGAGTTTGAAGCCATTCCATGTGTATGCTCATGCAGAGTTTGCCTTTGTGCTGAACAGAGCAGATTTGTGAGTTTTCGAGTGTGTTTTTTCTAAGAGTTTGGTGTTTTCGGTTGAGTATTTCATATCAGTTTGGGTTGTTGTTGTAAGGAAACTTGGCAATAAAGAATATAACCGTTTCCACATAACCCATAATAGATCTAAAATAAATACGGAATTAAAATCCACATGCAAGAGAATAGACAACATACCCACAAAATTGTGACACAAGATATACCCTGGGAAACCCTCATTGAGGGAAAAACCCAGCCTCCAAAAGCATCCATTACCATGTATTATTCAGCAAAAAATACCATTGTCATACAACCATGGAAGCTTTCATGGCCATAGCCACAACCGAGCAAACTATGTGAACAAGCATGAATCCACACATCCCATGCCATGCTTCCAACCTTCACAAATGCTCCCTTGGCTAACCTGTCAAGCTTTGTGCCACTTGACTCTTGCCTTTTGTCTTCTCCTTGTCACTCTTACACTCTCTACAACAACTACCCTTGTGGCTGCTTATATAGTAGCAAGTCCCACAAAACCACCAAGTGGTATTACATAAACCATGTGCTACCTAACCCACTGACCCCACATTTAATATTGGGCATTTAATTCTTTTCCCCAATATTAAATAATTACATAAAATATTATCACAATGTTACAATACAACTCATCAAGAATATTCTACGGAAATCTTTACATGTTGCACGTCCATCTAGGTACAACATTATATAATAAAATAAAATAATAAAATAACAATATTATGCAATGTGTGCAACACCCATTATCTCAACAGCTGTTATATATTAGACATTAAGATGTTAAAATAGAGCTGAATATATGTATTTGGCTATGATTATATTTCTGTGATAGATTATTAGTGTTTTTGTGGTGTTTCTGGCTATTTTGTGTTGTTTTCAGGAGCTCGATGAGCATTATTTTTGTCCTTCATTTGGGAGACGTTGTGTAAATGTTATACAGATCTAGAAATATCATTGTATAGGCTGTTATGCTACTAAAATTTTGATAAAAATGTCCACTCTCAGATTTATTAATAATATGTGAAGCTGTAAAATTTTTGGCACTATTTCAGGCATACCCGATTTGGGGTTTACTAAGAAATTGGTGGATCTTTGAAATATTGATTGTTTGATCTTAAAGATCTGATTAGAGGCTTGAAATATCATATAAAATTAAAAAAAAGGATATTTCAAGGTCAAAGGGGGTCATAGGTTGACCCATTAAACGACGACATATGTCTCTGGAGGTCCTATAACCCCTAAGGATATATTCAAATCATTCATATGGGTCAAAGGGGGTCATAGGGTGACCTAGCACACCCTTTGACCCATTAAATGACGACATATGTCCCTAGGGGTCTTAGGACCCCTAGGGACATATTGGAATCGTTCATATGGGTCAAAGGGGGTCAGAGGGTGACCTATGACCCCCTTTGACCCATTAAATGACAACATATGTCCCTAGGGGTCATCGGACCCCTAAAGACATATTTGAATCGTTCATATGGGTCAAAGGGGGTCATAGGGTGACCCTATGACCCCCTTTGACCCATTAAATGATGACATATGTCCCTAGGGGTCCTAGGGACATATTTGAATGGGCCATATGGGTCAAAGGGGGTCATAGGGTGACCTATGATCACCTTTGACCAATTAAAAGACGATATATGTCCCTAGGGGTCCTAGGACCCATAGGGACATATTTGAATTATTCATATGGGTTAAAGGGGGTCCTAGAGTGACCTATGACCCCTTTTGACCCATTAAATGACGTCATATGTCCCTAGGGGTCCTAAGACCCCTAAGGACATATTCGAATCGTTCATATGGGTCAAAAGGGGTCATAGGGTGACCTATGACCCCCTTTGACCCATTAAATGACGGCATATATCTTTAGGGGTCCTATGACCCCTGAGGACATATTCGAATGGGTAATATGAGTCAAAAGAGGTCATAGGTCCCTTTGACCCTTTAAATGACAACATATGTCCCTTAGGGGTCCTAGGACCCCTAGGGGACATATTTGAATGAGTAGTATGGGTCAAAGGGGGTCATAGGGTGACCTATGACTCTTTTTGACCCATTAAACAATGACATATGTCTCTAGGCATCCTAGAACCCCTAGAGACATATTTGAATGGGTAATATGGGTCAAAGGGAGTCATAGGGTGACCTATGACCCTGTTTGACCCATTAAATGATGACTTATGTCTCTAGGGGTCCTCGGACCTCTAGGAACATATTCTAATGGGTCATATGGGTCAAGGGGGTCATAGGTGACCTACGACCCCCTTTGACCCATTAAACAACGACATATGTCTCTAAGGGTCCTAAAACCCCTAGGGACATATTTGAATCATTCATATGGGTCAAAAGGGGTCATAGGTCACCTTTGACCCATTAAACGATGACATATGTCTCTAGGGGTCTTATAACCCCTAGGGACATATTCGAATCGTTCATATGGGTGAAAGGGGGTCATAGGGTGACCTATGACACCCTTTGACCCATTAAACGCGACATATGTCCCTAGGGGTCCTAGAACCCCTAGGGACATATTCGAATCATTCATATGGGTCAAAAGTGGTCATAAGGTGAAATATAACCCCCTTTGACCCATTAAACGATGACATATGTCCTTAGGGGTCCTAGGACCCCTAAGGACATTTGAATCATTCATATGGGTCAAAGGGGGTCATAGGGTGCCTTATGATGCTCTTTGACCCATTAAACAACGACATATATCCCTAGCGGTCCTAGGAACATATTCGAATGCGCCATATGGGTCAAAGGCAGTCATAGGGTGACCTATGACCCCCTTTGACCCATTAAACGACGACATATGTCCCTAGGGGTCCTAGGACCTCGAAGGACATATTCGAATTATTCATATGGGTCAAAGAGGGTCATAGGGTTCCTTATGACACCCTTTGAGTCATTAAACGACGACATATGTCCCTAGGGGTCCTCGGACCCATAGGAACATATCTGAATCGTTCATATGAGTCAAAAAGGGCAATAGGGTGACCTATGACCCCCTTTGACCCATTAAATGATGACATATGTCCCTAGGGGTCCTAGGACCCCTAGGGACATATTTGAATCGTTCACATGGGTCAAAAGGTGACCTATGAGCCCCTTTGACCCATTAAACGACGAAATATGTCCCTAAGGGTCCTAGGACCACGAGGGACATATTCGAATGGGCCATATGGGTCAAAGGGGGTCATAAGGTAACTTATGATCTCTTTTAACCCATTAAATAACGACATATGTTACGAGAGGTTTTAGGACCCCTAAAGACATATTCGAATCATTCATATGGGTCAAAGGGGGTCATAGGGTGACCTATGACCCCTTTTGACCCATTAAATGATGACATATGTCCCTAGGGGTCCTAGGACATATTTGAATCGTTCCTATGGGTCAAAGGGGGTCATAGGGTGACCTATCGTTCTTATGGGTCAAAGGGGGTCATAGGGTGACCTATGACTCATTTTGACCCATTAAACGACGACATATGTCTCTAGGGGTCATTGGACCCCTAAGGACATATTTGAATCGTTCATATTGGTCAAAGGGGGTCATAAGGTGACTTATGACCCCCTTTGACTCATTAAATGATGAAATATATCCCTAAAGGTCCTAATACCTATAAGGACATTCGAATTGTGCATATGGGTCAAAAAGGGTCATAGGGTGACCTATGACCCCGTTTAACCCATTAAACGACGACATATGTCCCTAGGGGTCTTAGGGACATATTCGAATCATTCATATGGATCAAAAGGGGTCATAGGGTAACCTATGACATCCTTTGACCCATTAAATGACGACATATATCCTTAGGGGTCTTAGGACCCCTACGGGCATATTCGAATGGGTCATACCCTATGACCCCCCCTTCTACCCATTAAACGACGACACATGTCCCTCAAAATTTTAGGACCCCTAAGGACATATTTGAATCGTTCACATGGGTCAAAGAGGGTCATACGGTGACCTATGACCCTCTTTGACCCATTAAACGATGACATAGGATGCCTAGGGACATATGTCGTCGTTTAATGGGTCAAATGAGGTCATAGGTCACCTTATGACCCCCTTTGACCCATATGAACGATTCGAATATGTCGTTAGGGGTCCTAGAACCCCTAGGGACATATTCGAATCATTCATATTGGTCAAAGGGGGTCATAGGGTGATTTATGACCCCCTTTGACCCATTAAAAGATGACATATGTCGCTAATGATCTTAGGACCCATAGGGACATATTTGAATCGTGCATATGGGTCAAAGGGGGTCATAGGGTGACCTATGACCCCTTTTGACCCATTAAATGATGACATATGTCCCTAGGGGTCCTATGACCCCTAAGGACATATTCGAATCGTTCATATAGGTCAAAGGGGGTCATAGGGTGCCTTATGACCCCCTTTGACTCATTAAATGATGACATATGTCCTTAGGGGTCCTAGGACCCATACGGACATATTCGAATCGTTCATATGGGTCAAAGGGAGACATAGGGTGACTTATGACCCTCTTTGACCCATTAAATGATGACATATGTCCCTAGGGGTCCTAGGACCCCTAAGGACATATTCGAATCGTTCATATGGGTCAAAGGGGGTCATACGGTGAACTATAACCCCCTTTGACCCATTAAACGATGACATATCTCTCTAGGGGTCCTAGGACCCCTACGGACATATTCGAATGGGTAATATGGGTCAAAGGGGGTCATAGGTCCCTTTAACCCATTAAATGATGACATATGTCTCTAGGGGTACTAGGACCCCTAGGGACATATTCGAATGGGTAATATGGGTCAAAGGGGCTCATAGGGTGACCTATGACTCTCTTTGACCCATTAAACGATGACATATGTCTCTAGGGGTCCTAGAACCCCTCATGACATATTTGAATGGGTAATATGGGTTAAAGTACCCATTAAACGATGACATATGTCGCTAGGGGTCCTCGGACCCCTAAGAACATATTCGAATGGGTCATATGGGTCAAAGGGGGTCATAAGGTAACCTATGACCCCCTTTGACCCATATGAATGATTCAAATATGTCTCTAGGGGTCCTAGGACGCCTAGGGACATATTTGAATCGTTCATATGGGTCAAGGGGGTCACAGGTGACCTATGACCCCTTTTGACCCATTAAACGATGACATATGTCTCTAAGGGTCCTAGAACCCCTAGGGACATATTCGAATTGTTCATATGGGTCAAAGGGTGTCATAGAGTGACCTATGACCCCATTTGACCCATTAAACGACAACATATGTCTCTTGTGGTCCTATAACCCCTAGAGACATATTCGAATCGTTCATATGGATAAAAAGGGGTCATAAGGTGATCCGTGACACCCTTTGACCCATTAAATGACGACATATGTCCCTATAGGTCTTAGGACCCCTAGGGACATATTCGATCGTTCATATGGATGAAACGAAGTCATAGGGTGACCTATGACCTCTTTTGACCCATTAAATAATGACATATATCCCTAAGGGTCTTGGGACCCCTAAGGACATATTCGAATCATTCATATGGGTCAAAGGGGGTCATAGGGTGCCCTATGACCCCCTTTGACACATTAAATGACGACATATGTCCTTAGGGGTCTTAGAAATATATTTGAATGAGCCATATGGATCAAAGGGGGTCATAGGGTGACCTATGACCCTATGACCCCCATTGACCCATTAAACGATGACATATGTCACTAGGGGTCCTAGGGACATATTCGAATGGGCCATATGGGTCAAAGGGGGTCATAGGGTGACCTATGACCTCCTTTGACCCATTAAACGATGACATATGTCCCTAGGGGTCCTAGGACCCCTAGGGACATATTCGAATCATTCATATTGGTCAAAGGGGGTCATAAGGTGCTTTATGACACCCTTTGACCCATTAAACGACAACATATGTCCTTAGGGGTCCTAAGACCCATAGGGACATATTTGAATTGTTCATATAGGTTAAAGAGATTAAATGATAACAAATGTCCCTAGGGGTCCTCGAACCCCTAAGGACATATTTGAATCGTTCATATGGGTCGAAGGGGGTCATAGGGTGACCTATGACCCCCTTTGACCTATTAAATGATGACATATGTCCCTAGGGGTCTTAGGACCCCTAGGGACATATTCGAATAGGCCATATGGGTCAAAGGAGTTCATAGGGTGACTTATGACCCCCTTTGACCCATTAAATGATGACATATGTCCCTAGGGGTTCTAGGACCCCTAAGGACATATTAAAATTGTTCATATGGGTCAAAGGGGGTCATAGGTCACTTGACCCATTAAACGACGAAATATGTCCCTAGGGATATATTCAAATCGTTCCTATGGGTCAAAGGGGGTCATAGGGTGACCTATGACTCCCTTTGACCCATTAACAATGACATATGTCCCTAAGGGTCATAGGACCCCTAAGGATATATTTGAAACCCTTAAGGTTCTAGCTCTGCTTCTATGATTGGAAACAAAAAAAAATAGGACCTCCTCAGCAGCGTGAGACATGTCAAAAATGACTCACGAAGAGAGCCATGTGCTCGTGCACTTATTGAAAAACAGAAACAAGCAGGAAGCAACTAGATTAACTATGTACATAGATTCACAAACCTTCAGAAATAGGGCTTCAGATAGATCCCATTGACTGGAATGGGTAGAACTTCACCACTTGGCCTGCTTAGTTGGAATGTGTTGGCCTGTTTGCAACTGGAAATCAGATAAGGGCCACTCCATAATGGGTCAAATTTGGAGTGCCTTCCAGGTTTTGCTCTGTCTGAGTCCCACTTGAGAACTAAATCTCCCTCTCTGAAGATTCTGGCCCTTGCCTTCTTGTCAAAACTCTTCTTCATCTGTTGCTGGTGAATCTCTAGAGTTTTCATGGCTTTGTTTCTCTTTTCTTCCAACTCAATTAGTTCTGCCATTCTTACTGACATGGCATCATCTTCAACCAGTTCCAGCTGATGAGCCAACTCCAAGGATGGGAACTCCAATGAGATTGGGAGTCTAGCTTCCCTACCATATACTAGCACAAAAGGTGAATTCCCAATAGATCTCTTGGGTGTTATCCTATCAGCCCATAGAGCAGTCCTTAATTTCTTGTGCTAGGTCCTCTAATTGTCTTCTATTGTCCTCTTCATAATTCTGATTAGATTCTTGTTGGAAGATTCAGCCAAACCATTACCCTGAGGATAGTAGTTCGATGATGTGCTCAGGTAGATATTGTGATTCATGGCCCATGCACAAATTTGGGTTCCAACAAAAGACTTGGCATTATCTAAGATGATAGTAGAAGGAGCACCAAATCTAGATACAATTCCATCAAGGAATTCAACAACTGATGGCTCTGTGGCATCCTTCAAGGCAACTACCTCTGTCCACCTAGTGAAATAATCAGTAGCAGCCAAGATCCATTTATGATCTGCACTAGATGGAGGATTAATGGGGCCTATAAAATCCAACCCCCACTGAGTGAAGGGCTGATCCACCTGAATAGGATGAAGAGGAAGAGCTGCAAGTCTCTGTTTGCCTGAGAAAAAAGCACATTTCTCACATTTCCTCACATACCTGTAACAATCATGGAACAGAGATGGCCAATAATATCCAGCCCTCATGATCTTCATAGTGGTTGTTCTTGCAAAGAAGTGGCCGCCATTAGGGCCATCATGGAATTCTTTAATCACCCTTTCAGCCTGATCCTCTTCAACACATCTCAACAGGGTCCCATTAAAATCCCTCCTGAATAGGATATCGTCAATCACAACATAGGGAATGGATTGTAGTCTATATTGTCTTCTTTTAGCTTTGTCCAATCCCTGAGGGTATCCATTCCCTAATAAGAAATTCTTCATGTCATTTATCCAGCTCCTTGGACCATCAGCATACCTTTCCTCCTACTGCTCTGCTATCACCATGGCAACTTCTTCATCTGAGTTCTGATCTGATAACATTTCTTTACATAATCCTCTTCCTCTTACAAATTTGGTAATCTGAATGTCAACATCATATTCCATTACCCTAGTGATCCATCCAGCTCTCTTCTCACTGACATCTTTGTTTAACAGGAAGCCTTTTACACTTGCATGGGGCACCAACAAATGGATCCTATTATGGGATAAGAGGTGTCTGAACTTCTTCAAGGCTCTAATGACTGCAAGGGCTTGCTTCTCAACAAAACTATACTTATCTTCATATTCCTTAAGCCCTTCACTAAAGAAGGCTATGGGCTGCTCCTCATTCTTATCATTTGTTTGGGTCAAGACAGCAGAGATACTAGACTCACCACCTAAAGTGTAGAGGATGAAATCTTTCTCAAATTTTGGGTTCATGAGGGTAGGGGCCGATGCTATGGCTGCCTTGATCTTTTCAAAACTCTCCTTCCCCTCCTTGGTCCATGAGAAGACCATATCTTTCTTGAGCATGGCTGTAAGGGGTTTCACCATGGTGGCAAGATTAGGAATAAACCTTCTTACAAAATTTATCCTACCAAGGAAACTTTGTAGCCCTTTCTTGTGTTTAGGGAGAGGAAGGGCAAGTATTTCTTTTGTTCTTTCTAGATCAACGGTCAATCCACCCTTAGATACAATGTGTCCCAATAGTTTTCCCTGGTTTGTAGCAAAGACACATTTGGCTGGGTTGAGAGATACCCCAAACTCTCTACATCTTAGAAATACCTATCTCAAATGATCAAGATGATCTTCCACATTCTTGGAATACACAGTTATATCATCAAGGTATACCAAGACAAACTTGTCAATTAATCTTCTGAAAGCTACCTCCATTGCCTTTTGGAATGTGGCACCTGCATTTGTTAATCCAAATGGCATTTTGCAATAAGCATAGGTGCCCCATTTAGTAGTAAATGTTGTCTTGTATCTATTAGACTCTTTAACCAGCACTTGGTTATAACCAGAAAACCCATCAAGAAAAGAGAATCTCCTTGACCCACTGACCTTGGACAGAATTTGCTCCATAGAAGGGAGAGGATGGTGATCTTTAAGGGAAGCCTGATTGAGATCCCTAAAGTCCACACACAATCTGATTTCTCCATTCTTCTTCCTCACAGGGACAAGGTTAGCTACCCATGATGAGTGTTTGATAGGAAAAATTATGTTAGCCTCAATTAGTTTGGATAGTTTTTTCCTCATTAAAGGTTCAATCTTGGGATTCACTGGCCTCTATTTTTGCCTTACTGGTTTGACCCTATCAACTAAATCTATGGTATGCTGAAACAAACTAGGGTCAAACCCTTTTAAATCATCATATGTCCAAGAAAATACATCACTAAATTCTTGACATAGATGAATGAAATCTTCTTGCTCAGCTTTAGAACATACCTTCCCCATGTTAAGGGATTTTCCATCAACAATAGTAACTGGGGCATGGTCATCCTTTTCTGCAGCTAGATTCATCCCTTTGCCTCTTGTTTGATCATCAGGATTAAAGACGCTCTCCAAGGTAATGAGACCCTTGGGCAGCTTGTTCGAACTGAGATGAATGATTTGATCACCATATTGATCTTGTAGTCTTAGCTAACTTCTCTCTGAAAATTCTGCTTCATTCTGCAAGAAGCTCACAATTTGCTCATTAGACTCGAACACTTGCCAATGAGTATTATTATCAGGAACAGCAAGCCTCACCACTACCCTTATTTGTTGTTTCTTTTCTTCCTCAAGATTCCCTGGCACATCATAAGATGCACCCACTGCTGCAAGTCTATTAGCATGTTTATTTTCTTTCCTAGGAATGCTCTGAATGTTAAATGCAATGAAACCCTCAAGAAAATCCCAGACTCTATGTTTATAAGACTTGAGCAGGCCATTTTTGGTGATATTCTGATTTCTCACTTGGTTCACTACCAACTCGCTATCCCCATATACTTTCAAGGCTTGAATTCCCCTCTTTTGGGCAAGTAAGAGACCTTGGATCAAGGATTCATACTCGACCACATTATTGGTGCAACTGAATTGGAACCTGAAAGAGAAGTAGTATCTTATTTGTGCAGGAGAGATCAACATAACACCAGCCCTTGATCCATTTATATTCCTTGAGCCATCAAAGTACATACTCCATACTCCATTTATGTCGTTATTAGTCCTAACAAGGTCAGGAACTTGAACCTCCTTCTCTATTATGCAATATGTACTAAGGCCTGTCTCAAGGGTTTTCGACATAGGTTCAAACTGACATGTATTTGCCCACTCATCCAAGAAGAAATCAGGAATCCCTGCTATGGAAGTGACAGGCTCGTTTACTATGTTATTTTCATTCACCTCTAGGATAGGGCAATTCATATTGATGAAGTTGGGAGTGTAGGGTTCAGTGTGATGAAGGGCTTGAGGTTCTGCTCTTATTGAAGCATTGGCCCCATATCTGGTCTTAAATGACATGTAAGACCAATCAGCAGATATGAATCCACCAATTTGAGCAGTGAAGTCTCTCGAAAGATAGATGGCAAAATAGGGCTTAACCTCAGAAACAGATATGTCTTGAATCACAGTACAACCAGGGCATGCATGTAGGGCCATTTCCACACTTCTAAGGATGCCTACGGTTTTGACAGTACTCCCATCTAGTTGTAACACATCCCTAACAATGGGCTCATATTTCATCCCTAAAGCATCAGCAACACACCTAGGCATTACTGAGCTGCTAGCCCCCGAATCTATCATGCAATTATGGACTAATTTGCCCCCTATAATCAGAGAAACATAAAATGGAGGAGGTCTAACCTTTTTATTTTCCTCCACATCTCCTGCTGATTGTACTAAACTAGTGGCACTCTCCATGGTAGATGACTGATCCTTGGGCTCAATCCTTTCCAATTCTTGCTGCAGCATCTTCCTCTGCATTGGTATGGTAGCAACAGCATCCCACATGGAAATGTTTACATTGGTCTTCTTCATTTGCTCTACCACACTTAATGGGGCACTAGGGATTTTGGTAGAAACTTTGGGGGCTGCACTTACAAGAGGTTGAGATGGGGCAACAAAAGCATCACTTGCGTCCTCATTTCTCGGACCTTGCTTTTGCTGTTGTGAAGTGTTTGTCTACTCATTTGTTGTTTGTGTGTTAGGTATAACACTTGAAGTTGAGGCCTGCTTAGGAGAAGGAGGAGCAGCATGTTCCATAGCTCTCTTCTTGCTTCTTGTGTTATGAGCAACGGAGTCCTGGTTTACATTACAATGTTCCTCCATCTGGTGATTCATAAAAGAGCAATCACCCTGCCTCTGAACATATGAGGCCTCCTTGGGATGATCTACTTTGTTTGATTGCTTTACTGTGGACTCCTGGACAGTTAGGGCCAAATAAGATTCTTCTTTCTGACATAGGCAGTAGGTATAAGAATAGTTACATGAGGGACAAAAATCTTGGTCTTGGGCCAAGTTATTTTGAGGGACTATAGCTCTATTCTGATTTGAGCTTGAAGCAGAAGCATGACTATTCTGCCTATTCTAATCAAAAGAGCTATTCCACTGATTAGGAGGCCTACCACCACTTGGAGCCTGATATTGCAATTGGGGAGGCTTGCCACCTTGGGCCTACTGTCTTTCTAAGGCCACCACCTTGTTACTCATCTTTTGTATTAGAGAGAAACTATCCTCTAGTCTCTTCCCTTGGTCCTTCAACTCCCTCCCCTGCTCTTGTAATTTTTTATCCAGGGTCTTTTCTCTTTTATCTGTGTTCAATACTAGACCTTGGAGCATTTCCTTGAGTTCATCTATTCTGTTTGAGGATATGGAAGCTTGGGGGACTGGAGTAAGGGCTTGCGATGTAGAGATTGTAGGGAGAGGGGCTATTGCTGGTTGGTGGTTGGGAACATCAGGAAAGAAAGGCATAGGAGGCCTTGGGGCCAACTTTCCTCCTTGTATTAGAATGTTCTCAGCTTTTATGGTTGTCTCATAAGCATTAGGTAATGTATCTCCTCCCATAGTTTGGATTGTAGTGGCAATATCACTGTTAAAAGCTCTAAGGTAATGCAGGAAGGCATTACCAGGGGTAGGTTTCACTATAGTAGGTATTCTATCCCATGTCTTTTGGAATCTGTAATTAAAATCAGTCATACATTCACGGGGGGCTCTTTTTATTGTAGTCAGCTGCTCTAATAGTGACAAATGGTCACTCTTATCCTCAAAATGTTTGCATAATCCTGCTCCTAGTCCATCCCAATCAGTTATGGAACCATGAGCTAAGCCTCTATACCACTGTAATGCTTTTCCTTTTAAAGATGAGGCTAGAAGTCTGACGGCAACATCATCTTCTGTAATACCATGAATATTGCAGACATTCGCTACCTCTTGGATATGCTCTAGGGGGGAAATAGAAGTTTCACCAGTATAATCAAGTATGCTTTTTAGTGCAGCTACTGGTATATCATGTCTTTGGGCTAACAACAGAGGACTTCCACCATTAAAGGTGGCAAAAGGATGAACTCTTAGCTGTGCCATATAAACAAGTGTTCTATTGATGAGTGTTGATGGCAATCTAGGCTAAGTTCAGACAGTAGGAGGAGTAGAGACAGATCTCACAGGTATATTGATTGTTACTCCACCTCTAACTGGTGATAATGAAGCTCTAGCCCTCCTTCTTCTAGGACTTGAAAGTGAGAGTTCTTGATATTGAAAATTACCTCTAGAAGATGCCCTTATTTCAGCTCTGGGCATGAATTTCTGCAACTTTGGCCTAAAACCAGATTTGTTGATAAAGGCTTGAATACTGAAGCCAGCACTACTTCTTCAGCATTAATCTCAGAAACTCTTTCTTCTTTTGACACCAGTAGACATGAAATCTTCTGATATAGGTCCCACCAGGCGTGCCAAAAACTGTTTTCACTTAGGTTTGCACCCTTGTCCAAGGCCTATGCACGAGGACAACCTAGTGAAACATGGAAACAACCTCCAAGCTGTGGGACTTGAACTATGAGGTTGAGTCTCCGGAGAAGGCCGGCTTCCTCTTACTGTCAGGGCGCACCTATCTATTCTCAGAAAGGAAAGGGAGAAAGAGAGCGTTAAAGAAAATCTACCTAGTCTAATCTAAGGCAGTGATGCACCAAAATAGAGTGTTCAGACTCACTCCTGCCCATATATATACTACAAAACCAGAATAACATGCAAAAGTCATACACGTTCAGACTTATATCGATCAATAATCACATACGGATCAAAAAGACCAACCGAATGACACTAGGAAAAGGAGATTTCACTTGTGTATTATCCAATAGCCCAAAGATAGATACAGTATGCAGATCATTGATCTCAACAATACACCAATGGGAGGCAAGGTGATGCACATTCGCACTGATGGCTGAAAGAGATGATACAGGCTATTACATGGCTCAGAGACAAAGGGATTTTACACTGCAAGTCTGCAAGCAGTAGCAGAGAAAATCAGGAAGAATCGACCTTGAGAACAGATCACAAAATTGCCTTTATAGATCAGGCGTAACTGAAGATTTTCGTGTTACATCCATCTCTTACCTACTGGCATTAACTTCCCATCTTGAGAATCCAATCGGGGGATCTGATTGAAATCCTAACCTGCATACTGAGAAATCTCATTTCTTTCTGAGAAGAGCCTGGAGAAGATAGAAACGGCGCCACAACATTCCCTGACATGGTAGATGGATCGATCGGATGGTTGGAGTGTCCTTATGTCCTGCATTCATTCCTGGTAGGTCGGAAATGATCGCGAAGATCAGATCGCAAGATACGTTGATCGTCTCTGCATCTTGGTTCATGAATCATCCTAGCCTATCAGTCGACCCAATTTCTTATATGCTGACTAGGCCATGCGGGCCAACCGTAATCCTTTGTTTTGCCACTTGGAGAGTCCTTCCGCGGTTGACCGCCTTCATCGAACTAACCGCACCACCTTACCATCTAACCGCTGGCCGTTAGCTAATCGCCACATCAAAAATCGGACCCGCGAGGACACGTGTCTTCCGAGCGCTAACTCGCCATTATAAAATTCACACAGTTCCTCCATGGCGAGATAGTGCCAACCCTAGATCTCTGTAGATCTAATGGTGGAGAACCCACCTTTTAATGCGCTGGTCGTATCAAGAAATTTGGCCCCTCGACACATCTGTGTTTTGACTCGGCACACGTGGTTGTTTCTGATTCGCTGTGGACTCTCTTTCCTGTGACTGGGCCCCATCCGAATTGGTGCCACCTCAGTGATGCATCCGGCGAGACCTGACCCCACCGACACGTGTCAATTGGGCGCGATGTCGCCATGGTGAAAATCTTGCAGCTTCACTAAGGAGACATGGCACCTACCGTTGATCTTTTCTCATCCAACGATCACGAAGACTCATCTTGTTCTGTGTTGTCTTTATCTCGGGCCCATCGTATCTGGTGACAACTCAGCATCCGCACCGCACCTGAATGACACGTGGTAAATGGGCGCTATGTCGCCATGATAACATCTGCGCATCTCCGCCATAGCGAGATGGCGCCATCTGTTGATGTAATCAAATCTGACGGTGGAGATTGCAAACCTTGACTGTGCCAACCGTACTGATAGAGACTCCAGCCTGGTTACACGCGGCGGTTCCTTACTGGCCCAGCGGAACACTACCAGGCAATCTTGTGACTTGGCCTCACAGGGTGACCACGTGTCGACCAGGCGCCATGTTGCTATGGGAAAATTTAGGTTAAATTTCCATAGCGCCATAGCACCCAACCGATGACATGTCCCTATCTGTGCGTGGTTCCTTTTGATTCGCTGTCGTGGCACGGGCTCCGCCAACTGGGCAGATGAGGTACGTAATGGGGCCCAATATTTTGTCTGAAGTTCTCGCTGTTTATTTTCTTCGGCCCGCCAAACTTTACCTGACCATCGCAACATTTTTCGGCAACATGATCCGCCCGCCGACGTGAGCATCTCCGCCGGGCGCTATGTTGCCACGGATATTTTTTGGTTGGCGTGTGATAGCGCCATAGCGCCTGCGGCACCGAAAAACTTTCCCGACCCATCCTCCGTTGTAGCCCACCCACCGGGCCCACCAAACACATGTCGATTGGGCGCGATGTCGCTGATACTATCTCCCGTGCAACTTTCAATGACGAGATCGCACCGACCGTCGATCCATCTAAAATCTGACGAAGAGAAACTTTGGCGAGTCGGGGCATTAAAACAACAATTTTTTAGGCTAACCGTTGAACAGGCCGCGGATTTGAATTTAAACCTTTGGTGGTAAAACCAGAGGTAACAGGTTCTAGTATGCCTAAGGACATATTCGAATCGTTCATATGGGTCAAAGGGGCTCATAGGTCACCCTATGACCCCCTTTGACCCATTAAACAATGGCATATGTCCTTAGGACCCCTAGGGACATATTCGAATCATTCCTATGGGTCAAAGGGTGTCATAGGGTGGCCTAATACTCCCTTTGACCCATTAAATGATGACATATGTCCCTAGGGGTCATAGGACCCCTAAGGACATATTTGAATAGTTCATATTGGTCAAAGGGGGTCATAGGATGACTTATGACCCCCTTTGACCCATTAAATGATGACATATGTCCCTGGGGGTCTTAGGACCCATAGGGACATATTCGAATTGTGCATATGGGTCAAAGGGGGTCATAAGATGACGTATGACCCTCTTTGACCCATTAAATGATGACATATATCCCTAGGGGTCCTAAGACTCTTAAGGACATATTTGAATCATGCATATGGGTCAAAGGCAGTCATAGGGTGACCTATAACCCTCCTTGACCCATTAAACGATGACATATGTCGCTAAGGGTCCTCGAACCCCTAAGAACATATTTGAATGGGTCATATGGGTCAAAAGGGGTCATAAGGTGACCTATGACGCCCTTTGACCCATATGAATGGTTCGAATATGTCTCCATATTCGAATCATTCATATTGGTCAAAGGGGGTCATAGGGTGACCTATGACCCCCTTTGACCTATTAAATGACGACATATGTCCCTAGGGGTCCTAGGACCCCTAAGGACATATTTGAATCGTTCATATGGGTCAATGGGGTCATAGGTGACCTATGACCCCCTTTGACCCATTAAATGACAAAATATGTCCCTAGGGGTCCTAGGACCCCTAGGGACATATTCGAATCGTTCGTATTTATATGTGTTAAAAAATTAAATGATATATATACTATTTATACTATTTTATGATAATAATAATATATATATTAATACTTTATTGTAGCATAATAATATAAATAAACAGTAAATATTTACACTATTATATCTATAGTAATAATATTAATACTATTATGGGTATAATAATAATATTGATACTATAGCTATATTAATACTATATATTAATATTACTATATATTAATGCTATTATATATTAATACTATTGATACTTTATATTAATACTATTATACTATTAATACTATTATATATTAATACTACTATACTATTAGCTTAGTAATAAACCAAAGTTGGTTTCCCTCCAATGATTTTCATAATATTAATATAATTATAGCAAAGGAGGGAAATTATAGCAATTTTTCCCCCCAAAAATTTACTTTACAAAATCGGATATCCGATTTTATTGGCACCAATTTCCAATATTTCCCTGTCCCTGCAAACCCGACAACATCACTTTTTCACTTCTTTTTTCACGGGTTCTGCAAAAAGTCACATTTTGGGGCCCAACCAATCAAAAAAAAATTAAAATATAACCTTAAGTGTTCGAATTTGTCATCTAAATAGGGAACAACAGTCGTCGAAAGGATAAATGCAAAAGGAAGATATCCAATGAAGACATTGCGACATATAGGGAAAGGGACAAAATGGAACACCGAAGAAAAAGACAAGGTATGCTAAATATCAGTCAAGTCGATGATGAATTAATTGAAGGTGAAATCATAGAGTTGGATAATGAATATGTACAGTTGGGGAATGAAAATGTACCTATTGAAAACAATAATGCCGAAATTGAAAATTTGGAGAATGAAAATTTTGAAAAAGAAATTCCACCAAGTCATAATCCAAATTGCATAATTGACCATGTCGAAGATGACAATGCACAGGAACCTAATGCACAAGAACCTTACATATCTCCTAATTATAATCAACATGAAGGTTCTAAAACACCAAAATGGATAATTGAAATTGATGAAACGATTATTACTAGTTTGGAAGGAAAAAATCAGAAAGAAGCATTTGGTTATGGGCTTCAAGACTATATCAGATGTTTTTTGGCAACAAGATAGTGGTAGAGCAATGTCATCTTTTCATGCACTTATTAAAGATGCAAAAGATGAGACCTATGCTTTCCAAATTCAAGATTCATGTTAATAAAAAGTTGGAAAGAAATGCCATTATCGTGAAGAATCTTTTCAGTGCTCTCAATACCATTGAGAAATATAGTAGAGAGAAGGATAATAGAGCTACTCGAAGGGTCATTACAACCTCTTTGGTAAGTCATCATTTGAGAAAGGGTAGATATATGAGACAAACTTGTATTGATTTGAATCTAAATCATACTACTTTGAGAAGAGCACTTAGTCGACGAGAGAAAATTGATGATCCTCTTCAAAATAAAACATGGGCATTTGGTGGGAGACTTCCACATTTTTATAAGAAGCTATCCGATGATGTGAAGGAAGAAATTACACAATTTTGGCAATCTAACTCATGCGTATCACCCAATGCTAAAGATGTCTTAAAGTTGAGAATTGACATCAGAGACCGCACGCCACATTTTAAACACCATTTAGAGGTAAGTCAAACTATGTTGTTCAAACAATTTAGAGAGATTCATCCAAGTCTTCATATATCACAAAGGGCTTTTGAATCTTTGAAGCCATTTTATTGTGTGCCACTCAAAATTCAAAATACATGTTGTTGCAAATATCATGTTGAGTTTTCTGTGCACCATGAACTATTATGCTCCATCCGTTCTACTTTGCATAGTAAATAAATGTTGGAGGATTAAGGGGCTAGTGGGCTTCCAAAATTATCAAGAGACTTGCTAGATCAACTCTTATGTTGTAGATTTGATGGTTGTTCCTTTTATAGAAATGCTTGCTTAAATGAGATGTGTTCAGAATGCGGTGGCTTATCCAAGTTTGACACATGTTTCTATGAAGGGTGTGAACAAGATCTTGGAAAGACAATACTAAAAAAAAGGTTATATGAAACGGTGAAATACACATTGAAGAGTGGGAGTGAGAGCTCTAGATGTGAATTGGTTGGAAAAGATATCAGTGTGGCTAATTTTATTTCAGATTTCAAGGCAAATCGTTTTTACAAGTATGCAAGACATAGTCATAGGTCTCAATGGTTGGATCAACAATTTAGAACGTGTAAGGAGACTTTTCCCATTGGCACTATTATATTAGTTGTTGATTTTGTTGAGAACTACACATTGCAACTTCAAAATGAGACACAATCTCAGTATTACAACTTCATTCAGATTGCAATTTTTGTTCACATAACATATAGACATGCCCCTGATAGTGCGGAGGATAATCGAAAGATTATTAGAGACTATTATTTTTTTATGAGTGATGATAGGTCTCACTCTCACGAGTTTGTTCAATATTATTTTGATTTTTTTTTTTTTTTTCTTACATGAGCATGCAATTGCTATGGATAGACATATCATTTGGTCAGATAACTATACAACTCAATTCAAGAATGCTCACATGTTTTATTGGTTGTGTAGGATGCACGTAGAGAGAGGGGTGCCTCATATTTGGAGTTTTTTTGAGTTCGGACATGGAAAAGGGGAACATGATGGAGCAGGGGCATGTGTGAAGAGAGCTCTAGTTAAAGAGCAACTGAAGATTTCAACAACAGAGATTCTTGATGCTTGTAGCATTGTTGATTGGTGTAGTTTAGCATTATCACGGGGGGGACTCTTGATTTAGTGGTACGCAAGTTCTTTTGGTTAATTGAGGAAGGGTCCATAGGTGATAAATTAGATTGTGCTACAGTGAGAGACTCATCAAAAATGCCTTCATTTCGGAGCTCTAATTCTAGTACATGGACCATTTGGACATGACAACTAGCTTATTTTTGTCTTACTTATTTTCAGTGTGATTGGGATCACTGTGAGTCAAGTGAGTGGGTGGACACATGGGCTCCACATTATCTTACTCCATTTTCTATCATACCCTCTATCAAAAATGATGACATGGAAAGTTCACTTGAGCATAACCATCTATCAGATCTACTTCAACCAGGACATGTCTTTGCATTGGTTGCACCATAGGGGAATGATGAGAAATCTAATTATTGGTTAGCACGTTGTGTAAGAGGCAAACAAAAACTTGCACAACTGATCACAGATGATGATGGATTCAGATATCCTACTGGTTCAGTGGTTGTTACTGGAACATGGTTGCAGACATACACGCTTAGAAGGAACGAAATTCCTGCATTCGAAGACTATCAGAAGCACAAAGTAATTCTCATATATTCGCATCTTATTATAGCAACAAATATAAAGTTATTGAAGCATCAAGGAAGACCAAAAGTAAAAGAAATTTTTACTATTGCTAATGCTGATCATGAAGCCCTGTTGGAGACCCTAAAACAAAAGAGAACCCTATTGGAATACTCGACTAGGTATATATACTTCTTATGTTATTTTCTTCATAATGATTTAATGAATTGATGATTATCTTGTTTAATACAACAAGTTACTAATTTTTTTATGATATTGGAATGTAGGTACATCATGAAGAGTTGGAGGGGGGTGGTATTGGGGAGAATTTCTAAAATTTATGATGTATTATGATGTAAAATGTTTACTTTTTTTGTATATGGTTTTTCTATTTTGGTAAGTTCTTTGTAAGGAATTATAAGAGGAAGATATTGAACAAGTTCTTGCAAATCATATTTGCATGTGATACAAGGCTATAAGGACAATTTTAAGAGCATTATAACTATATGAAAGATAATTGCTTGCGGATATCTTATTACAAATTTGGTTTTTTCCTTATTTGACATAAAGCTAAGATTATGATTATTAAAACTATTTTTATCAAACTAATCAAATAAGAAAAATCTAGAAAGTATGGATGACCAATTAGAATACTTGATTTCTTCCATTTTGCAACCAATCATAGCATTTAAAAACATAAAGAGTCATAATATTGTATAATTTTTTGAAAGACTTTTATATTGAAAAGTTGTATGAAGCACATTTGGGATAAGCCATGAAATCCATGAAAGAAGATAGCATGTAGGATAAGCAATTAAAGCCAATAAGCAAGATAGCATATGCATAATGATATGATATGAAGTTGGATATGAAGGCTATGGGTGAATGAGAAAGTAAAATAGGGAATCTCATGGATAAGATAATGGTTTTCACCAGGGCACATTTTTTTATCTTCTTTTCTATTTTTTTAAATTTTTTTAGAAATAGGTCAACTATTTTCAAGTTAGATAGTGTTCCTAAAGGAAAGATAAGTTATGATAAGCCAAGACCATAGATAAGTATGCTCTATGATGTTGATAGGGTGAAGGAAGTGAGATGATAGTGGGATAAGAGTTCATTCCTTGGAAGGATTGTATGAGTATGGATAGTAGGTAAGTGTAGCTTTGAAAACATTGCATAAGGGTAGGTGACAAAGTGGGGAAGATCAACATTTACACACACCTTGGAGGGTTTCCGAATGATGGAGGAATCATGGAGGAAATGGATCAAGGTTTAGATGTATGAGCTGGTAGGACAATGTTAGAAGAAGATTGAGTGGAATATTTGTAAGCTTTTGAGAAAGATGTTTGGAAGAAAATGGAGTGGAAGCCTTTGGAATATTGAATGTCAACTTAGATTTATGTTCAATATTAAAGTCTTTCAAGAGAGACTTTGGAATCCATATAGCTTTAGATTTTCCTTTGGATACTTTATAACACATTTCTTCAATAATGGGTTTAGGAACCCATATTTTCTTTGATTTCACTTTTTGAATAGTGAACCTTTGTGGTATCTTCAATATATTTTCGTTATGTCCGTTCACATGTTGATTAGATGAGACATAATGATCTCTATTTTTTAATGTATTATTATATTTCTTGTGTTGAACATCCAAATTTCTTCCAAAAGATTTGGGACTTATGGATGAATAAGGTTGATATGACTGGTTTAGATAGTTGAGTGGACGGTTATTTTTTAGGATGAATGTCTTGTTGATCTTGAGATACATTAGGAGAGCTAGAAGTAGAAAGTGTAGGAGAAGGTTTGAAGACTTTAGATTATATGGATAATAACCAAGGATAGAATTACGAAATGCAAATGGATAGTGACTAGGGATTTCAACATCTTTAGAGTGAGTAGCATGACAAAAGTCATCAATAGACTCATGAGTACCTTTTATAGGAGAAAGACCTTTGATAGGAGTGTTTGAATCTTGAGCGTAGTTTTGAAGTGGATATGGAGAAGTAGAACATGAGGGGACACTTTGATCTTGACATCTTTCTTTATATAGCATAGAAAGATCACTTTTCCCATAAGTTTCAGTAAACTCAATGGAGGTAGTGGAAATGGTATCCTCATCATATGTAGGAGGTGGGTAACACACAGGATATAGAAAGGTGAAATTTTGGATGAGATGAAAAGGTGTTTGATCTTGATCTTTATTTATATATTTTTGTTTTTGAGAGTCATCTTGATATGGAGCACCTTCTAAGGACAAGAGAAAATGTGAGGTGTGCATGATAGAATCTTAAAGCAATAATGAAGGATTAGTTAAAGTGGGCATAGTAATCATAGTATTGCATGAATGTTGAGGATCTTTAGTCTTAGTAGCGTGGAAAAGGTTTGCAGACAAGTGAAGGTTAGCTTGATTTTCTTTTAGTTGTAGCCCTTGAGGGTACGCATGGTCTATATGGAAAGAATTAGGTTCTTTGTTTGGTGGAGGCATTTTTGAAAGCTTTGACACTTTAGGAGGTTCATTAGTGTTATAAGAAGTGAAGGTGTCAAGGAAATCATCACTTGACATAGGTTCATCAGCATGATCTTGTGACACATGAGTCATTAGAGGTATCAACAATCCCATCATAAATGAGATCTTGGATTTTATGTTTCAACACTATGGAATCTTTAGTTTTATGAAATTTTCTTCCATGGAAGTAGCAATAATGATAATTTCTCCACCATGGAGGTTTGATTTTGGGTTCATAAGGTCTAGAGTTGTCTAGTAATGTGATGGATTCATTATCAAGAAGTGTTTGCAAGATGTTATCATGAGAATCTTCCAATGGAGTAAAAGTTCTCTCAAAAATTTCTCCATGATAATTTTGTTGTTTCTTAAGTGAATAGAATGCATCCATGTCTTCATCACTATCTTGGTCAAAGATAGGTCCATAATGAAAGTTTGGCATAGGCTCAAAGGAGGTATCACTTGTTTGTTCTCTAAAGAGGTCTTTAGATCTAGAAGATGAAGATATTTGATGTCTTGGCATAGAATACGTAGACCTTGAAGAAGATGACCCGTGTATATGTAAAGTTCTTAAGGGAGATTAATTTAAGAATGCAACATTCTCCTCTAACCTTTTCTCAAGTTTAGAATTGATTTCTATCATGTGCTTAGAGAGATGAAGGTAAGAAAGATTATTTGTCTCTTCTAGCTCTTTGTATTAAACATATAGATCTTGAAACTCTTTAGTGGCATGGAGGATATCATGATCATCTAGATTTGGTTGAGGTTTGGTAGCACAAGGTTTGAATACCATAGTGGTAGATAGATAATAAAGCATGAAGGAGACTAGAGGAAGCTAATAAGGTGACACAAGATAACTTGATGTCCAAACTAGAGAGGTAGAGTGTTCACATGTCAAAGAGAGCTAGAAATGAATGAGTGACTTGTCAAACAAATTTTCCAAGCAGGTTACAACACTAGTGACTCAAGTCAAGAGCTACGAAAAAATCCCAAATAGCAATGTAGATAAAGAAAGAGAGATGACAAGTGAACAAATTTAAGTGTAGTCAATAGAACAAGGAAACCATTTTGTGAAAGAAATTCTTAGTATGCATATCATAGACCATGAAGTTAGAAAATACCAATAGCTCTAAGACCAAAGAGCCATTTTAAGCATGTTCAAGCACTAGAGACATAGAAAATCAAAGCCAATTTATGAAACTCCCCTTAGCAAAAAATGCAAACAAATATTTGCACTTGACGTTTTGACTTGGTTGAAAAATTTGACAATAATTGATAATATTGCAAGCTTGATGTTCAAAAGAAATTTTTTTTCCAAGAAAGATAGTGACACATGGAGTAGTCTTCAAACAATCAAGCAAGGCACAAAGCAACCTTTCATGATACAAGTCAAAGGGGTTAACCTTTCTTGACAACTTTTCAAAATCTAACTCCTAATGACTACAAGTCAGTCCCATTAGCTCTGAGTGGGTGGGTGAACTGTAGTGACACCCTTGTTCCAACCACATAGACCCTCTATCATCTGTGGCCACCTCGTACTGAGGAGTCCCCAAGGTTCTTTAAGTGTGTTTTGAGGTCGATCTTCTGAGGGTCATAACTCGGAGCTCGTGAGGGCTATCGACAAACTATCAAATGCTACAAGACGTTGATGTTGAGGCCTAAAATAACCTATCTCATTTTTGAGAGATCACATTTCATTTGGATTTGGTACAGCAATCTCGCTCAATGCCAAAACTCATAGTGTGCCTCAATTCATAGGTGCACCACAGCGTAACTTTGAAACCACTAATCTTGGCATCGAATCGTCAGTGCCATTAGCTCTGAATGGGCGGGTGAACCCTAGTCACACCCTTTTTTTGGCCATGGAGACCATCCATCATTTGCAGCCACCCTGTACCAAGGAGTCTCCAAGGTGCTCTAAGTGCATTTTGAGGTTGATCTTTTGAGGGTCATAACTCAGAGCTCGTGAGGGCTATAGATGAATTGTCAAATGCTACAGGACGGTGATATTGAGGCCTAAAATAACCTATCTCATTTTTGAGAGATCACATTCTGTTTGGATTCAGCACAGTGATCTCGCTCGATGCCAAAACTCGTAGTGTGCCTCAGTTCATAGGTGCACCACAGCATAACTTTGAAACCACTAATCTTGGTATCGAATCATCAATGTCATTAGCTCTGGATGGGTAGGTGAACCCTAGTCACACCCTTGTTCTAGCCACGGAGACCATCCATCATTTGCAGCCACCCTGTACCGAGGAGTCTCCAAGGTGCTCTAAGTGCATTTTGAGGTTGATCTTTTGAGGGTCATAACTCAGAGCTCGTGAGGGCTATCGATGAACTGTCAAATGCTATAGGACGGTGATACTAAGGCCTAAAATAACCTATCTCATTTTTGAGAGATCACATTTTGTTTGGATTTAGCACAACGATCTCGCTTGATGCCAAAACTCACAGTGTGCCTCAGTTCATAGGTGCACCATAGCGTAACTTTGAAATTGCTAATCTTGGCATTGAATCATCAGTGCCATTAGCTTCGAATGGGTGGGTGAACCCTAGTCACGCCCTTTTTCTGGCCACGAAGACCATCCATCATTTGCGGCCACCCCGTACCAAGGAGTCTCCAAGGTGCTCTAAGTGCATTTTGAGGTCGATCCTTTGAGGCTCATAACTCAGAGCTTGTGAGGGCTATCAATGAACCATTAGAGGAGACAAGTTTGTAAGGATGGAGTGGCTTAGTGTTTTTTCTAAAATAAGTTAGTGGGAAGGCTTTATTAGAGGGTCTTGACCAAACTAGTGGGGTGTTTGCCCACTCTCTAATTTTAGAGATAGTTAGGTTTTGGAGGGAGATTAGGGGAGCTCTACTAGAACTATTCTTACCCTAGCTTGGACCAAGGTTGGTATCTCAAACTTGCTTCTTTTCCATTTCTTTCTTTTAGCATGGTTAAGCAAATATGCAAGTGTGGATTTTATCAATGGAGTATGCATTGCATTGCATTGTGGAGTAGCATTCATGTGAGTGCTTGAATAGTGTTCATTCCATGTAGATTAGTGCGACACCATTGTGCATCTTGTTGTATTGTGTGGAGTATTGTGAGTATGAGGTTTGGATTTCATCTATTTCCTTATTGTATTATGGGTGTTGATATTGTGTTGTGAAAATGTGATGTGCTCTTGAAAATTTCTTGTTTTATTTCTACTTGGTTTTGTTTTCTTGTTTTGTGCTTGAGTATTGTTATGGGCGTGGGACTTACACTCACCCTTGTGGGAAGGGAAGAGAAGTCTAGGGTGAAGGGCTTAAGTTGGGTTTGAAAAATGTATTGAGAACCTTGGAGTATGGGCTCCATTGTATGCCATAACATTTCATATCGTGTTGGGGGTGATAAGGAAAGTATGGTGTAGAAAGGAAGTTTGAGGAGTTACAGCTGATGGTAGTGGGTATGGAGGAGGAAATGTTTTGGCCCCGAGAGGGCATTAAATTGTTGATTTATGATAGCCCCTCGAGGGCATGAAATTTGCTGAATTATGATAGCCCCGAGAGGGCATGAAAATTGTTTATTGCAGATATGTTTTGGTATGGCAAGTCTCCATTTTAGAACACACCTTCACCCTATGTTTATGGTTCCATCTGTGAAGCCATTGTGAAATAGCCTTGGGGGGAAATTGTTCAAGTTTGAAATGTAATGTTTATGCATTGAAAGATTGTATGTGTATCCTAGTTTGAGCCTTGTTCCCTAGTGTGGGGGTGGTCTCTTTGAGGCCTATGGTTGGGTGGAAAGTACCCATGGTCCTTGTTATTTTGGTGTGTTGCATATGCAGATTTGTGTCCAAGGGAGCAATGGAAATGGCTTGGAATGATCATCTTGCAGATTGATGTTGGATGAGAAAACTTGACATTGTGCCCTCTTTTGTGAAGGAGGATTCACCAGCTTGTTCATGTTCTCAATGATCATGTTGGAAATGTTCATGCTACTCATTTTCCATATCTTTCAATGTTCATGTTCCTTATGATTTTGAAAAGTCCCTTATGTTGCCCCATTGTGATGGAAGGAGATTGTATCATTGTTACCTAATGTACGTGTAGAGGAAATAATTGATAAGGTTGTATATGCATGTTTCATTTGGAGTTTATATTGTTATGAAAGCATTGGTATGAGTCACAGATTTGCTTTGACATCATTGTTATCATTTGAAAATGTGAAAGAAAGTTTTCTCCTTGTGGTATTGTAAATGACTAGTTGATAATAACAATCCATAGATTTTATGTCATACCATTGATTGTATAAATTTAAAACTTAGTAGATTGCTTACAATATTTTTGTGCACTCAATAATTTGGAAGGAAAATTTTATGTTCATATCACATGCATGGATAACATTGATTTTAATTACCAAGATTAATGCAATTCTAAGAAAGCAAATCATCAAATTAATTTCATGATAT